>JBAIZL010000002.1:54056728-54426728 GCA_036971475.1 Prosapia bicincta
TAGTGCTCATTAGGACAGTAAAATACAAATAATTACAAAAATACAGCAAAATTAATAAAAAAGGACAAATTAAAACTAAGAAGTATGACAAGGCTGTAGTGCAAGACAGTTTCTGTAGACTCACAATCTCGTGACACCAGGTCAGAGGGCCAATGAAAGTCTTAAGGGTAGATATTGAAGTGAGGGCAGAGGGAAACGGTTGTTGGGGCATATAAACGAGAACAAAAGCAGAATTCGGGCGTAGCAAAAAATAAAATTTAAACAGTTGCCGAGTGTCAAGTTAGTTTGTGGCTGGAATTTTGGTCTGGAGACCAACATGGTGACCTATACAAATCTTCTATAGCCTGCTTATAACTTTGGTTATACTCATAAGTTGTAAATCTGTCATCAATACTTCTAATCAACTAATATACCCGTAAATAATTATTAACGACTTGAAATAGTTTCTGCTGTCTGAGAACTCAAGGAAGCCAGAAGAAGTGGTCCAATACCAAAAGTTTTAGAAATAAAGTGGAACAAGGAAAGAGACAGTCCGAATTATTGGACGGTTATTTTAACGTCAAATTTATTCCTTAAATTTTTCTAATTTCTTTAGATAAAATATTTGTTTTAAGTTGAAATTTTGTAAACATAAACTAAGACTTCACTACAAATCCAATTTTGTTAATTAAATGTAAAAGATTAATATGTAAAATGTGTATTTTCAATGTCCAAGATATGTTTAATATCATGAAATAAGTAAGTTTAAAAAGCTAAAATAAAGCAGTTTTTGGAGTTGAAATATATTTATTTTTTTAAAACGTCAATAGTAAAATAATTCAAATTAGAGAAATGGTTCGACCAAAACCTGTCATCTTCAATTTCAAGAATGTTTTAAGTTTCAGTGTTCCTTTACAATGTATGTTTTCAGTTGTGACTTAATACTTACATATAGGACTATAGAAAACTGACAATACCATTTTAGCCAAACTTTCTATGAAATTAATAGTAGGTGGGTTTTAGTTAATAGATACATCATCACATAATGACAGTGAGGTAAGGTGTTGCAATGTGTGAATGTGTATACATATACATACACATACATAATATATACACATATTACATATATACTGTAAAAAAACATAAGCGCTCTCAATGTCCAACGAAATGGGTCTATGCCCATCTAGGACCAATTATTAACAACTTGAAATAGTTTCTGCTGTCTGTAGTTCCCTAGTTGTGTGTGTAAATGTGTGTGTTTTTGTGTATTGGTGTAAACATATTTTAGATAGAGATTTCACTGGAGTATATTCTGTTTATATCAAGTTAATGGTGTTTTGGCTGATAGTTCCTCCTTCATTTTTTTCTTAACCTATTAATTGTTGTGAATCGGTGTCCTTTCATGCTTGGAAACAAGAAAAACTGGCACGGAGCCAGGTGAGGTGAATAAAGTGCGTGTGGCAGCTTAACTATGCAATTTCTAGCTAAAAATGTGTATCTGTGTAAAATGAGATGGCTGTATTTGTAGGGGCATTGTCATGGTGGAAAAACCAGTCTGCCACAAATCAAATCTTTTTTGACAACATTGTTGTACAATTTTTTAAAACCTCCAAATTGGGGGAACAAATTCTGAATAAAATATGCTCTTAGCATCAAAAAAAGCAAATAACCATTGTTTTGATATTTGATTTGACTAGACAACATTTTTTGAACGAGGTGATGATGAGGTCTTCCATTGACTTGATTGTTACTTTGTTTCTGGGTCGTAACCATAGCCCTACAACTCATCAACAGTAACAACCTTTAACAAAAAATCTGGATCAAGCTGTTGTTTCAAAACATGACATGATTCAACTCAATGTTTTTTTTATTGTCAGTCCCGAGAAACAAACTTGAGAGCAACTTTTTTCAATCCCAAATCTCATGTTAAAATTCACTGACCAGAGCTATAAAATAACCCACTACGCTTTGACAGTGGATCAATTGTCTGTCAATGGTCTGTGAGCACAAGCTCTCGAATTATTCAAACATTTCTGTTGATTCAGGCAGTTGATGGTTTGTCATCGATCAACATGTCATCATTTATAAACCTCTCATACACTTGTTTTTTTCCATAACATCATCTTTGTAAGCTGTTTTCAATGTTAAAAACTCTTTCATTTTTACCGAGTAGAAAACAAAATTTCACGTTGTTCCCTTACACTTGCCATCATAGAAGATGCAAGAAGAACAAAACAGTGCTAGCAAAAACAATCACTGCAGGAGAACAGAACGAGCCAGGTTGACAACACAAGTGGCAAAGAACTGGCAATGCTTTGTGCTATCCACGTCTAGCGGCAAACATGCATACTACACAAGCTCATGTCAATACTATTCAGGTTTCTATTGGGTAACCCTCCTGGAATTTCTATTCTTTTAAATATTTTTATAAACAGTTTCAATTTATATATATAATGTTCTGATGCAGAATTGTTACAAATACAACTAAACTGGTATATATATGTATGCAAAAAAATATTATTTTATCTTTCATGTAGTTTTTTCTTGGTTTAGCTTATATAATATTTCTCAAAATCATTGCATTTAATTTTATATGTTCACTTGTTGTGTCGCTTATTTTGGTTAGTGACAGTTATTTTTTAAATAACTATGTTGTCAGTTTAGCTCTAGTTTGCTATTTTATAGTTTGCTAGTTTGTTATTTTGTAATTCTTATTAATTACAAGCCCAATGTATGTAAATTTTAAACATTCAAATATTATAATATAAATGTTCTTATTCCTAGAAAAGCAAAAAGTCACACCTACTTTTCTGCTACAAGAATCATTGTAACAGAACCTTCTCGCAGTTCAAAGATTATAGGAGTGTTAAAATTATTGACTGAATAGACATAACACTGAGCAGCAGTCACCACTACTAGATGTTTATAGCCCAAGGCTAACTGTATTACTCTTTCAGGAAAGTCCAATTTCTCTGAAGCATCACTACTCACATCTCTTATTGATACACTTTTCCTACTCATTTGCACAACTTCCAAGTGATGCCACTCCAACTTCCTGTAAAAAATATGCATTTAAAATATTACCAACAGAATCCTTAGAATATTTTATGTGTAACTATAGCATAAATAAATAAGGATAGAGCTACCTTATTTGGGCCTTTAATATTCAAGGAAAGTAAAGTCACAAGTACTATGCTTCAAACAACAATTATATTTTGGTCTAGGATTGAAAAATTGCACAGAAAGTCTTTGGAAATACCAAGGATTGAAGTCATCCTTTAGGTTAGTAGTATGTGCTCTTCCTACTAGACTACTTAACTGCCTACTATACAGAATATAATCCTTATATTAAGGATTATGCAATACGTAAGCCAGATAAAACTTCAAATTATATAGGGAAATAATTTTTTATAAATAAACTATTCTAAGGAAGCCCAATACTTTTTAGTAAAACATATATATATATATATATATATATATATATCCAGAAAAGCAAATCCTACTAATTCTTCAGTGTCACTTTGTAACATATTCCTTTCCATTACTACGAGTATAATGGTACACACAACTGATAATTTAACATTTGCAGTTCATTAAAATTTCAACTAATATAAATAAACCAACATTGTTAATGTTCTGTTTAGTGGTTAAACAAATATTTAGAGTGTATTTATAGGTTTAGATTTTTGATATATTATATGATATTATATATTAACCATAAGTAGCTTATTTTTAATTAATGACACTGAAATGTAATATACTTCATACTTATGAAGCTTAGATTCATACATAAAGCTTTTTATTGTTGTTTAAAGTATAATAATTACCTTTCTATCAAATGTCCTAATAGTACACGACTATTAGCACAGGCTCCAGCTAACTGGGTACCATCATTAGACCAAGCCAAACAGTATATGCTGCCACTTTCCAATTTTTCCAAAGAATGAGACCACTGAATATTAAAACATTACAAACGAATTTTTAAATTTTATATACTTTATAAATAAAATCTCATTATGTATTAGCATAACTCAACAAACTATCAAAATATGGTAATAAGATACCACACCAGCTCATAAGGTAAACTACAAACTGAAAAGTATAAAAATGTTAATTTTTACTTCACAACGTATTAATAAAATAATAAGTTTTAATACCTCCAATCATATTTTAAAAAACTTTGTATATATGAGGATGCACTATGTGTGTATGTATGTACATACATCATATATATATGCTGATACGTATTCCTTCACGGATGGAAAAATATGATGAAATGTTACTATCTGGAGTACATCCGTTCATTCTGCAGTCCATAAATTCGCAGTTCCGACGTTTCGCTAGAATCTCATCCAGCATTGACGAGGTGAACCCAACAACAGTAGAAGAGCGAGTCATATATATATCATCATATATATATATATATATATATATATATATATATATATATATATATATATATATATAATGATGATGATGATGATGATGAAGATGATGACGTAAAATAAAATTGGTAAAATTCGCAGTGTAAAATTATCGGGAAAGTCCGTTGAAGCTCCAGCTTAAACTTCAATGAAAACATCTGTGTCCAGTTTATGGATGAGAGTCTTGAACTCTGTGAACTTTATGTTATTAAGGCCACCGGTGTTCCAAAATAGTAGGCACGCCCTGAGAAGAGCTGGTTTTGCGATAGCTACTTGATACTTTCGATTTGGTCATCTCTAGAAGGTTCTTTTTGGCACAGATTTGTCGTAGCAGATTTAGCATTACCCAGGGTGGACCATGAGGAGCCCTGCTACATTTACAGCCCACATCATGTCCTCTCCATACACTGAAATAATTTTGAGATGAAGCACAGTGGTTTTCATGATTAGCATTTGGGTACCAAATTACACTTGGCAGAAGACAAAACCTTGAGTACAACTAGGACTGCTTATTCAGCCTACAAGCTTTCCCCTACATGGTAGTGAAGTCAACTTCTCCTGCAAATATTTCCCGTAAGAGCTAAGCATCTTTTGACCTTATTTTCTGGATATCCCTTGTAACCTAGAGGGAATTTTTTTCCTACTTTCAGGAAATACATTTCTTTATTGAATTTGTCACTTTGGTTGTTGAAATTACTATAATATCCAACACCTTTCCCTACTAAAATGCTTTGCAATCATGAATAATCCTGAATGGCTAGGTAAACTATTAATTTGTCATCTTCTACTTTTTCTTGTAGCATTTTATAGACTTTTTCTAATTCCTTAGTAACAAATGTAATAAACCTCTTTTATTTTTGTAAGATGTCAAATATTTTTTGACTAACAATAACTACCACTCATTTTCTGATATTATTTGTAAACTGATATTACTTGGATGCAACTTTTTGTAATCAAGAGTTTTTCTGCAGTCTTAGTATTTTCTTCATTGAAAGAAAACAACAGTTATATGATTGCCAAAATGTTTTTAGATAGGAACTAAATTTTTTTATATTCAAATTTTTTGTAGCTAATAATCTTTATAAAGCAGCATATCTCCATCAATGATGTACTGAGCAGTTTTATTTGTTAATTTCAAGCTGGTTTACACATAGTACCATTTTTATTCATATGCCTATATTTGTTAAAGGTTTTGATCTTTGGAAAAAAACAGCATAAAAAGCACTGGTTCTTCAAACAATGAAAAACCCCTTTTCGTTAAACCGTTTATACCCAACTGGGTTTATTGTTTCTTTTAAACATTGTATGACCTATATGCATGACAGAGTGAATTTTGCATGGTTAAAATAGCAATCTGCATGAAAAAACATATCATAAATTCAATAAAATTTAGGTATAATTTCCCATCGCTGTTTGAACATGTTTTAGCACAGAAACTAATCTAAAATATAATAGCTATAATTTCCACTCATTTCCTCCTTTTTAATGACTCCAAGGATATAATACATTACAATATTTTTTCAGTCTTAAAAGCCTGGATTTGAAAGACTCACCAACCACAATATTCATCATGTGAGACAGAATATCTTTGCTTGGAAGTAATTGTTGAAATTCTATCTTTATTCTCTTCATTCAGTGCTGGAGATTAATACAAGTTCATACTGGATTGGCCATATAATATTTTATCTATTGATCTTTCTGCACAAATAATTGAAGAAATATCCCTAGTACCACTTCCTGTCATATCTTTTCAATGCACCTCATGTAGAACATGGTAGGAAAAATCCTTTAAGATGTGTGACTGTATGAACTTCATTAAAAATGCTGTTTATGGATAACAAATATGTATTATTTATATTCAAATTTCTACCATGTCTAGCTTTCTAAACGTTTTGGTATACTTCATGCACTATAAGGAGCTTCCATCAACTCAAAATATTTAATAATATTTCTGAATAGTATTGAGTACTATAACATACTTCGAGTTGATAGGAGCTCTTCCAAACACCAACCATATAAGGTAGAAGTTTACAAAGTTACAAATAGCAGAAAGTATTGCTATTAAAAAATAATATTCCTTGTAGAAAGTATAAAAATATTATTTGGCACAAAATTTATTTCCAACAGTTCATAATTACTTTGATAATTTGTAAGCATTGACATATATCAGTTTAAAGGTCAGAAAATTATCTTTTTGTATCTACTTCAAATAAATGCACAATATATTCAGTTAAATTCAATGCTATTTACAGATGGTGATTAATTAACTTGAATCTTCATTAATTAACTTTATCAAAACCCACATTAACTAGATCTTGCTTCTCTAACAGTGACTGTCACACTGACACTTTTCCTTTTCATAGACTGTTACCAAGACAGGCCTTAAGCATGATGTGATACCTAGGACATTTTTTATTGACTTTTACTCCCTCAGCCAATATTGAACTACAAAGCAATTAGGTTCTACCTAGCACAGTAGGTTTATGTTTAAAACATTAGTTCCGCACATGTAACAGAATCTCAAATTTATAAGTACAACATTCACACTGTCGCTCTCCACTACCAAATCAACTACAGGCACTAAGTTTCACCATTGCAAGTCATGATCATAGACACAAATCTTCAACCTGCAAAACAAAATTAGTGGCCAAAATAAACAAAAATATTTGGCAATATCACACCTTGCCAGAACATCGATAACTTTCTTTACAAGTGACATTGAAAGCTAAACCTCATAGCTGATGACACCATCAATAATTGAGTGTGCTTCAAAGTTATGTTCAAAATACCTTTCATAATCTGAAAAGCCTTTTTGGACCCATAGGAACTAAAATTTAACAATAGCCCATCTGTCCACTTAATCCACAATGATGTCTGAATACATCTCTATATCCTTGTTTTTTAACAACATTGTATTTAATTCTTTGTAATAGGTAGGTGGTTCAACCACCACTAACAGCTTTCAGGCCAAACAGGCAGAAACATCTCATGTCCCAACAGCTCAAATGAAGTTCCCTGACACAGCTACATCATGAGAAGGCAAAAACAAAAGTCCAACTGCCTGCAAGAGATTACTCCAAGAGTTTTTTTTTTTTTTTTGAGAACCAACACTATAAGTGTTTCAACCAAATTTACACCCACAGCACAAAACAAATCACTGATACCAAAATTACTGGTTCATTTGAAAACTGCTTATTTTTAAAGTGATGGCAAACTAATAATTTGTAAAACTAAAGGAAAATATTGTAAACTTTTTAAACTTTTTCTGAAAATTTTGAAAAAATCTGAAAGGTGATTTTAAAATATAAACAACGTAGTTAAAAATGTAATTAGATTGCTGTAAATGTAAGACATATTGTAGGTATAATAAGATAGAATAAGATAAAGATAAGTAAAACATATATTGCATCATGAAAAATTTATCATATTAGATTGATATTAATGACAAACAATGAAAATTTAATTTTACTTTACCTTGACAGGTATGGACCTACCCCAGCTTTATCACAGAGTCGTAATGTATTAAAAGCACCAATAGCAAAAAGTTCTCCTGAAGGAGCCCATGAAATAGAAGTTATAGGGAAATCGTGTAGTAGACTGCAATACAGTTGTCTCCCATATAAGTCCCAAACCTATGAAATGGCATAATTATTTTAATTTTTATGAAATCTAACTTTTAAAGATCAGAATATGTATCTTTAAAGATATATAATATATTAATCTTTAAAGATATCATATTATATATAATCTTTAAACTCACGCATGCATGCACACACACTTGTATGCACACACACACACACACACACACACATATATACATATATATATAGGCTGGTATCTATTCCCTTACAGATGGAAAAATATTATGAATAGTTATTATCTGGAGTACATCTGTTCATTCGGCAGTGCATAAAATCGCAGTTCCAACATTTCTCTAGAATCTCATCTAGCATTGATGAGGTGAACCCAACAACAGTTGAAGAGCGAGTCCCTGGTAGATTTCGTCAATGCTAGATGGGATTCTAGCGAAATGTCGGAACTGCGATTTTATCCACTGCTAAATGAATGGATGTACTCCAGATAATAACTATTCATCGTCATCATATATATATATATATATATATATATATATATATATATATATATATATATATATATATATATATATATATATATATATATGTATATATATATATATATATATATATATATATATATGAAGTTAATATATTACTATGTAAGCAATTTTATCCACCATTAAGTGCAATAATTTTACCTTGAGTGATGAGGTACCTTTCGGTCAATTGACCGAAAGGTACCTCATCACTCAAGGTAAAATTATTGCACTTAATGGTGGATAAAATTGCTTACATAGTAATATATTAACTTCATAAAGTCAGTGCAACGGAAAAACAATGGATAACGTTAAATATCAAGAATATATATATATATATATATATATATATATATATATATATATATATATATTTAGATTAGTTTGGGTTGGTAAAGATTATTTAGATTTTTTGGACTAGGAGACTGACAGACTTACCTTGGTAAGAGTCCACTCTGTAGTCTTGAAATAGAAACACATAAAAGCACTTAAACAATGATATATTTCAACCACACAGTGGTCTTTGTCAATCAAAGAGAAAACACCTAGTGAAGATGAAACACCCATCCTTACTGAAGATGAAACAGTTGAAATCACAGTCTAGCTATTACTCATTAGGAATGAATTTTAAAAATCATAAATTAGACTTTTTACCTTATAATCATTATACAAATCTCTTTCATGAATCTATATCCTTTTCAAAATTTTTTATATCTCAGCTTCTATAATTTTAATGTTTTCTGAATTCAAAAGGTGTTTCTCTGTGGTGTTTTCTCTGTGTTTTCTCTTTGATTGACAAAGACCACTGTGTGGTTGAAATATATCATTGTTTAAGTGCTTTTATGTGTTTCTGGTAAGTCTGTCAGTCTCCTAGTCCAAAAAATCTATCTATCTATCCATCTATCTATCTATATATATATATATATATATATATATATATATATATATATATATATATATATATGAAGTTATTATTATTAATTGTAAACAATTTTTTCCACCACTAAGTGCAATAATTTTACCTTATGTGATGAGGCACCTTTCGGTCACTTGACCATTGTCGAATCACTCTGAGTGAGTCTTCTCTAATGGTTCCCACAGTTTTTTCTGTAGTTCTGAGTCATAGGTTTTTATAAACTGACATACAACAGGTGCACTTCTTGGTTATGGGCAATGTTCTCTCTACAATTTGAGTACGGAAAAATAGGTGGTTCACCGATCCCTTGCCAGCTCTAAAGCCTGCCTGTTCTTCGGCTTCCATATTGGTGTATTTTTCTTCTATTTTATTTTAAGGATCATGCCATATATATTCTGCTCATAGAGCTTGTTACTCCAATTCCTCGGTAGTTTTCACAAATTTCCCTACTTCTTTTTTGTGTAATGTACTTATTATTGAGGTGTTTGATTCATTGGGGATCTTCTCTTAGTTTAAGTATTTTTTGAATGTTATTCTCATTTGTTCATAAAATTTATCCATGTTTTATTAGTTCTGTGTATTGTGCTGGACACAATTTATATTGCAGCTTGCACATGTAAAATCCTTACTGAAGATGAAACAGTTGAAATCACAGTCTAGCTATTACTCATTAGGAATGAATTTTAAAAATCATAAATTAGACTTTTTACCTTATAATCATTGTACAAATCTCTTTCATGAATCTATATCCTTTTCAAAATTTTTTATATCTCAGCTTCTATAATTTTAATGTTTTCTGAATTCTCAAACAGTTACTGAAGATATGAATTCTTTCTATTATAAATAGTTAAGAAATTTTAAAAAACAGTATTTTGTTACAAAATGACAGGGAGTAGTTCAATATTTCAACAGTCAATGTAAGAAAGATGGTGATATATTCATATTTTGTATCATTATGGGAGTTTTAGCTTAATAAATTGTATGAAGCACCTAAATCCAGAGTGAGTTTATGTCATCCTTAAAAGAATCAAAAACTAAATTTGGAGATGAGGAAAGTAGGCAACTACCTTTAGAAACTAAAAGGGCTTACTACTAATTGAATTCAATCTGAGAGGAGGAAATAACTTTACCATCATACTCTAAGATTGTTTAATCCTAATTTAAAGTTCTTTAAAACTCTATCTAGTTCTAAGTTAATCATTGATTAGCCAATTACAAGATTCTTATTTTAATAAAATACCTTATATCGGCAGTCTTCTCCCCCAGACACTATTAAACCATTACTAGAGTTCCAGGCAACCTTAAGAATTAATCCATCATGTGCTTTCCACTATTTTAAAAAAATAACAAAATATTAGTGACTTTAATTTTAAATATTTAAAATAATTCTAAAAAATAGGACAAAACACTTCATTTCTCAATATTATTACTTATTTGCCAATTTTTTAATTTTACTAAGGTCAGAGCCCAATAACATTTTTTATGGCAAAAAATTATTAACAGATTGTCACATATTAAAAAAAAATTGTGTACCCAAATTTAATCAGTGTATGATTGAAATATTGACAAGTAAATAATAATATTGAGAAACAAAACTGTCTCCTGCTATTCACCTAATTACATACAAAATGTGTGTGTGTTGTCAGAGCAGTCCTTAGGATGGAGCGGCCACTCCAGGCCTCGCATTGCGAGGCTTTACTCACGCTAAAAGATAAGTAAAAGGTTTTGCTTTAATGAAAATAATATATATATATATATATATATATATATATATATATATATATATATATATATATATATTATATATATATATACATATATATATATATATATATATATATATATATATATATATATATATATATGTATATGTATCTAAAATATCTTTTTACCCACTCAATATGTTAAATTATTGATTAATGATAAAACCTACAAATGAGGTATCGGCATTGCAACCAAAAGAAAGCAAAACATCATTTGATAGCGTTTCAACCCTGGCAAATCAAAAAAAAAACATTTAAATGATTGGTGTGTTTAAAGACAAAATGACTACATAAAAATTGCTCTATACAAGCCTTTTTGGGCAAGAATTTTAAATATGTTTTGAGAGGACCACTTTCTTAAAAAAGACCTCGAAAAAATATTTTGTTCCAGGCCTCGCATTTGCTAAGGGTGGCTCTGTGTTTTGTGTGTGGGTATGAGAGTATACGCATATATTTGAGTGTGTGTTTGAATCTGTGTGTGTATCTGTATGTCAGTGTATGTGTGGTGTGTTTGTGCTGTGTGTGTGTGTGTTTATGTGTTATATGTAAGTGTATGTGTGGTGTGTGTTAAAACTATTAGTAGTATTATATTAACGAATAAAAGCTACTAAGAAATTTCAGTAAGTTATTTTTAAACAAAAAAAATACCTTTTAAGCTATTTAAGCTTTGAAGTCATCTATTGCTGAATAAAACAAATTCAATGAAACATGATCTGGGGGGAATTGACAAATCATTTGAGAGGATGTATTGCCATGTGAAAACTGCTTTCATTTATCTTTTTTGAATATACAAGTATATTTGACCTAATCAACGTTAAATCAGTAAATCTTTTCACTGATGTGAAAGTTAAAAGTTTTTTTGAAAACAAGCTCATGAGTGAAAAAACCTTTTGTTGTTGAGAATACAAACTTGACAGGTTTTCATTTAGCCAGTAAAATTATGGCAGGTATATGTAATGTGAGTTTTGACAGTTGGGTTGTTCTGCCAGTTCTGGTAATTGGGATATGCAGTAAAGAACTTGTCATTTTGAAGAGTGGTTAACTACATAATAAACAGTTAATAGTTACAGATACATCAACCAAAATCTAAAAATTCTCTACATCAATGAAAAAGGACCGCATTTCTTAGCACACTAGAGCAATATGAAATTTAATAACATCACAAAACACAAAATAAAATCATATTTAAAGAATAATCCCCAAACAAATTGCATACACTTCATGCCCAGATTATACAAGACTTAATACTAAAACACTGCCACCCATCGCAACAACACATCTCCGAGACAAACTAGACCCTGATGAAGCTGCTAAAGGTAGTTAAAAATTTTTCCCCTTACAAGCTTGACACAAATTTACTAAAATTATAAATTTATTTATTATATTTATATTTTGGCAAGTCATTAATTTATTAAGTTCTTGGTTAATTTCATTAGGCCTTTTGTTTTATAGTGGCTACTTTCACAATTTGTTAATTGCATTTAAACATATTGTTTTACTCTGTTGAATGATAAAAGTAAAATGAGTAGAAAACCTTACTTTTATTATAAAATCTGTAAGGATGTAAAAATATTTAAGGATGGGCCAATTCCGATTCTCGATTCCAGGAATCATAGACTGTAATGGTATCAAGTAATCGTTGATTGAAATGTTAATTTAATTTTCGTTGTTGAAATATTTTTTGTGTTGAAAACTAAAAAATCTGTTTATGGAAATACTTCTTACAAATTTGTTCATCTAAATTAGTAGCAATTTGTATATTAATTTGTAACAATTTTAAAACATTTTTTTAATGTAACAATTTTAAAGCTAGTTTTGACTATTCAAATGCTAATGAATTTCACTAATTTAAAATTATTGTTAAATAGGTTATAAGTGTCTGCAATATTTATTGATTAACCTGTGAGAACCAATATTTATATTTGTTGATTCCATCTTCATGTGAGCTACTAGTTTTCACTAAAAACAGTTGTAAATATTTTACAAACTTGCCTATAGTAGCACTTACTTATATTTGTTGAGGACGGCCGTTTCAAGATATGTGTCTCATTGTCAACTCAGACCGTAACTGATACCAATACCAAAGACAATGGGACACATCTCCCAAAACGGGTGTCCCAACAAATATAAGTGCTACTATAGAAAGTTTGTAAAATATTTACTAGTGTTTTTAGTGAACCAATATTTATTGGTTTATTAATTAGGAACAGTTCTTCCTAATTAATAAATTTAATTATTTAACTTTAAAAGTTGTTTAAAATACATTACAATTCTTAGTACATTTTAGAACTTAATTTTTGTGTCAGTATAGAGATTAGGTTTGGAATGGTGGAGATATGAGATAAAATCTTGTGAATAGGGTACATTTTTGGACAAGGAGAAAATTTCTCAATCAGAAAATAAAAAATTTAGTATTTACCAATTACAAATATAAAACATTGATCATTGCAAAATTTCTACTGATAAGTAAAACAACAGAAAAGTTATTTTTTTAAACATTAGTATTTAATATAAACAGTTTATTCAATTTAAAAACTGTCTCAATTTTTATTTCTTAGTTTTAACAACACCTAAAAAAGTACTATTTAGGCTTAGTCAGTGGAAGAAGTACTGAACTCATCTTCACTTTCTCCAGCAGATTCTGAAGTAGTAATATTAGACACTGGAGTTGCATTAATTGGTGACTTCCAGTTAGAGTCTTCTTTGTTTAGAATATATTTAGGAAGTTGTTCGTTTTGCTTTCCACCATTTCTTTCTGGCTGACTTTTGGAAGCATCTGTAGTTTCATATGATGAGCCAGATGATTTCTTTTTTGCCAATGAATCCTTTAATCCACAATAAATTGATAAAACAGCATTTGCTGGGTAAGAGAAAAAACTACTATTTTTAGACGTCTTTAGACGGTCGTATCCTCTATCATGTCGACAGCATTTACTAATGCAGCAAAGGCAAAAACATAACATTGAGGTAAAGATTATAGCTAAGACTATAAGTATAAACAAAAATGTTAAATTAGAGAAAGAAGTAAAGTTAAAAGCTGTGAGAAGTGGTAATTTACAAAACCCTTCCCCTTCTTCAATCTTAATTTCCATCATACTTTCTTTTGGTGCTTCTATTTGCTGAACTGGAGGGGGAATAATGTAAACAGGATTTGTTGATGATGCTAAATTTCTTCGGTTCATTGTTTCTATGATGCGCATCACTCCTCCAAAACCAGGATACCAACGATTTTTGTCATGCAAGTGTGGTACAACCTTTGTTACAATCCATTGGTGAAACAAGTGATTGAATGCTAATACATCTTCTGAGGATTCATTTGAAAGGCATCTCATTACGATTGAGTAATAACGTACCAAAATATATTTTCCTGAAGGATTGGATAAGCTAAATAGGTTTTGTGCTTTTAAAGGTATGGCTACAGCATTTGGTTCAATGTTGTTATCTAAATATGGAATTGCAACTCGAGACATTTCTGAAATGATAATGTCAGAGTTAATATTTAAATGACTAAATGCATCACTGTCACTTGTCTTAGATCTTGGCGTAACAAATAAGGCTGCACATGCAGATTCTGGATTATGCAGATTAATATGCAGAGATGAAACTTTTGTTGAAATTTTTTGCATATCACATTGCCGTAACCATGCTCCACCATCTGTATATAACCTGATTTTAATATCTTCTAACATATTATGGAACTCAGCAACAGTTTCATATTCTACATTTCCAGCATAATATGCTTCATTTGCAATTGGAATAACTATTGCTTGAAGGTAACTGCCAATGACATCATCATATGCTGTCAACAATTTATCTTTTATAGCTTCATCTGCTACAGTATCATTTATAATAATAGTAGCATTTTTTATGTAGTCTAGTAATAGAGGAAAATTCCTTGGAATTTTCCTAGGAATTAACTCCTGCATGAACCTGCGAGCTATCAATAAATTAACATCAGACTGTAGCCAACAAGTCTTAGTTAAATCACACTCTTTAAAAAGAACTGTTTTTAAATTTGGAGTTTCAAAATTTAAACACTGAGCACAAATAAAATAAATTGAAAATATAAATACAATTATTTTATATTGACGAAAAATCATTTCTTTAATTTTTTTAAAACATTAACAAAGTGTTTCTATAGAAATGGTTTTAAAATGAAGAAGATAAATTTATTATTGTTAAACTAAAGGAGGACTAGTGATGTATCCTGGATATGTTGCAGCATTGTATGGTGCTGACATATTACAGTTACAATATACTTGAAATTTAGATGTAGAAAAAATAAATTCAAATAGAAGGCAAATATCATGTCACCATTTCCCAATTTGTTTATGTTATAGACCCCTTGCAATGATCTCCAAATTATAAACATGTAGAATTTTTATTATTTTACAGGGTTTTTTTTGTAAAGGTGACTTTAAAACAATTTTAAACTGTCTCCAAGAAATTCAAAAGGAATATCATACAAGTCCGGACAACTATACGAAATATAAAAAAATTTATTTTAAATGTTATGAATTAAACTCTTAAATTTAATATTCAGGAGAAGGACTAATAGATATTCAGTTTGGTATAAATGTAATAGATCAGAAAGACATGATATAAAAATGAGATATTTGCCAGAGTAACATTAAAAAATGGATGTATTAATTCCTTTGTATAATTTAGGAGAACAGATCTAAGAGCTTCATTAAAGCTTTATTTTTTTTGGGAATGGGTGTAAAATACATTTTCTTTAAGATTAATGCTCTGCATTGTTGTGCTGTCTAGTAAGATGTCTTAACTTGATTGACAAATCAACACAAGTATAGACATTATTTATTTATGTGACATATTTAAAGTTCTTTTTGTTACTAAAGGGGTCAAGGAACACCTTTAGTACTTTTCCTACCATACCCTTTCAGTCACACTTATAAAAGTAATTATATAACTGTAATAATCAAAAAATTGTTTGAAAAGGATATGACTTTGGTTCATAAAGAAATGGCTTTCTTTTGAAGTTTTATTTGCTATAGGAAATTTCGACATTTTTAATATTAGGCCTAATGCTCTATTTTAGAATTGGAATCCTCTGAGTAGTCTTTTTCATATTTTTTAGCTTTTGTATTTTTATATTTTAATTTCACATAGTTGTAACAATACTTTCCATTAAAGCGTAGTTTGCCTAACAGTATTGGGTGAAAGGGGGACAGACAGTGTGTAAATAGTGTACACAACCTAAAAATAACTATATAGTAATACCTCGACTTAGATTACCTCGTCTTAAGGGATTCAAAAGTTACGCATTTTTATATCATGCTGCCAAAGTTACGCAGAAACTGGCCTGATCTGGAAGAAAATGCCTAAAAGAACTTTTTTAACACATGAAAAGAAAATATTTCCACGTTTGAAGGTTGCTAAAGACCGATTGACAGTGATGGTTGGCGCAAATACAGCTGGTGACTGTAAGTTGCAACCTCTCATTGTTTATCGCTCAGAAAATCCAAGAGCATTAAAATAATATTTCTAAAGCTAGTTTGCCTGTGATTTGGAAGTCGAATTGGAATGCTTAGGTGACAGCTTCCTTTTTTGAGGATTGGTTTCGTCATCATTACATACCTCATGTCAAATTTTACTGTCGGTCTAAACAAATTCATTTTAAAGTAATTCCTATTCATTGACATTGCATCTGGCCATCCTCCTACTATTTAAACTAACTTCGACATACGCATGAAAGTGATATTTTTGCCACTGAACACAACTAGTTTGCTTATACCGATGGATCAGGGACTCATCAAAATATTTAAAGCTTATTACACAAGAACATTATTTGCGCATCTGCATGAAGCTATGAGGCAAGAACAACAAGCTCCCTGTTGAAGATTTTTGGAAACAATTCAATGTTTTAGATGCTTTGAGAATCGTCAATGAAATTTCACAAAAAAACTATGAATGGCGTTTGTCAAAAGGTGTGTGTCTATTTTTTTTGCAAATGAACTCAAGCGGAATCAGTGCCAGAGTCTGATAAAATTGCTAAAGTGATTGAAGAAGTTGTCGGTTTTGCCAATCAACTTAATTTAGAAGTGGATAGCGATGACGTTCAAGAACTGCTGAATTTATATAACCAGGAGCTGACAATTATTTTACGAGCTTATAGAAATGCTTGAGCCAGAGCAAGACCTTAAAAACGCAGATTCTTCAGTCCCAGTTGACGTATAAGATGAAATGACGGTTAGAAACTTGACAAGAGGGCTTAGTTTAATTCAGCAAGGCTTACAAATTTTGGAAAACATAGACGCCAACAATTAGAGTATTTCTGTCACAAAACAAACAAAAAATAGCTATTTACGAGAAAATTTTGCTATTTACGAGAAGAAAAAAATCTTCAATTCGTCAAATGAATTCACTAGATTTTATGAAGCTTCCTGAGTCAAAATAAGTTCTTATTACTTACTTCTTTGCAATATGTATGAATATAATATAATTGTTTGTTGAATTATGTATTTAGGATTTTAATAGACATACAAATTTTTCTTCTAAATTATTAGTTTACATAGCCTTTGGTCCCAATTAAACATGAATCCTATGATTGTATGTAAAATTGTACCCCGACTTACAAGAATTCAACTTACACGGTTATTGCTCGGTCCCACCAATCGCATAAGTACGGGGTATTACTGTATATGATTTATAACATTAATTAGTAAGCTTAATTGATAAGTAAACATTCATCTAGATTTTCCATTTTAAACATATAACAATAGAAATAATAGATAAATTTCTTTTGTTTTATTCAAAAACTATTTTTCAACAAATGTAACGCTAAATTTATAATCAAATAGTTAAAAAATATTCTAAATAGTAGGTATTTTTTAATCGAACTTCAAAGAAAATGCTAAAAAAATTTAAACTATCTAAAATTCGAAATATCCGCCACTACACGGTAAAATACTGAAAATGCTAAAATTTGAAATTAAGGTGAGTTTATTAGAATTTTAAACAATGTTAAAGTGTGTACTATAGTAAAATTCATACTCACAGGAAGATGATTCCTCTGAAGATGATTTATTTGCAATTGAAATCTACATAAGGACTTAAATAAAATAATTTATTTGTGGTTAAGAGGTTTTATTTATTTAAATTAAGTATGTTCAATAGTTTAATGTTTATTTGGTAAAAACATTTTGGTTGTGATAATCTTTGAACTGTATATAAAGTTTACATCACTCATTTTAAAAAATCGTTTGTTCGGCACATCAGAATGTGTTCAAATAAATCATTTTAACCCTGCTATCATAGAAGCTGCCTCGAAAGTTCCTGTGGCTGACTGTCTTCTTTTTTAATTCCTTCTATTAGCTCACACTCTCCTGATATATATATATCTAGTACCAATTCTCAATCGTTAACAAAATAAGGTTGTATTCATCCAATCAAGTTCAAATACATTTTTTTAAACCTATAGAGGATAACAATTGATGTCAATACAGTTTTTTCAAATATTTATTCAATAATGAAATTATAAAAATTTGAGAGGTCTAGCCAGATTCAAACTGAGTATCTTCATTTTCGAAGTCAAGCATTTTAGAAATTCAGCCAACTATCCTGTAGCTAGAAATCTGCTTCTTAAACCGCGTTGCCATGGTTGCCAGACAATATCAAAAATAGTGCTCTAGAATTAAAAATGAACAAACAAACTGGAAATAAGCAAACAATGATAAAAAATTTGTTTGACCTCAGTAGGAATTTAGTTATAATTTTTTTTTAATATTACTTGTTCATCAGTAGATAATTCATATTTCTTCTGTCATGGTTTCCTCTTTGTTGATAAAAAGAATTAGTCTCAATAATAATGTCTAAGTAGTTCAATTTTTAATTACCTCTCAATCTATAAGTTGAATAGCTGAAGGTTTTTTGTGAGAAACTATTCAAGATGAGTCAACTTGAAGAAAAACTGTTGGAGGGCAGAAGTTATCAATATGTAGTAAATGTTTTGTCTTTTGTCAACCAGATTTTTTTCCATATTCAAACAATACAGCTCCCTCTTCAACTTCTTGGATTACTTTAACTTTTGAGTTAAATTTGAAATTGTTGTGTGGCCCATGCATAGCTATTATGAAATAACTAAAAACCTCTAACCCAAATCTCTAAATGAAAAAATTACATAAAAACCTCTAGAAACACAAAAATGTTAAAGGGGATAAACCTATGGTTAAACTGTCTGGAAGGACAACTGACAAACTCTGCTTAGATTTACAACCTGAGTATATTTACCTTTTGCAGAATGCCTAAATGATGGAACAGAAACTAGAAACATTTTTACACAAACAGACAAAATCAGACGTTATTTTACTACTTCTGCCCTGTAGAAGACCTGACTACCATGTACCATACATTCCTTTATCTTTTGTAATATATAAGTTTGTTCTAAGAATATTATAAAAGAGATGAAGTATTTTTTTTACTGAAATGAGTAATGTACTACAGTATACTGTGCATGTATTATAAGACCTGACTAACAAAATTTTATTAATCACTTAAACAATAGTTTATGACTTTAAAGTTCGGATAGTCATAAACTATTGTTTAAGTGATTAATAAGATTCATAGAACGTAATGGACTACAAAATTTAAGAATTAACAAAATTTAATATTCTTTTTAAAAAATTAAACATAATTCAAATTATACAAACAGAACCTATCGAAAATTTTGAATTAGCACAACTTTTTTAAATGAAAATTTAACATGAACTTTGACGAGAATAGTGTTTTATTCAAATTATTCAAATTTACGAATCAACCTCAATCCCACACTAATTCACAACTGACATGAGCCATATCCCATAGACATTAAAAGACCATTAATTTGTGAGTTTTATACCCAAAATTTCCCAACTTTTGACCCAATTAGGTATAAAACTTTCACAGTGCATACTCTAAGCCCAACTGTTAGATCAGACTTCACACTACTCCTGAATCATAACAACTAATTTGGTATGAATCAAATTGAAGTTGGTAATTTAATCCCAACAACCCTTAAGTTCCAAAAAGAACAATATATTACAAGCCTGACTAACAAATTTTCATATTATTTTTGAATATTAAACATAGTTCAAATATTACAAACAGAACATGTTTACGCACTTCATAGATTTTGTCAAGTCACTGAAACAAACACACCTGCTCTAAATACAGTAGTGTAAAATACTTAAGTCACTACAGTATGTATTAGTCAATAAAGCTTATTCAACTATATAACACGTAACAAATGGGGCACTACTTCACTGCCTGCCAGATACACTGCGACTTTGACAACCTTATTGCCACTACTGAAACTTGGTGGTGACTGTTGACTCACTAGTGAGACAAAAGATAAAAAGAAGGGGAGGGGTGTTAGCGCGACAACTGAAGGTCATATTTGTACTATTCTGTGCTGAGCTGGTACACTCACTTCCCACTAAAATAGAGTAAATGAACGAAGCAAAATCATTACTCCACCTTCAAGGACTTTGTTATTACAGTATTATTATGCTATTACAGCAATGATGGTTAACAGAAACTGACGGTTAAACGATGTTTTACTGTAACAACATTTACATTTCAAGTAAAACAATTTTGATATTTGAGGTACCTTAATAAATTCCAGCCTGTACTAAATGTGTTTCAAGATTAATAAATCAATTAAGAGAAAACAGATTTCAATTTAAAAGTGCCATATTTCATTTATAGTTTTTGATAGCTAGAATAATGTCAATTATCGCTTCCAGGTATTGAATTTTTAAAAAATTCTGGGAGAATTCCTAGGTCCTCCTTCAGTGGAGGCTTGGGCACCCTAAAATAGTTTTCTGGCTACACTACTTTGCTCAACCAATATCAAATGTCTAATGGGCTCTGGGTATTCATATGAAATGCATAACTACAAGCACCATATAGGTCCTGTTGTTAAGAAAATGTAGAGCAAATAGCCAAATAAGATAAATGAATCGTAATTGTCAATTTTTACAAAGCCGACATTATCCAGCACTCTACTTTTTTTTAACTTCAGTAGGATACAGATGTAAATACAAGAGATTGCATTATAAATGTTTAGTGAAAATCTTGACCCATCGAGATACCCTTGCTAAGGTTAACCATGTTAAAGTGTTGTAGTAATGCTAAATAAAGTAGTTACAAAAAATTATTAATAAATATTTTATTTATTATTATAAGTTATAAAATCCTTATAATTATAAAAAAGGAAGAGCTATTTTAATATCAACAAGTTAACTAAATGCCTCTCAATTACCTACGTAGCATGAAGGACTGACCATTGCTTTGTGTCCATTGAATCAAGAGAAGCTTTGAGATTATCCAATATTTTTGTCATTAATTTTTATCTCCTTTTGATTATATTTTTGGTTGATTTTCTTAAATATTGAAAAATATTAATGTTTTTAGCTATTATAAACACCTAGTTCACAACTTCACTGTGATTGATTTGTGATTAAACTGAACAAAATGAGTATTAACAAGCATTTCTAGAGCTGTCTTAGTGGTAATACTGTAATAATTTGAATTTTGAAGAAAACTGCTTGATTAAATTGTTTAAGATTTACCAGCTGTCAAGGTGGGCATTAAGCCTGCCTCAGTCATCATGATAAAATACAAGCAAATTTAAATTAACATCAAAAATATAACAAACAAAAATTATTAAACAAAAAAATGTAGAACCATCAATTAGGTTTATGTGTACTTAGAAAAACCCCAAAACCAAAAAAAAGTTATTTCAAGAGATTCAGACAAGTGGAAAAATTTATCAGCACTATCTTAACAAAACATTATTTAATATACAATACAGATATGTACATGAAAACATTTCAATAAACTCTTTTTAGTTATTTTTCTAAAGTCCATAAAAACCATCTTTTTTTTTAGAAAACATTTTTATTTTTCTATTTAATGGTAGCACCTGATATTATTACTTAGAATACATTTTATAGAATACATGTCTGAAATTTTTTATTTGCTTCTCTCTAATTTTCGCATTGAATTTTCTTCCTGTTTTCTAATAACCATTTTATTTAAAATTTTCACTTAGTGTAAATCAGTTGTCATCTACTTTTAATACTATTTTTCCTTCTTAATGATCTCATTTCTTCCTGACACTATTATATCACCAGGAAAACTTAAGAAAATTTCATTTCTTCCTGCTACTATCAACATCTTTTTTTTCCCAAAGGTTTGTATTAAATCTTTCAAAATGTCACTAATGTAATGGGTGATAACAGATATACGTGCCTGTTCCCTGCAAATTTTACTTTTTATTGGTATCGTGAAATTTCCTCAGATTTTCTACAAATATTAAACAGCAGTTTTCTCTCATTCACGTCCCACTACATTTCTTTAAAAAATCAGTTATTGGAAATTTCACACAGATTACTGAAACAAATTTTTTTACAAAAAACAGCAGTACAAAACTTATAATTATGGTAGGATATTCTAATTAAATTCATGGAATTTAAATTAACATATAAATAATATAATTATTTTACCCTGTTTGCTTTTGTGTTTGGGGCTAGTGGCTTGATCACTAAAGTTTTGCCACTCATGTAAATTACTTGCAAGGCATCAGGACTCCATGCTGCACAGTACACAGGAGTATTAGATTGTATAACTGTAGATCTCAACATACCAGTGCGAGACCATATTTTTACTTGTCCATCTTCTCCAGCTAGAAACAATAAGTAGTAGCTAGTTTTATCTCTGGCTAAGAAAAGCTATAGTAAATACATACTCTATGGTATGTTTATTAGGTATTATATAAACACGACTACACTCCAATTTCAAATTTATTTAAAATGACTTCCAGAAAAAACAATCAAATATTTTACAATAGAACCCCTCAAATCCGAACCCCAGCAAAATCCGAACATGATTTAATGAAAGCCTAATTTTCAAAAAGTATCTAAAATTTAACGAAGTATGTATTGAAAGTTTGCTACTTACGTAAAACAGGACTGAGGTGTGTAATATATTGGAATTGACACTGTAAAAACATGATATAATACGAAGGCATCTATACTGTACTACTGTGTCACTCCATTAACACAGATTTTATTGACACACAGTATTATAAAAAAAAAACACAGTAATATAAAAATAAAAAAGACAAACACTACACTATATGTTTCACTTACAAAGAAAAGACACAACACTTGACTATATTTTTCACCTAAAATCAGTAATTTTCCATCTGGCGAAGAGATGTAAACCTTCCTGAGGATGTGATGGTGCACCATCGTTGCATTAGCATAACATCATTGGGTCTTGCAACTGCATGTTGTTCTACGTAACGCAACGCCATGTCGAGATCGGCGGCAGCATAGCATGAGTAACAGCATTCGTAGAGGCATCTTTTTCCTCGCTATTCCTATCTGCTACACTGTCATCGTGTTGATCATGGACTATAGACACCATGTCATGCTCGATATGTTCTTCATTGTTATCTAGTGATGTCCACTCTTCCAGGCAACTTTCATCATGTGTTCTAAGTGGTGTTTCGACAAATTCAAGACAAGGTCAGAGCTTCTTCAAAGGAGTATTTAGGAATGGTGGGCAGCAGAAAGAAACGTTAAGGATCATTTGCAATACAGAAGAAGGGGGCTGATGAACATATGCACAATTTTAGGCGCCCTCTAAATAATGAAAATTATATGATTCAGAATAGTCTTGGCAGGCTTCAGTAATGCTGCCAGCATTATAATACATTTCATTTTCCCAGTAAGTTAGTAAGAGGACTCTTTAACTTATGTTGTCACAATGGACTGGTATTGGTACCACATCCCAGAACAAACCTAGAATTGCAACATTTAGGCAGGGCTTAAGCTGCGACGCAGGCGGCGCAGCACACACAAGCCACGTTTTACGGTGCAGCACACGCAACACACGAATCTTTTACCAGCGCATGTTGAGACATAGCACACGGCACAAGCATGCCATTTTTGCCTCGAAAATGGAAGATACCGATACCAACTCATTTGAATTCGATAGGGAAATTGAGGAATTGGTTCTGTGGCAGAGTGAATATATGAAAAAACGAAACACACACATGGCTATGTTGGCCCACAAAGAGTCTGTATAGGTTTTTTTGCTATAACCTTCATGATGCACATCCTATAGCACATGTAACTCACACAGAGTTATTAGAGATTTTAAAAATATAAGAGCTAAGTACAATATGTAAACTACGGTTCAGTGTTTGTCTATTACTGACTATATCAACCTATATCGACCATATATGTTTAAACCTGTGTGGCATTAGAGATTTTAAAAATATGATAGTTAAGTACAATATGTAAACTACTGTTGAGTGTTTTTCCGTTACCAGGTGAATCAAACTGTCATTTAACGACATCTTGGATCCCTAGTTGCGTGGCGTGTGTCGTCAAACCTGTGTCTGTGCTACAAACTGTGACATACTGGCCCACGCGCATAAACATGCATGCGCCTCAACTTACGCGGATCTATTAGGAATTATGGCAGCACAGTTTTCTGCTGTGTGTTGCTTTGTGTGCGCTGCGCTGCCTGCGTCTCAGCTTATGCCCTACCTTAATGTTGAACAACAGAAATTATATTGACAATATGAGAAATTATAACAGTGGCCATGGCTTTTGCATCATTTTCAATATATACCAAAGAGATACCTGCCAATGGTCCTTATACATTTAAGGTGCAAGACCAGATTTATAGGTATATCTCAAACCTTTATTCCAGATCAGCAAATACCTTCAAATTGGCAGTTATATATAATTGCAAACGACTTCAGATTCGGAGGATTAGAAAACCAAAATTTAAATGAAGATACTTTAAGACGTTTAACCAAATTATAGCAGATAATACTTATGGTCAAGCATACAAATTTGCAGGACAGATGTTGTTACATGAACAAAATCAAATCTCACCCCAACAATTAGATGTACGTTTTGTTGATAGAGTTTACACAAACAAACGCAGCTGTAACTGACTAACTACAGATAAGATAGCTGAAGTGTTTACTAGAGAAGGAAAACCATCAAAACATTGCCATGTAGTTGTTCATGGAGTATTTCATTGCATTTTATTGTAATAAATAAGAAGCAACAAATTCTCTGGAGCCCCTAGGAACTATATATTTTTATAAAAAATATTTAGAGAAAATGAGCCGCGTTCTGAATACCCAGTCAACAAACTGTCATATTCTGGTGACCTGTCACTTTCAAATGTCACGTCAACCGAATTTTATACGGGTGTTAATAGAAATTGTACCAAAGAATTCTCCGCACAGAAGAACATCTTAAACTCAATTGTTGACAACGGAGACATATTGGTTTTGTTGGGCTAACAGCCACACTGTCACGAAACTACACAATGTTCTGTTCAGTTAGGCCAGAACGACGACGTCCAGGACTTTTACAACTGTAAGGCCAACTGTTGAACTTGTCTCAAAGAACTCTTTCATGAGTCTACGAACTATTGATTCATTTGGTGCTTCATTATGTCCTAGAGTATCACGAAGTTGCCTGACAGTAACCGAATAACTCTCTGCACTCTGATAAAACATTCTAACGATTAACACTTGTTGCACACAAGTAAACTTCTCCATGGTTTGACACAGAATGTAAGAATGAAAAAAATACCAGCTGTGTCAACAATTCAAATGTTTCCAGAAACAGAAACAAGGTCAAACATTGTTGCTAAGCAATAAACAAAAATTTACCAGCCGTTTAAAAACCAGCATTTTTTTAAACCACCCTTTATGCGTTAATCACCCTTTATGCATAAAGATCTATTGTTTCATTCATGTTTATTTGCATGATATATGATAAAATATAATATAACTACTGTATTATAGCTTTTGTTATCAGACATTTATTACTTTGAAACAATTTTTTTGTTTTAAAAAATTATTTACAAAAAGTGAAAAGCTTTGATTAAGATGTTTTATAACTGTATTTAAGTTAAGATAAGTCAATTCAAAATACTATAACTATTTTTTTTTACAAAACGTTTATTGGCTGATTTATCAACACCAGTATCAAGGGTGTTGTATAGCATATCAAGAGAACATAAGAAAGTAAATTTTTCATTGTACCAGTGGCATATTTGCTTTTGGAGGCTAAGGTTCAGATAGTTCAAATGTGATTGCCAAATATTAGGTCTGAAATTGTAAACCTAATTTTAAAATAAATGTATTATAGCTGCATATGATATCCCATATAATTTATTACAATTTTATCATCTATATAATATGTCTGTCTAGTTGACAATTATGTTCAATCACACCCATAAAAAAACTAGTATTTCTTATCAATGGGAAAATTTAATGTACGGAAGCTCTGATTAAAAAGGTCATCTGTGAAAATATTCTCCATTAAAATTTCAGAAAGTTTTGTGAAAAATAGTGATATTTTAGTTTATAAAAAATAAGAAATATTTGAAAAATTATTATATTCATTTAAGGTTGTATTATTTGGTTTATAATTATTTAAATCAGTAACTACACTCCTGAGAAGGTTTCTGACATAGACTGTCTATCTTTTATTGTTGTGAGTATGTTCAAAGAAATTCAATTCAATTGAATATTGAATCCAAAAGACCTAGAAGACATAAATAGAACTAAATGACACTTTATAAGACTATGGTAGAATTAAAGGCAACAATACTACCACAACAGTCTAAATAGTACAACCTAATTGAACCTCCCTGACAATAAATTATAACTAACACAGAAAATGCAGCAACGAATATACTAAATATTAATCACTTTGTATAACGTATGAACAAAATAAGTTTTAGGAGGATTTATACCTGTCAAAATACTAGATCCATCATGACTCCACCTTCCAACTAACACTGCTCCTTTGTGGGCTTCTATGCTCCTCTCAAACCTTCCACTTCGACCGATCAAATGGAAACGTCCTATATACAACAAATGAATGATAACCATAATAATTACTTGAACCTTACAATATGAGTTTAATAAGACATAGAAATTATTACATTTTATAATCAACTTTTATTATTGTCTGTATTAAATTAATCATGTCAAACTAAATTTAAAGTTTCAACATTTAATATGGAATATAAAATCAATTATACACACTATACAAGTAAGTTTAATATTTAACTAGGTACATAGCTCTCAAATTGAAGCATTTATAAACATTTATACTGACCATCAGTTGACGTTATAAGTAGCTGATCTTGACCATGTTTTTTACCACTTCCTTGAATTCTTGAAAAAGAATCAAAGTCAATTGGATAAACATCATTTGGCAACTGACATATTTTAACTGATTCATTTGTCACAATATTCCACCTTAATAGTACATGATCATCTCTGTAAAATGGAAGGAAAAACCAACTTAAAAACATTTCTTTGCAAAGTTTCATAAGATTACTTTCTATTATTACTAATATTTAATGTATAGTATTTAGTTACTAACTCACATAGTTAGTTATAATTAACTAAATAACAATAATATTGTATGTATTGAAATAGAATCAAAATATAAACTAACAATACTAGTATATTTTCAATATTTTGTTATATTCAGAATGCTTATTTAAAAGTTGTCTACTACATACTAGTGCTGGCTCTTGGGCAGCTTGCACGGTTGTGCAATCCCCAAACCAGGGAACAATATCAAACGTATAATAAATTTACTTATTGTGTAAGACATTCTTATGACTTGTTGGTGAACAATATTTATTACACTTATGTAGTTCATAGTTTAGTTATTTTTAGAGTATTAGTCCTGGATTCCGTTAACGCTTGGATATAAATTCTGTGGAAAGCCTTATTGAAGTTCCATTCACTATACATTCGCTATAAGAGAAAATCGAAATTAAAAGATTGCCAGATTTAGACAATATTTCGCAGTTGTTGGTTAAAACTAGAAAAAGATTGTTTGTTAGAAGGTGTAAAAAAGACTTGTAAAGTTAGTGTAGTTGGTTGTGAGTTGCCCTAATAAAATAGCTTTATTTTGTTTTCTATGATTACTATTTGGTGGAGAGGATACTTGGTCAAAAACTGGGTTTAAATATCTAAACCATTTTATACATAGAATTTAAAAAACCTGAAATTTCCTCAGGTTATATTAAAAACTGCTTAAAATTAGCTTTGTTAAGAACCACAAATATTGCTGAACAATAAGACAATGCCTATAGAAGAAATATTACAAAATGATAAAGTTAGGCATAACAGATACATCCTCAATATATTCATCAACTGGATTTGTTTCTGTGGCTCTCCTGAGTTAGCCTTCAGAGGGCATAATGAAAGAGAAGACTCAACCAATCATGGAACTTTTAGAGGTCTAGTTAATTTTAGTGCAGAGCTTGACACAGTTTTGAAATCACATCTGGACAAAGTTACAGTTTTTAAGGGAACCCCTAAAACTAGCTCTAAAATCAACTTTTACAATTAATGTTTGAAGCGAGTCAGAAAAAAACTTGAAATAAATAACGGACATTAGCTGTTATTACTGATGAAACAAGTGGTGTTTCAAATATATTTCAGTTGGTAATTGTTTATTGATATATTGTTAACAATAAGTCAGTTGAGAGATTTTGTAAATTTTTGAATCCTCCCAAACATGCTGAAATATTAGCCTCGTCAATTCTTGAACAATTGAATAAACACAAAATGAGCAATTCACCACAAAAACTCATTGGTCAAACTTATGATGGGCCTTCTGTAATGGCAAGTATACACAGTGGGGTGCATACAAGGGTTCAAAGTATTTACCAAACAGCTTAATATATTCACAGTCATGCAAGTCAGCTGAATTTAGTACTGATGTGAGTAGTATAAGTAAGTAGAGATGTAAAAGTTTTTTTTGCTAATGTACAAGGATTTTGTGCATTTTTTTCAACTATTTTCCAAAGCATTTCAGTCCTTGATGGAATTATTAAAAAAAGGTCTACCTAAATCAGTTCCCACCAGATTGAACTTTCAGTGCCATAATGACCTTTTTTGAACACAGAAGAGCGATAATTGAATGGATGGAAACCCTACTTAACGAAAGACCACTCAGTAATGATAGTACGATTTGCCAGACCGCTCTTATCAAAATTTTGACAGACCAAATTTTATTTAATATTGGTTATTTTTTTTCATTAAAATTATGGATTTATTGGCATTTTTGGGTAGCTCCAACATAAAAATTGACCCCAGTATAACATAAACAAGCACTATGGATTTTGAAAAAAAATATTTCAAGGATTGGATATGAAATTGATTTAGTAAATGCTGAAAAGAGTTTGCATACCTTGCCTTCAAAGCGAAGAAAGAATGATTCATATGAACTTAAAGAAATATGTGATATATTTACTGAACAAATAAAAGAAAGATTTAAATTTACAGGGCACCTAGGTGAAGCATCTTAGTTTATACCAGAGAATTTTTCTGACTATAGCAAACAAATTTCCTAATAACATTATAAATTGTGTTTATGAACATTATAAATATGTGAATAAACAAACAAACAAAATTGAACTTCAAACTCTGTTCAGTGCCAAAGGGATCAGATAAATGTCAGGAGCTTTTTAATTTTAAACCTCATTTAATTTTCTTAAAAATAAAAGCTTAGAAGCTACATTCAGCAAGAAATCCTAATAGCTTTACCAATGATGAGTTCGGAAGCTGAAAGGTGCTTCTCAACACTAGAAAGAGTAAAAACACTAATAAGGAAAAGTTTGTCTAATTTGACAATGCTTATATTGAGAAGGACATGATAATGGAAAATCCAGATTTCAATGAAATAGTCATCAACAAGTTTGCTAAGCAGAAAGAGAGAAGAATGAATTTTCTAGTAAAATGAGTAAGTTCTATTTCTTTATTTTATTGCTTTGATAATTTGGATCACAGCAGAATTTGTTGACATTCCCATATAAGAATGAATTAAGATAGGTTTGTTAATAAATAAACCCATGACTTGAGAATTAGTGTCTTAAATAAGTAGAAATAAAATTTAAAAATGCCAATACATTGCCTACAATAGAATTAAATACAAAATATTAAGCAGCATTTTTCCTATAACAGCCCTTTAAGTTTATATGATATGATTTTTCTTTGCCTTAAAAAAAACACTAACACCTTTACGGTCTGCAACCCCAATATGTTTTAGGGACCAGCAGCCACTGTTAAATATCTTGCTCTACTGTTACTTATGTCATTTCCATAGTCTAATATAATATTATAAATATTTATTACAATATTTTAACTATGTATTAACGTTAAACACACTATATGAATTAGACTATTTATCACTAGCATGTAATTAGTGTGTAAAAATTTATATTTGTTATTTGTTTAAAGCTTTATTTTAATTTGAATTCCTATCCAAATGTAGAGATGAATAAATTTAAAAAATTACTTTTCAGTGATATAACATATATATATATATATATATATTAAAAAGATTAAAAATGTGTATTATAAATTTGGAAGCATTCGCCTGGTTGTAATTTCCAATGAGATACACAAGTAATACAATTGCTCAAATATCCAAATTCTTTTTAACACACAGAATGCAAAAACAAGGTCAAGGAAATAGCAAGGGTCAAGAATTCACAGCAAAACATTAAAAAAAGTCACGTTTTATAAAAAAAGGGCTGAGTTTATAAAGTTTTTTGCGTACTTTAAGTTACTTTTTCTTCAAAATACTTATTTTTTGGAGTTGCTAACAACTCTTATTATGTTTTTCATTTCTCATTAGGACTTTTGACATTGCCAAGTAAATTGTTCTTTGCAATAGCATTTAGTTCTACTCTGTAATCAGACAAATCATGAGCTACCATTGTACTTTAGGTTTTATAACAATCAGCTTCTATAACTATTATTACCTACCAAGAATAGAAAAGAACTGTGATATTACAAGGAATAAGGTAACAGAATAAAACTTCCAGGTTTGAAATTAAGTGAATTAAGATTAGGTTCCTTGCATAACAAGTCAGGTTTGCATACCTGAAATAAACAGTCTTTATCAAAATCATACAGAGAAGTCTATATGTACTTAAGAATATATATATATATAGTTAAGGTAATGAAGGAAAACATAATTATGTGTATATATGTAAATTATTATATTCTGTGGACAGAGTTACTACCTGAAGAAAATCTGCTTTCAACCTTATAATGAGTAACTAAACACTTTTAAATGTTTTAAACTTGCCTATAGTAGCACTTACTTTGCTTTTTGAGGACGGCCGTTTCGGGAGATGTGTCCCTTTGTCAACTCAGACCGTAACTGATCTCAAGGTTTTCGAAGGTTAGGGTGGGGGTGAGATATTTTGGTGGTGTGGGTGTATTTTGTGTGTATTAGGAGTTATGATGTCAAAAAGTGCGTGTGAGTTGTAATGTAATTGTGTATTGAGTATGTGTGTAGGGTGTAGTTTGAAGTGCCTATATATTTCGTATTGTTCGGTTGTGTAGCGTTCGTTATTTCTGTGTTGTTTATGAAGAATTTGTAGGTTAGATGTTATGTCTATGAAGTCATATTTTGTGGAGTTGAGATGATCGGCGAAGTTTGATTGGTAATTATTGTTTTTTAGTGCTTTTATATGTTCTTGGTAACGTGTGTAGAATGACCTCACTGTCTGGCCTATGTAAAAACTGGGGAATGAACTGCAAGTTAGTTTGTGTGGTATTGTAAATGTCGTTGATTTTGTTGTTGGGTTTAAATTGTTTGTTGAGAGTGTTGTGTGTGGATTAAGCTGTTTTGTAGTTGTATTTTTGTAATACGTTGGTTAGATTGTGGGTTTTGGATGATCTGTATGGTATTGATAAGTATTTTATGGGATTGTCATCTTGTGTGTTTGTATTTGGGTTATTATGTTTATTTTTTAGGCGGTTGTATAATTTGTCAATCATTGTTGGGTTGTATCCGTTCGTTTGTGCTATATATTTTATGGTGTTTAACTCCTGGTAGTGTTCATCTTTGTCTAACGGTGTTTTAAGCAGGCGATATATCATGGTGTTGCAAGCAGCTAGTTTATGTTGGTGTGGGTGGTTTGAGGAACTGTGTATGGTCGTATTAGTACTAGTGGGTTTTCGGTATATGTTGAATTTATGTGTTTGTTTGTCTGTTCGTTTAATTGTGAGGTCTAAGAAGTTGAGGGAGTTTTGTTGTTCTGTTTCGATGGTGTATGTTAGTTTAGGGTGTATGGAATTTAGGTGTTTTAGAAATATGTGTGCTCTGCGTGTGTTGCCTTTATATAATGTTATGATGTAGTCGACGTATCTGTACCAGTAAATTATGTTATCTGAGTATTTATTGTTGTGTAAAATGTGGTTTTGTTCAATATGGTGTATGAATATTTCTGCTAAGATGCTAGCTATGGGGGAGCCCATAGGTAGTCCATCTTTCTGGTTGTAGAATATGTTATTATAGGTGAAATAATTTTGAGATGTGATTAATCTTGTGAGGTGGATGATTTCGTCAATGTGTGTATGTGGTGTATTTGTGTCTATTAGCATGTTTTTGAGGATGTCGATGGTTTCTGGAATGGGGATGTTTGTATATAGATTTGAAATATCAAAAGAGACTAAGGTGGAATTGTGTGGGATATTTAAGTTTTTTATTTTTTCTATTAGATTTGTCGAGGAATTTGGCTAGAAGATGAGAAGGGGCGCTTGTATAGTTGATTAGTGGACGTATTGGGAGGTCTGTTTTGTGAAGTTTGGGCAGGGTGTTTAGTTTAGGGGCTATTGGCTTTATTTGTTTTAAGTGCTTTTTGGTGTGTAGGATTATAAGTTTTGTTTTGTTAATTGCTTCTTTGATTTGAGCGTTGTATTTTGTTGTTGGGTCTTCTTTTAGTGTAATGATGTTATTTTGGATGAAGTTGTTTCTCGACAAAACTATCCGAAACCATATAAAATTTAATAATCATTGTAGCATAAAAAATAGCCCAAAATACAACTACAAAATAGCTTACTCCACACACAACAAACAATTTAAACCCAACAACAAAATCAACGACATTTACAACACCACTGGAGTTTACAAACTAACTTGCAGTTCATGCCACAGTTTTTACATAGGCCAGACAGGGAGGTCATTCTACACACGTTACCAAGAACATATAAAAGCACTAAAAAACAATAATTACCAATCAAACTTCGCCGATCATCTCAACTCCACAAAACATGACTACATAGACATAACATCTAACCTACAAATTCTTCATAAACAACACAGAAATAACGAACGCTACACAACCGAACAATACAAAATATATAGGCACTTCAAACTATACCCTACACACATACTCAATACACAATTACATTACAAGTCACACGCACTTTTTGACATCATAACTCCTAATACACACGAAATACACACACACCACCAAAATATCCTACCCCCACCCTAACCTACGAAAACCTTGAGATTAGTTACGGTCTGAGTTGACAAAGGGACACATCTCCCGAAACGGCCGCCCTCAACAAGCAAAGTAAGTGCTACTATAGGCAAGTTTAAAACATTTAAAAGTGTTTAGTGATTACTAGTAGCTCACGCGAAGATGGAATCAACAAATGTTATAATGAGGTTAAACCGAGATACAACTACTTTGCTTATAATCAACTAGGTGAGCCATAATAATAAATTTCTATTCCATACATAATAATATACTTTGTGAGAGTTTAAACATTTCTAAAAATAGTACTGGACTTATTGTCTTCTAATTTACATAACCCATTTCAGGATTGTGTTTCATGTTCAGAACTCAGATTGGTATTTATTTCCGGTTCCCACGTAATCGATTTCAGCAAAAACAATTATGGCAGGAAATGCAGAAAGTTATCAAGAATAACGAAAAATTATAAAAACTTTTGCTCATGCTCCAAAAAAAAAGTTTTGGAAAATAGAAATTTCCCTGCTCAACAGCACACATAAATATCACTAATTGCACGTTTTTGCTTTGTTTTTTAGATGTACTAACTCACAAAATACCTCAAAATGTATTTAAATTTACTGTAAAAAATTACAAATTTTTAAAAAATCAACTTTAACAAAGCACTATTAGCACCATGTTTCACCGGCGGACAAACCTTATAGAAATATAAAACTCGCACACACATCTAATTTTTTTTCCAATAATAAGTAGCAAAATTAGTCAAAAGGACGAAACAAACACTTACAGACCCTACTCAACGCACAAAACAGAAATTATTGCATCTACATACCTTTTATTTCTAACTTTTGCCTAAAAACAAAGAACTTACTGCATAAAGCAGTGTTGAATTGAAGTGTTAAAGTTGGTTTGGTAAAAATATAGTGTTATTGACGTTGGTTTTTTTTAATTACTTGTTTTAATGTGTTGAACACAAATATCAACTTTTTTCTGCTGAACATACAGTAAGTTACTTTTTTCTTACATTTTAAATTTTAGTCTGTAACAGCATGTATAGTGTAAACGAGTCTTATTGACATTGTTTAATTTTTTTTTTATTAATAGTTTAAATGTGTAGAGCACGAATATTAACTTTTTTAATTGATGTAAAGTCACCAGCAGGTTTAATTACATTTCGAGGCATTTGTGAGTTACTACATCCAAAGAATAAAGCAAAAATGTTGAATTTGTAAAGTTTTAGGTGTACTGTGGAGGGAGAGGAATTGCTAAATTCCAAAATTTTTAATATTTGGGGTTGATAACTTTTGCATCGCCTGGTATAATTTTTTGCCGTTTACAAATCGATTACATGGGAATGGGAAATAAATAACCTCAGATCTTATCTAAATGTACGTATAATTTAATTTTATCCTCTTATAATATCATTCTAAATAACACTTACCCGCATGAGAATATTTCTTCAGGAGTGTTCCATCCTACACAACATACAGTATCTGAATGCTCAGCTCCTTTCAGAAATGACGTTTTTAGTCTCATTTTCTTTGAAAAATCTTGAACATTTTAAAATTGAAATGTGTGTTTTTGTAAAAGTTCAAAGTTTCAAAATTAATTGTTTCATTTAGAAACTGGAAGTTGTATATTTATTATTTTAAAAATTTCTTTACTTAAAAACAGCATAAAATAAAACCACACATTTCACTTCACTCAACTTCCATAAAATTGTTTTGGAATGCTTAGACTTTGTTGCCATAGCAACTGAACACAGATATCGTAATTCTATGTGTAAAGGGATATTTTGATTTAAATTGGGTAATTAATTGTATTGCGAGAAGTTGTGTCCCATTGCATGTTCCATGTATACATTATCTACTATGTTTTTAATTTTACTAAGGAATTACTTTTTTTACCATAACTGTTGTCATAAAATACAAATTTTAAAAATTAGCGTAAAGTTGAAGAAAACCTATTTCATATTTATAATATCGCCTTATATATCTCTATGAAATCAGTGTATAAATCACGTTAATACTAATTAAATTTTAGTTATTACACTTTTGCTATTATTTGCGACCGGACTTTTTGTTAACTAAAAGTTGTTAATTTGTCAACTTACATTTGGAGGAAACGTTTTCGTCTCACGACTTCCACCGAAAACGTTTCCTCCAAGTGTAAGTTAACAAATTAACAAATTTTAGTTAATAAAAAGTCTGGTCGCAAGTAATAGCAAAAGTGTAATATGTAATTTACAACCAGCTCGTCATGAACAGCAACAAGACTTCGATATATTTTAGAGTTAGGAGTAGAAAGTACAACTATAGTATGATAGGTCACAATGTTTGGATAGATATTTTAATTACCTAAATAGTTCTTAGAAATGCCTATAAGTTCAAGACCATATGTATATTATGAATTTAGTGTTACTACCATGAAACATAATTAACTTTATTACTTGTATATACTATAAATAATAAAATTATCATTACGATACAGCAGTCACTTTTATTATATCAAGTATTAGGCAGTATGTTTTATGAAGCTATGGTTTTCCGAAACAAAGGTTATTTATAATTAGTAATATTTTATTTCCCATTTATAATTTTTTCACAAACACGGGCACATATATAAATATGTAGTACAATAATATATACTTTTGATCTACACTAAAGACAAACATTTTAGATCTAGCCCTAAATCAATTTAGATGATCACACGTTTTTTTTATTATGGATGATTAGATGAGGAAATTATAATAATTGGTTCTTTGAGGTTTTAGAATAATTAATTATAACAAAAGTTTGTATCTGATATTTTAAAATTCTAGTGTGACTACAGAAACAAACCATATATAATCCATAGATTATATAACAAAAGACTATACAACCGAAGAGTGTGAAATGTACAAACATTAAAAATTGCATGTGATATAGGCCCTATACTTTAATCTAATTTCACACATACATACACACACATACATAATAAATATTTAAAATTTCACCTTTTAATCGCGCATAGTGTATTTCATCTGTGAGTTGTGTATATCTGTTGCCCACAATAATAATAATAATAATAATAACACAAGATGTGTTTTCTTTTTAATGAATGTTAGGTTATAGAATAAAAAAAGGTTGTTTGTATTATTGCATTTTGAAGTTTTTAAATAAGTGAAGTTGTATGATAGTGTATTTCAGAATTAAAATTGTGTAGTTGACCTAAAATATCACGAGAAAAAATGGAAAAAGAAATTAAGGAAGTAGAAAGAGAAGAGTAAGTAAATTAATTGTGCTTGAGGCCTAACATAAATGTCATTTTATCATTCCTTAGAGTATAGAAAAAAATTTAAATTCTCTTGAACATGTTTTTAAAAAAATATCTAGTGTGTAGAAATTCTTTTCCAATCAGTGTTGCTATATTCACAATCAGTGTTGCTTTGGGATTGTTATTTACACCTATAAAAATAAATGAGGAGTATCAATCAACGCAATCTTGAGTTGCTAGTTGGTTTACAAGATTGTTCATTTGAAGTTGCTAGTTTAGTTGTCAGTTATGTCAGAGGAGGATGCTGTCCTTGTTTATATTTTAAGAGGGAAACTACAAAACGTAGTAGTAGTTTTTTTTAAGAAAAACGTTACACAAAAAGACAATTTATTGTACACCCCTGTAACGTTATTCATGCGAGCGAAAGTCATATTGCTATTCAAAATTCATGAAATTACCCAGACCAATTTTATAATTATTATCGTATGAGCATTAGTATTTACGATTACCTTTTAAGTCAAGTATTTGAGAACATTTAGAAAAAAACAAATAATTGGCGAGAACCTATTTCAGCTGCAGAAAGATCAACAATATCCCTCAGCTAAGGTTAATTGCTCATTGTATCTCTTTTAATGTATAGGCTAACTACAAAAATTAAAACATCATTACTTTACAATGAAATAAAAATTTGTTTTTAAATAAATAAAATTTTATAGTTCAAGTGCCGATTTTATATATTTTGAAAAAATTGTTGGTAATCATTTGTATCGTCTTGAAGTTGTTGGATAAACAAATCATGACTAGAACCGGCAATATTTTGTTTTTGTGACATGTTATACCACTATAATAAAACACTATTCAAAGAAACAGAAACACAAAAAATACAATTAAAAATTATTATTATTTAAATACTGGAGGGCTCTTGAGAAACGCATACACAACACAAAAAATAGTGCTGGTAACTGAGCAACACGTTTACAGCATGCCATGACTAGAGCAACTCTAGGTTCTGTGTCACTCGCTATTCGCGTTGCTATCACTTCGCTATGAATATGTGCATTCAACTCTAGATGTTGTGAAAAAGCAACTTCAGTTTGCGTTGCGTTGCCGTCACCAGTTGTCTTCTGTATGTCCGCAGCCTAAGTGTAATGTTATAACAACATTGTGCTAGAGACTGAGTTTATTGGTATATAATACACTTTTATGTTTTATGAAACATTTGTATGTAAATTGTACCAAATGACATAAAATGTCCTCAGATAAATGGGAAAATAAAAAAGTTCATGAAATCACTAAAAGCTATAAACATTAAATGGAACTAACCTCCCTTTGTTTAAATATTACAATTTAAAAAATAGCCCTTTAGTTCCAAAAATATAAAGTTCCACAAGGGTATGCAGGGATACTATAACAAGAAATTAATAATTTTCATGCATTAGAACATAGTGTGAATCCATTGTTGAGGTAGATTTTTTTCATTGTGTGTTTGCTTGATCAACTTTCCATTTTATCAACAGTAACATGAAAGAATTTTCAGAAATTCTGCAATATTCAAAAATGTTAATAATATCCTCCAACCCTTCTGTGTAAACAATTACAAATTTCCCTTCTGTTTTCTTTTTTCATGTCAATAGACCTACATGTGTGTATTTTTGCTTATTTTATTTTGTTGGTAGAAAATCTCAGCATTCATCAACAATTCACCAACAGAAAATATTACCATTTTGGGCACATTTACTGTGTGAACAGGAAGTGAAACGAGTGGTATCATGGACCACTCACAGCACTCTTACATTTTGAATGTATTTAAATTGACCTTAAACACCGGTTTGAACATTACAATTTTATTAGACAAAATTGGAAAAGAATAACACTTCAAGGTACATGATCAATTCTCGAATTTGCTGAAAATATACAGGTCTCTGAAAATATATATGGAATCTCTTGCACACGTTTGTATTGTTCAATTCCTAATATATCTGGAAGAGTCTTTCCTATGTATTAGAGGTAACTCAGTATCCACAATAGGTTTGATCTGTAGCTGTACTTTAGTATGTCAAAAAAAACCATTCCCTATTGATAGCGTTATAGCCTCGAGGCGTGAGCTATTTTGACCATTTTATTTCCTATTGCCAGTAAAAGAAGAGATCCTCTGGAGGCCAATTTTAAAATGTTTCTATATAGAAATGTGTATATTTTCTCAAAGGCATTGAATATGAAGGCACATGGCCAGGACAGATAATTTTGAGTTGATGAGATGATTTGGATTTGAGCCGATAAGGATGAACTGATTTAAGTTGAGTAGATTGCGTATCTTATCTCTAGCATGTAATCTTAGCACCAATTGTGTTGTAGTTAGTCTCTACGGTTAAAGTGAGGTTAACTAAAAATCAATCATTAATGCTTGAAGATATATGTCAATGAAATATACCAACTTTTATCATTAGACCTATTATAATACTCCAACCTTCCTGTGTGGAGATCAAGCAAAGACCGTTCTGTGAACATTTCTGCTGATGTAGACATACATCACTTACAGCATTTCGTATTTCACCTACTGGAGTTCCTTCACGAGACCCGCGAGGACAGTTGATGCAACCCGCATGACGACAGACAAATTTTTTATCTAGGCTAATACAGACGATCGGTCAAATGGGGGCTTACATGTAAACATTTATACATCTAATCACAGGAAAACATGATATTTGATTTTTGTGTATGAAATATAAGTTGAGTATATACTTTTATATCACCATTTGAAGCAAAATTGCAGTGAATTCGTGAAGCTGTGTCCACACTATGCTGATTGACAAGACCGATCGGCTATGTTGAAAGACATGGTCAGTGTTTTGCCCCGTCCACATTATTTAATTATGTGAGAACATGTTGAGTGGCACAAATGAATTTTTATTAAAGCATAGTTTAAAAAATAAAACTATTATGTTTGTTTCATATTTATATTAATTTAACATTTAATAATGAGTGATTCGGGGTTAGTCTCAGTGTCTTGTATGAAACAAGAAAAAATATAGGAAATTTTGAAGGATTCAGCGCTTGATGTTAATGAGTTTATCTTGGAATACAGATATGATATTGTCTTTCAAAACTTTTTTAGAATGAAGCATTCCAACTTGATTCAGGAAGGGCGGGCGGCACACATGTTCATACATGCCCATCGACAATTTTGATTGCCATTTTGCATAGTGTGAACATAGCTTAATAAATAATTAAGAACACTCTAAATGCAATTATTGTTAATTTTCTAATGTACATTTAAGCTGAATAGCAATTATCTCCAGAGGTTTTACTGTATAAATTCTTTCCATTGTTGTTAGAGGATACTATTATTTATTATTATTAATTTATATTTTAGAGTTAAAGAAGAAATGAAGCTCGATTGGATGTATAATTCTGCAACTGTTGATAGGGAAGATTATTTACTTGGGAGATCAGTTGACAAAGCTTTTAGTCAATTAGAACAATCTTCAGGAAGTAAAGCAGAAGTAGATCGAGGTAAGCTTAAAACCTAATACAAATTTCGCTAAGCTGAATAGAGGTTTAATTCTAAAAGATTGGATATGATTTTTTTATTTATATATACTGCACATAAGTATATAAAATTATTATTAATTACGTAAAACATATGTTACCTTATGTTTTATAATATATAAAAAAGAAACAATTTGGAATATTTAATCACTTTAACATTAGTTTAAGACTATCGGAACTTTAAATTTCGTAAATTTGTAGAAACTTACTGAGACAGAATGTTTTTGATCGTTATGTAGCCATCTTCATCAGTGTCTTCCGCTTGAATTGGTTTGATTAAGCAGTGACGGATTTAAAGACAGGTCGATAGTATCAAAGAGTAAGTGCGATTTATATTGGGTTTGTTCTTTTAATGAGTTTGTACTTATTTCGATATATTTCAATGTGCAAACTATAAATTTAGTTTCTTTTAGAAAGCAATTGATGAACAAATCAAGTCTGATATATAATCAGACTCTTGTAGGTCTAGATTCAACTTACTAAATTTAGAGAAAATATTTGCAAAAAAAAGCTAATAACCTTGATATGTTATAAAATTTGCTGATGTCCATATGGCTACAATATTGTTTAGAATTTTCTCCCTATTAAGTCATCTTACTTCTGTATAAATAGGAGCATACAAATATTTGGTATTTAAAAAATGTATGAGGATATTTATCATAAAAGGAATTTAAACACAAAAACTGCAATTTTAAAATGGTTTTTAAAAATGATGAAGCTAGAAGATACAATGTAAATAAAAATACTGACAAGACTATCCAAAAGTTTTTAATATTGTAGTAAATACATGACAAATTTTAACAGAAACCAACACATGACAGAAACAATCTTTAGATTACTTGGCTGTACTCTTTTTTCTAATGTTCTAACTAAATTATTATTTAAAAGTAGCTGAAAAAAGTTAACGATTTAAAAAAAATAAACGACATACATTTGGATAATTTTATAGACAACAGTAAATTTTACAAACAAGTATATGCTATTCCTGCTGGTCTCCAGTGCCATCATCTATTTGTGCTGATCTAGCCCTGAACGATTTGAACCAACATTGTCTTAATGAATTAAGTTTTTTAAAATCTTAATATGATCCCTTTGCTATAATAAGACAAAGTTCAGAGTTATAAGACTCATTTCATATATGTCACTCTGAATTTAGACTTAGTTTTACCCGTAGGAGAGTAATTGAATTACTTTTTTAGAACTTTTAATTAAGATCAAAACTGATTGGTACCATAAATCAACAATCTACCAGATTTCTTAATTTTAATTTTGATCATCCCACTGTGCATAAAATGAGTATGATTTAATCTTTAGTGGATTAAATATTGGAAGTATCATATATTTATTTTATGAGAAAAATATATTTTTAAGTTATAAGAACTTTTAATTAAACAATTAAATAATTAAATAATTCTACCATTAAAATTCTTAATTTTTATATTAAAGAATGAGTATTCCAAATTAAATCCTTCAGATTGTAATATTAATAATGACAACAATAGGAATTTCATAAGCATTGATACTTCCAATGAAGGGTGGTGAGCTTATCTTCACTCAACATATGTTAAACGGTTCTTTGAAAAATGAAAACAATTCGGATATGCATAATATCACAACATTTTCTATTATTTCCAATAACTTGTAACATTCTCAATTGCAATCTTAATAATGTTGTAAATAAGATTAGTTATAATGGGTATGATAATAATTATGTTGATTAAATTAAACTTGAATTCCATGTTAAGCCACGTGAGCATGATAAAAAAAGTAAAATGTCAAACCTAGAAATTATAATTGTTTTTTTGATCTTATAAGTAGTTTTTTTGATCTTATAAGTAAATTTAAAGAGGATACTAATAAGCTTGTAAATATATACACACAGTTGTTATTGTAATTAAAGAATACTTTATTAATTTATGTAAATATTTAAAATTTGTTAGTAAGGTAAGATTCTAATATTCTTAATATATTCATCTTCTCTACAGTAAGGGATATTTGTATATATTCGAGTAGATTTTTTTGCCTTTTCCAACATACAAAGTTTTCCTTTGTTTAACAAATGGTAGATGAAATTAATATAATTATCATTGTGCAGCTTACTATGTTGAAATTCCTAATATAGCACTGATAAAAAAATTGAGTTAATCATTTTGTATTTAAAGTATTAAGAATTTTGTCTTTTTAAAAACTAAGAAACACACATCAAATTTGTTTTAATCTCCTTTAAAGTACTGTCCTTGGCTGGCAATGCACTTATCCCAATGTTATATCCATGACGGGAAACATTTCTGGAAGGCTTCTTTTGGAAGGGGGTTTAGCTGCTCAGTCGTGGCCCTCTCAATGTCAGGAACGGTGTCAAAACGTTTTCCTTTAAGCACAGTTTTAATTTTTGGGAAAGAGTTAGAAATTGCATGGTGCTAAATCAAGTGAGTATGATGGATGTGGACAGACAGGAACACTTTTTTGCACAGAAACTCGCGAATAAGAAGCAAGGTGTGACACGGCGCATTGTTGGAATGAGGAAAGTCATTTGCCTATTTTTCTGGTCTCTTCCTGTCATTTTGCAAACGTTGCAGTATGCCCTTATTCAATTCTGAGTTCACAGTTGTTTGCCTTGGAACAAATTCTGATCACACTACACCCTCAATATTGAAAAAACCAATGAACATGACATTGATGTTCGATTTTGACTGACGTGCGTTTTTAGGGCGGGGAGATGCACTGGTTTTCATTTGAGAACTCTATATTTTGGTCTCAGGGTCATATCCATAGACCCAACTTTCATCTCCAGTTACAATTTTGGCCATGAGGTCCGGATCTGCTTGAACATGATTCTTCAACTCTGTCTAGAATGATGCACGATTTGTTTTCTGTTCATCACTCAGAAGTCTAGTAACAAATTTCGCATTCATTCGTCTCATTTCCAAATTATCGGTTTAAATCCTTTGGATGGAACCGAAATGCTAAGATCTTCTGATAGCTCTCAAATAGTCATTCATCTGTTTGAACGAACATTAGTTTCTAATTTTGCACATTGTCTGTTTTTAAGGTTAATAGACATCCCAAACTCTGCTCGTCTTCAACCAACTCATTTCTGCTTTTAAATCATATGCCACATGTACATAGTCTTCAGAGTTACCACATTATCGCCATACACAGATTTTAACATTTCGTGAGCTTCTTTGGCATTCTTTTGCAACTTAAAACAAAATTTAATGTTAATGCATTGTTCAAAATCCATGCCTGACAGATACGATAACACAACCTCACTCTAGTGGCACTGGCAGTCGACTGACAAGCTCCAGTATATTAAAACTTGCTGTCTCAACAGATCAAGCTACCAGCCAAATTACATCATATGGATCTAGCGTCAGCAATCCATAATACAAATTCATTCACCATATTTTTTGATCACCCCTCTTACACATGTTCACTATAGTTAGGAATATTTGTATATATTCAAGTTAATTTATTTAATCCATCTACCATTTGTTGAACAAAGGAACATATTGTAATATTAGAAAAGGCAGAAAAATGTACTCGAATATATAAGATTCTAAATTGTTAAAATTTTACTGTCTTTGTTTTAATAGTTAGAAATAATCTATCATTTTAATATATGAATATCAAATAACTAATCCTCATAATTAGTAATGAGTATTAGTTAATTAGTATTTAATAGTAGTTAATAGTAATGAGTATTAATTAGTATTTAGTTGGTGCCATTTACTATGGGTTTTACTATATAGTTATAGTATTCACTATAAAAATTTGTATACAAAAATGAATGAATGTAAAATCTAATGTTTCATTGAGATCTTCGTCTTCATGATCAGGATATCTCCGTAAGATTGTTAATTAATAAATTTTCTTGACTGGAAAAACAAAATAGTTTTAATGTAAACTAAAAGAGCATTCATAAAACACACACACAGAATTGAAACAAAAAATGTTCATTTGGAGAAGTACCGATTGTGTCCCAGTTTTCACCAGGAATGATTTGGCCACCCAATGCTCAACTTACCTTCACTGACACAAGAACTGTATGTTTCATCATCAGGATGATTTTTGCATTCTTATAAATTATCAGAAGGCTTAAGCTTATATACTTAAAATTTTTTATTTCATAGACCGTTAACGTATATGCCATTATTTAAAAAAAAACATAACTAAAAAATTTGAAGTTTTTGTATTGTACATCTTGAGGTTTTTGTATAAATTATACTTTTTTTGTATTAACTTAGTAAGAAACCACTACTACTGATTTATTCAGCAGATGGGGTTTCATACTAGGTCAGCGCATTATTCAATTCTGTGAATCACTGACAAGACACCTGAGCAACAGTTTTGTCAGTGGTTTACAGCATTGAATAATGTGCTGACCTAGTGTCAAACATGTCTGATGAATAAATCAGTAAGTAGAGGTCTGCCAAGTTAATACAAAAAAAGTATAATAACTAAACAATGTACAAACAACAACATTGGATTATTAATTCAGTGTAAAAGCAATAAAATCAATCCAGAACACAAAATTATGCTGTCTACAATAAATAAATTCCAAAGCAATAACTTCCCTTTGCAAAACTGACTTACCCTGATATCACATGGATTTCAAAAAAGGAATGTTTCAAGTGCATACAAGAAAAGTATATATAAATAACACTATACCTGCAAAGAAAAGTGTGACTTAAAAATGTACCTCAGATGTTCCTTTTACATAAATGTAAAAATTTTTTTAGTATCTCCTTACATAAGAAGAATGTTATCATTGAACTTAAATAAACTATGGCCAATAGAGTTTAATTTCTGATATTAATTAACTTTGATAGGGTAGACTGTCTTGGGTATACTTGAAGGAATACTACCTAAACATGTATCTACCTCAAATGTAACTATGATCAAGGTATGGTTTTATACCTTAAACATTCAATTATTGTAATTAAATTGAGTGTCTTAAAGAAATCTGATTTATAAAGTGAATTAATTTATAAGCCAGAGGTGAAATCAAATTTTGAATAACTAAATTACCACTTATAATTATCTCTTCTGTTTAAACTTAAACTGATGAAACAATAATCTATCAATTAACCTCAAAACCTCTATGTAATGTACAGGATTGGTTTTGTTTGGTTAGTGTTCAAATTTAACCAAGTAACAGATCAATATAGTTGCAGTTTGTAGTACGTTTTTACATATAAAGTGTGGTTTTTAATAGAGTAAAAGTTACACAAATTTTAAATTAGTACTGAAAAGACAATTATGGAAAATGTGTTGAGTTAAGCTTGTTAACAGAAAATACAGAAGTACAAGACATGGATAGTAAAACATTATAATTCTTATAGGAGAAAACTGAAGAAAAATAAAATGAAGAAACTAGAAGTTGGCTGTACTAGGTTTGAATAAGAGGTCACTCCCAATAATAGTTCACTCATGCCAACAATATTTTAATGTAATTTAATTTGTGCATTATTGAAAATTGTTGCATAAATTTTTATAAATTTTATTTATAAAAATTTGGGTCATAAAATCTAAGCCAGTATAGACACAGGATTCTTCAAGTAATTGAATATTTAGGCTAATAAATGTAAACGTTTTTGAATGAATAAAGTATTTATGATTGTACAAATTCATTATAAATTTTCTGTTTCAGAATCAATACCATCTACGATTTTTACCAATTCATGTGTAACAACTCAAGTGGATATAGCTAGAAAAGTACATGAAGATCCTTTGTTTGCAATTAAGAAAAAGGAAATGGAAACTCGTGAACAATTTCTGAAAAATCCCCGTATGTTGAAGCAATTACATGAAATGGTTAGTGAAATACAACACTTTTTTGAAGTAGTAATTTGATTTCAGACTTTAATTATTGGAATAATTTTTGTTAGGATCTTAGGGAAAGATAATAAGTTTACTTATCCCAACTTATCCTAAGTTTACTTATCCACAACTTACACGTATACTTAATTTTGTTTTGAAAATATGTGAAATAGTTGAAAAAATATTTGGCATTCAAGAAGGTTGTGTTTTGTTAGAAATGTATTGTCTTAATGATCCTCTAATTAGGAATAAAAGTAGAATTTTTTTAATTAGTTCATTATTATTTAATAGAATTTAGTCTATTATATAGGAAAAAAGAATCAAGCTATAGGGATGATGAAACAAATGTGAACAGAATTAAAATGAAAAGTAAAGACATTAGTCATATTTATTCTTGTAGAGATTATTGTTTGAATAAATACAGTTGACTTTCGAGTCAGGTCATCTAAACGAAAAGTAAAGATATCAAGAATGAACAAGAGAGTAAATATACTAGTTATTCAGAATCTTAAGATGAAAATACAAAAAGAAAGCTTATGGATTTGTGGTAAGCTTAAAACGTTTATCTTTCTAACAAGGTCTTTTTAAATACTAGACAATAATAACAGACCAGAAAAATAAATTTAATTGGTCTGGGATTTGTTTCCTGGGAGAAACAAATCTGCTATATTCCCTTGTAAAAGATCGATAAGAAAGTATATAAAGAATAAAAATAAGATCAATGAAGTAAGATTCTTTTGTCCTGATGGAGAAAGAATCATGGACTGTGATCACTCTAAATTTACAGTTATAAACCATGATAGATTGTTTAAATATGCTGTTTGTTGGAAAACTAAGAATTTCCATTTTTGTTATAACAAGGGTTTTTTATTATAATAAATACAACCTAAATACCACTAATAACTTTTTCATTTATGTAACACCTTATGTACATTTTAAATGCACAGCAGTCATCCTCAGAGGTAATTTGCAAAAAAAGGTAGTTTGTTTTGTAAATTACCTCTGAGAATGATTGCTGTGCCATTAAAATGTACATAAGGTGTTAAATAAATGAAAAAGGTATATAGGCTTAGAGGTTTTATTTATTTAAATTAAACATCATGCCACAATTGAGTTATACAGTTATAAGAGTTTATTGGTTCATAATTAATTTAAAATTTTTGTTTTTATGAGTCAAAAAGTTGGGTGACTACATAAACAATATCCTTCTAATGTTAGCATATATCTAAATAACTAAAATGGGTTCAATAAGCTTCGTACATATTCTGGTAGAGTTGTTCAAGGTCAATATGAGATTTTGAAATCTTTGATTGAAAGCATGTGTGTATTTATTTAACTTTCATTGAGTTGAAAATTTTGTTTTAAATATACATCTTTTTTTTATAACAGAAATGTTTTTCGTTATCACTTATGAATTTATGTTTACTTTGAGTCTTTATATTAGGAATATCTGTTTGTTATTCTCTAATTTTTTGTGCTTACGTCTAGAAATTGTACTGTAGTGCTAATATAGGTATTGCAGGCCCAAGGGTTATTTAGATTGATCTACACCTTAACTAGTTTTGGACCCTATCTTTTTGCTTTTCATATTTAGTTCCCTTAATTAATTTTTTCATATAATGTTGTTATTAAAATGTGATTATCAGTGATTTTAGGTATTTATTTTCAAGTGTTTTTTATTACAAGTTTAGGCCGTATTTATTAATAACTTACTTTGATCTCAATAAATTTTTTCAGTGTAAGAATAATAATGGTTTTAATAACTGGTAATACATATATATTTTTAAAACATACTTATTTTGTAATTTTGCTGCTTATATTTTAATGAACAAAAATTACTCTCTGTTGCAGATAGAGAAGCAAAAAATAGCTCAAGAAAGAAAACAAAAAAAGAAAATGGAAAAGCACAAAAACGGGGAAGATTTAGACCTGTTATTAGCTTTAAAGTATAAAAGACTAAAAGACAAATTGAGTCTTAAAGATTTAAAGGAATTAGAAAGTAGTGATTCTGAAGACAGTGAACATTATAGTGAAAGATCCAGAGAGAAATTGAAAAAAAAGAGATCACAGACAGCATCTAGTGATACTGAAAGTGAAAATGATGATTCAAATTTAAAAAGGAAAAAAGATAAATATAAAAGACAAAAATCTATCAAATATAAAAAGAAAAAAATAGAAGATAAATCCAACAGTACTTCTAATTCTAGTACTGATAGCGATCAAAGAAGTAAAAATCACAATAAAAAAGAGAAAAGATCAAGTCATAGTTTGAATAAAAAACAGAAAATTAAAATTGAAGAAACAACTTTTAGTCGTAGGAATTCATCAGTTTATAGGAATGAAAACAATAAATATTTAATAGAAAATAAGAGCTCTTCTCTTTCAGATTCATTTAAAGCAGAAAAATATTTAAATAATCATAAAAGCTATAATACAGACCATCTAAGGAGAAGGGAAAACCGAAATAATAAAAACAAATCCAATCATGAAGGAACTATAGATTTCAGAAGGAAATGTAAGCAGTTTAATTCATCAGATGATGAAAGAAGCAAATTTAGTTCTAGAAATTTAAAATACTTAAGAAAACCTAACAAGAAAAGAACACAAGAGAAAAGTTCATCAAGCAGAACATCTGAAAGTGAAGATGAATATACCAATAAAGATAAGTATAAGCACAAAAATAAGTACTTAATGGAAAAACGCAGAGATCTGAAGAAAAACAATGTAAGTGACAGTGATACTGATAAAAAAATATTTAAAAAGAAAAGAAAATATTCAAGCTATGAAGATGATGAAACAAATGTAAGCAAAATTAATGTGAAAAGTAAAGGCATTAAGAAGGAACAAGAGAGTGAATCAACTAGTAATTCAGATTCTGAAAATGAAAATACTAAAAAGAAAGCTTATGGACTTGTGGTAAGCTTAAAAAGGTCCTTTTAAAAATTTGATATGTAATATATTCAATTAAGTGAAAAACTATCGAACAACTCTTACATTAATGTTTTGCCTAATGTATTTTCATGATTTATAATTTGTACTGATTTCATACACAATGAAACATTTATATCATTAAATCCCCTAATGAAGTAATAATATTACGTATTACAGGATGTTTTTAAAAAATTATTAAAGTAATTTTTAATTATTCTCTTATGCAACTATGGAATATGAATTAACTAAACACAATAAATAAAAACCCAATAACCACAATAAAATTACATGTGTAATAAATTAACATGTTGTATAATATAAATTAATATGACATATATTTCAGTTTTAAGGTAATCTTCTTCAGAAGTACTGGTTGAAATTAATTTACAACATTTTTTAAGTAACAAGACTCATCACTCCTCTTTTTCTTCTTCTAAAATATCTTGACCCACTATCTATAAACACAATTTGAATGACAAACATTTAAAAGAAGGGACTATAAATATAATTATTAATACAACTTTAATACTTAACAAATGAAACAATTTTCTCAAAATTAATCTTTAATTAGAAAATCTTATAGATATACTTTATCATAAATTACAGTAAAACTTCACTAATTCAAACTAGTAAGAGCTCAACCCTTGTCTGAATTACAAAAATTCAGAATTAATAGAGTTTTTCTTATGTACAAATTATTCTCAGAAAACCCAAATTTAATGATGTAAACTAGTATTGTAAAGTAGTATATCAATTGATTATTTTAAACAAAATGCTTTTTTAAAATGAATTATCTAAGAAATATGTATAAAAATTTTTTTAAAAAAACAAACCTTACAGAATTCTATTTGTTAAACAATAAACTCAACAGAATACACAATAAATATGCATAGTTCAACAGATTGTTATCTTAATTAAAATAAGATACACTTAAAATTTTAATAAATTGTAGATTTTGATGTCTCAAATTCGAGATATTTTGATATTAAATATATATATATATATATATATATATATATATATATATATATATATATATATATATATATTTATAGGTTAGTTTTGGTTGGTAAAGATTATTTAGATTTTTTGGACTAGGAGACTGACAGACTTACCTTGGTAAGAGTCCACTCTGTAGTCTTGAAATAGAAACACATAAAAGCACTTAAATAATGATATATTTCAACCACACAGTGGTATTTGTCAATCGAAGAGAAAACACAAAAAGAAATATGAGAGAATGAAATAAAATAATTGTAATCACAGATTGTGTAGAGTAGAAATCAGATGTCACAGATGCACAGATTAAAGATATATATATATATATATATATATATATATATATATATATATATATATATATATATATTGTTTCCATGAACATAGGAGTGATTATAGTTTATATAAGTCTGTCAGGGGAAAAGAGATAAGGCTATTTGGAGGGGAAAAAATGAATGGATTTTCCTCACCTCAACATCAGATAAATCCATTCATTTTTTTCCCCTCCAAATAGCCTTATCTCTTTTCCCCTGACAGACTTATATAAACTATAATCACTCATATGTTCATGGAAACAATATATATATCTTTAATCTGTACATCTGTGACATCTGATTTCTACTCTACACAATCTGTGATTACAATTATTTTATTTCATTCTCTCATATTTCTTTTTGTGTTTTCTCTTCGATTGACAAAGACCACTGTGTGGTTGAAATATATCATTGTTTAAGTGCTTTTATGTGTTTCTATTTCAAGACTACAGAGTGGACTCTTACCAAGGTAAGACTGTCAGTCTCCTAGTCCAAAAAATCTATATATATATATATATATATAATCTATTTGATATTAAATATATATATGATAATAATCTGCTACTAATTTAAATGTTTAGATGCTAGAAATTGATCAACTACAATATGAGTTGATGAATTGACTAGCTGAATTTCAGTGGTAAAACTAGAGAAAAGAAACACTTTGCAATTTAACAGCTGTTTAGTCTTAACTCTAATACTATCTTAACCAATAAGTTACATAAAATTGAATTTATCTGTAGGTTTAAAGTTACTGAGTTATGGTATGTATTTTATAAATTTTGTTACTATGCCTATTTTCTGAATTTACTTTGTTGGTTTTTAAATTGTAATTTTAATAACTAGTTATTTGGTACTTAAGTAGAATTTAAGTAAGATTGGTCGATCCTTAGTGTTCTTGTGTAGTGGCCTGGGTCCACATCCCCGTGGTTTCGAAGATGACAGAGGAACTCCTTCCGTCTTTGTCGGTTGAATCTTGTTTTTTTTTGGAACTTGTATCTTTTACCACTATTTGCACCCTTGGTTCTCAGATCTTCTGCCCTCTATGGCTCTCAAAACTTGACTGTCTTCCCTACTCGACTCCATGATGCTCCTCCCTTTCATTGGTTTCCTTTTACCCTGTCTTGTTCATGAATGATCTTCTTTTTCTTATTTCAGCCAATCTTGGCTTGTCTTCCATTTGTTCTCTCATTAAACAAAATTTGTTTTGCAGTGATTTTTTTTGTTAATGATATTTTGTTCTTGTTTCGTTTTCTATGATGGCAAGTTAAAGTGAACAACTTCATGAAAATTAGTTATCTACTTGTTAAAATGCTGCTGAAAGTGTTATAATGTTCAAAACAACTGGCAAAGATGACACTATAGGAAATGCATAAGTGTACAAGTGGTTTGCTCAGTTTAAAAATGCAACATGTAGATTGATGACAAACATTGTTCTGGACATCCATCATCTGTTCAAATTGACAAAAATGTTGAAAAAACTCGAGAGCTTGTGCTCACATACCGTCAACAGACAATTAATCCTCTGTCAGAGAGTAGTGTGTTAAGCAAATTTTATCAAAAAAACCCGTATTTTGGCAGACAGGAGACTCCACACAATGCACCTGCATACACAGCCATCTCTGTTACACATTTTTTGGTTAAAAATGGTATGTTTAAGCTCCCTCACGTATCTTACTCGCCTGACTTGGCTCAATGTGACATTCTTGTTTCCTCGCATGAAAGGACACTGTTTGACAACATTGAAGTGCTCAAGATAAAGAAGAGCTGTCACCCATTACTAAAGATGACTACAAAAACGTTTCAAACATTTTAAGCACCCATAGGACAAATGAAATAGTTAAAAAGGTGGGTATTTTGAAGGGGATAAGGTTGTTCTCGTAAAGAAATTTAAAATAAATAGTTTTAAAAAAATTCCAGTTTTATTTTGGATTCCCCCTAGTGTGTGTTTGTGTGTGTGTGTGTGTGTGTGTCTATATATATATATATATATATATATATATATATTATATTAAATATGGTGATATGTTTTCTTGTAATATAGTTAATAAATTTAAAATATTTCAAAAACAATATATATATATATATATATATATATATATATATATATATATATATATATATTATTATTGATTTTTGTATAGTAATTTCTTTATATATCCAAAATAGCCGTAAGTGGTATTTGGGTTGTATTAGACTAAATTGTATAAAGCATTTATATATTTCAGTTACCAGCAGGTTATGTACCTAAGCCTCAAACCGAGCACAAAAAAATTCAACCTAAAGTGGAAGACACAAAACCTTGGAGAAGATCTAAAAGTACAAAATTAACTGAAGAGGAAATGGAAAAACGAGTATCTGAAATGATGCAGAATGCCAAGTGGAGAGAAAAGGAAAGGGAAAAGAAAATATCTGATTATAAAGCAAAAGAAGCTAGAGAAAAAACTGAGGATTCAAAATATAGCTCAGATTTTCTTCGGTAAATGATTATTATATTATAATATATTTTTAATTATTTGTTTAAAAACCAGTATAGATGTAATTGAGACTGATAGTTAACTCTGTTTTGATTAATAGACTTTGGTATCATAGCTTAGAGTAAGTTTTTTTTTATAAATGGAGCCTCAAAAGGAACTCAGTGAGACTAAGCTATTCCTCTGACAAAGAAAGAGTGAATATATATAAAATTTTAATAAATTAATTTATGGAAGCTTACAAAACAATGCCTCAAACTGGTTACAGTTGTTCAAATTTTGGCCACTGAATGTTACCATTCCTGGTCTCAAGTGCAACTGTCAATTTTGCATAAATTGTGTTGTATGAAGAAATTTTCAATGATCAAAAAGACTCTGGACATTATTTTTATTCAGAGCTATTCGTTAATTCTCATTCCTTTTTCGAGCAGTAATTTTATTAGAATTTATTAAGATTATTGCTGCTCTGTGGCAATCATGGAGACTAACCATATTGTTGGTAGTTTCATTTTCTCTGTGCCGTCTTCAGTTGTGTTAAAAGATACAATATATATACTTGATTATATAACATACAAGTACTTACTTGTACTTCATCATACATATGTTAATCATCATAAATATGTGTAGTGGATTCATCATAGTTTAAATAATATAAGAGTTAGTACTATCATATATACAAGAGATTTTGTTGGACTAAGGAGACTGACAGATTTATCTTGGCAATAGTCTGGTTTGTAATCCAATCAGAGAGAAACTGAAGTTAGTCACAGATGTGTATAGAAGTATAGATATTTAAATGCAGTAGATAAATGTAATAAATATAAAGTTAAAGAGTATATTGTTTGTATAAAATTATAAATATTAACGATTATTACTTAGATGAAAAATGTTATGCCTACATGTTTAAAAAAAATGTTGAGTATAAAAAAGTTGAATACTGATAGGCCAACTGCTCATGTCACAGCATCATGTCTTTTGATGACTGTTATTTTGAAACAATAATTCATTAATGTTTTAAATCAAATCAAACCTTAAGTAATGAACTTTTATAGCATCTCTTGTTTTTTTTTGGAAAATAGTATTATAGTTTGCTTCTATGTTATAAATTTCGGAATTCTCAATAACAATATATTTCCTCCTACTGAAAAAAAGAAATATTGTGCTGTATCGCCAACTCATAAAGGTATTTCGAGGAATGGGCAGTTTCACCAGGATGGGCAGTATAACCAAAATATCAGGTAGTAGGCAATACAGTACCATTTGACACCATATACAATACAGTACTATACTGTTGTAGATTTTCTGCTCTCAGTAGATTATACATTAGTAATAGTCAAATTCGAAGAATTAGGCATTTATAGCTACATATTCTTTCCTCTTCCCACTATTTGTCCTTTCTTCCTTAGTTTAATCCTGCTAGTTCAGCTATTCCGTTTCATTCATGTTTTAAAAAATATCAAGAAGGTGTTTGTGTTGCAGAAAAAGTTAACATTATAAAAGAGGTAAATGGTGTGAAGAAGTTGTATGTTTCAAAGAAATTCTGTATACCTCAGAATAATACTTCAAAAATAATTTGCTATCAACTATACTAAAAATTTGGAATCAGATTTTAAAACAAAGAGAAAGAAAATTAAACTGTGTACATATGACGATATCACAATAAATACATGGATTACAGTAATGCATGAGAAAAATTATCCATTGTTGGTTACCATATTTATACAATATTTTTCATAATAGACTATACAGAGTATAGAACATACTGTATTCATAAGGATATCTAATATGGTAAAAAAAATTCTGAATAAACTCATGAAATATTTTTAGATTTTCAACTACATAAATTGTGAAACACACAAGCAGTGGTGGAATAGAAAATTTTAAAAACCGTATACCATAGTTCAATAAGCATTGGGAGAAAAGGCAAGTGTTGATATGGTTAATTGTAAATTTTGGTAGGGAAATGTGTTTAAAAAAATTTCAAATGATTATGTACCAAAGGAGATATTTAATACTGATGAAACCGGTCTATTTTTTAATTATTTATTTAACAAGGCACTGACTTTTAAAACCGACCCCTGTTTTGGAGGGAAAGCAACAAGACAAAGAATTACCATATAAATTTTAATATTTTTTAAAAATAATTTGTGTTTCATTTAATGTTTTTGTTCTGGTTATAACTTGTTTAATGCACAGTACAGTTTGTGTTTAGTGTATACTATATTTAAATTAATAAAGGCAGTTAATAAGTTAATGTACAGAGTGTCATTCGATTAAAATTTAGTTATGTAGGTTTGAGTTTTGCTTCTTGGAAATGAATTACATTAGTAATTACGCTCATTTTTTTACCATATTTATATTATTTTTCATAATAGACTATATAGAGTACAGAACTAACTGTATTCATACAAATATCTAAAATGGTAAAAAAAATTCTGAATAAATTCATGAAATATTTTTAGATTTTCAACTACATAAATCGTGAAACACTGTAAATTGAAACATTATAAAACGTTATCATCTTTACTGGTCTATTACCTTAAGCATAACCATGATATTATACTGTGTTGGGTTTGTGAGTAAGATAGAGCCGAAGTATTCTTGGTAAAACAACTTATCTTTAATGAATAGCTCTATATAAAAAAATTTTTATCTGGAAAATCGATTTTGCTGTACAAAAGTTTAACTGTTTATCTGTTCATGTATTACATTTGGATATCTATACTTATATAAACATCTGAGACTTAGTTCAGTTTCTCTCTGATTGGATTACAAACCAGACTATTACCAAGATAAATCTGTCAGTGTCTGATCTAGTCCAAAAAAATCTCATATATGTATGATAGTACTAACTCTTATAGTATTAATTGTGATGAATAGTTAATATTTGAAGTACACCTATTCATTTGTGGTGTATAAGACACAGTTTTGATTTTTCGCTAGAAGCTCATGCATATTTGATGAGGTAAACACAACAGATTATATTTATTTCTCTATTTAATAATATAATCTATTTTTTATTAAAAATATTTATTTTTTTATATAACTGCAAAAAGATGTTCAATATCACAGTTTATATTAGAAATTGTTCTCTTTCAGTATGAGGTTGCAAAATGTAGTGAGGTTTGGGTAATTTATTTTAAGGTATTTAAATTTAAAATGTGTTTATAAATACTGATATGTATTGTTTATTTGTAACCAGGAAACAGATGTTATATGCAGCCTCTCAAAGCACAGTAGAACAAAGAATCAAATCTAACATCAATAATATTCAAAGAAATCGAAGTGATATGGATAAAAACTTTGCTCGCAGGTGATTGAGTCTTATCTAAACTGATGTATATAAATGTATTACAATTTTATTATTATTTTTAATAAATCTTAACCTCAATTTTTTCTTAGTTTTATACCTTAAACATTCCAGGTCATAGGTACTGTATTTTAAAGTCAGCAATGGACTTTTGATTGATTTCAGTAAATATAATATTTTTTTAGTTTTATTAATTGTAAAAGATGTTTGCATGGTAATGAGTAGTCTATCGAATTTCAAGCTTTTTTCAAGCATAAAAGCTCTTCTTAACAAGTTGACAAGCAGTTTTCATCAAGAATGACATTTTTTTTGATTTACCTCTACTACTGTAGTAAGAATTTTTCATAGGGCTGAATTTGTTCAGTTTGATCTCAGTTTTTCCACAGTGAATTCTGTTTTATAAAATTGTAGCCACAAACTAAGAATGCTTCAAGCTAGACAAACCCTTAACGTTCTCTATAAATCTTAAACCGTAAATATCTTCCATAAATATGTAAAAAATATAAAATAATATAAACTTCATACTGGAATCAGAACACTAGAACTTCCTAGATTTTACAATTACAAAACAAATAACTATAACACATTTAAAATATACAGAAAGCCAACCACTATAGATAGAGTTATACACAATACTCCAACCAACCCATACAACACAAACATGTCATCTACCACTGCATGATACACAGACTAATCAGCATACCTATGAACAATAAGACAGAATAAACTAACTCATCACGATAAAATGCATAGCCCATAGAAACATATACAACGACACCTGTACGGTCAACATAATATACAAAAAAGAACATACACATAATATAACACACACAACAATAAACAGTAATAAAAAAAAACAAAAGTACACATCATTAACATACCACAACACACAGAATATATATATATATATATATATATATATATATATATATATATATATATATATATATATAACAAATAAAAGGAATTGAAAAACATACAACCCAAATAAAATTTTGCTATTCATACACAGTACATGCTACACCCATATTGACACAAATGTAAAAGTTCTTCATTTTATCAATAAAAGTAATGAAATAAATAGCAGAAAACTTCAAATTATAGAAATACCACAAAAACCAACCACATCACATTCTAAACGACAAAACATTCACAATCAAATACTTTATTTGAACACATAATTAACAACTACTCTATGAACAATGACACCACAGAACACCAACACATCACATACTCACAATAATACCTACACCTCTGAGCAACCGTCTTTTCCGTTACTCATAGCAATGAACAATGCACAAATCTAGTGTGGAACTTGTCTGGTGAAAAATAACAGTAAGTAATTCTTTTTGCCAAGTGATATCAATAATAACTGTCAAAATAAATATATAACAAAAAAAGATAAGCTTGATTTTGCATAGGTTTGCTATTTAGTTTCTTTTTCATTCCAAAATGTATCTCATTTTATTTATAAAAAATAAGGTTAAATGAATACTTCCTTTGGAAGTACTGAGTACGGCTCAAGCACCAATGCAAAGTACTGTTTATTCCAGTGTAAAATTCATATTCTCCAACCTATCTTGCTCTATTTCTGAGTTTCTGTCTTCCTCATTACTCTCTACTGAACAACTATAGGTATACCTGATTTTGCCTGTTTGATTGTCATCTCTTTCTTAACAAATCACACTACACATTACACACTATTACACTTTCCACACACATTTCAATAACAAAAAATCTTTACCTTACAAATGAAAACCTACACCTTCTCCTAGCGATTTTTGACTTGCCAGAACCGTTGCGAGTTGGGAGTGCTGAAAAGGCCAGTCCGGTATGCTGATGTGAGCTTACTCTGCCGAGACGTAAAAGCGGTTACTGGTCTGCCAGCTGATTTGGCCCTTGGTCAGGGAGTGTTTGCGGTGCACAGGTGTCGAAGCCTATGCACAGTATAGAGCCTGTGCTTGACAGATGCCCATCTAGTCGAGCTAAGGAGAAAAGCCATAGGCCTCAGAGTTCTGAGGGTTGGAAATTATCTTAATAATCCAAGGGTGTACCCGTTCCTGTAGTCTCACCCATAATGCTTGACACGATGGCTGGGTTGAAAATCATTTATGGAACCAGACAAACCGTCATATTTTACTACTTTAAGGAGACAACGTCAAGTTTCACCTGGCGAAGCTGATATTGAAGATTTAAGTAGAAAGTTGATGATGGCAACGTCTCCGGGATTGTTATCACCAAGGTATTTAATATTTTCGAGGAGGGGAAAGACCTGTCTATAGTTTCCCCTTTCTTTATTATTAAGGCCATTACCGCTTGTGCTGGAGGTCCTGCCGCATCAATAAAGAAAATAAGAAATGGGACATTACTTGTTGTGACTTGTAATGAGAGGCAAACATGATCACTTTTGAAAATGACTTCCTTTATGACCAGGTTATGGTGTGTAGCTCCCCACAGATCTTTGAACTCCTCAAATGGGGGTCATTACGTGTATAGACTTAATGCACATCTCTATAGACAAAATCAATTTGGAACTATCACATCAGTCAGTAATTGATGTTCCCATTTTGAGGACGGAAAAAGGCGAGAAAGTTGCGACTGGCTTTTTTATTATTATTTTTGCCAAACGAGAGACCTCTGAATTCATACACACAGGGTATCAAATACTGTCAGTGTGACCTTATATGGCAAATCTAGGCGATGTTTTAAATGTCAGCGATTTGGGCACATTAGTTCTTCCTGTTCCAAGCAGGGGGTATGTGGCAAATGTAGCAGTGAAGTCCATGATGAAAACGATTGCTGCAATGCTCTCAAGTGTGCGAACTGTGGCAGCGATCTCCCTGCTCGATCATTTAATTGTCCTATCTTCAAGGAGGAGAAGGCTCTCCTAGGCATCATGGAAAAGGAGAAAATAGCGATTTCCGAGGCAAGGAAAATTTAGACATCCGCTCAACCAAAGGTTGATGTTTAAACATTTTCTGATAATTTGACCGCTACCAAATCATCCTGTACAAACTGTGCTTGACAAGAAAGATTGAAGTTCCAACAGAACAAGTTACTGGCCTTTTGTCTCTAGTAACTAATGGTTCCACCTTGAATTTGGTGCATCCGACAACAACGCTACATGATCTGCCTCTTCCAGCAAGCTCTTCCCTAGGCGGGCTTGACGGATAAAATAAATTTTTAAGCGAGCCTTGTGTCTTTGCACAGAAGAAATTACCAACTGGTAATAAGGCTTTTGTGTCCAAGGCAATAAACCAATCTGTGGAATCACGATAATGCACAAACAGTATCAGGTGCTAAACAAATTTTTATCAAAGGAGGGCATGGAAAAACCACCCCTCCTAAATCAAAAACCTTCTCAGATTCCATCCCCAAACAGGTGGACATGGAATCTGATAATTCATAACCTGGAACGTCTTTAAAACGTCCCAGGTAAGAAAAGAGAAAGCACCAATGGGTGTCAAAGGAATCCATTGCTAAATTGATAAATGTCTTTATTTAGCAAGTCGGTGATACAATGGAACGTAAGGGAGTATTCAGGTTTTAGATCTGACTTCGTTACAGAAGACCAAGCTAGAGGTGGCGTAGGCATTCTAGCCCGAGACTGTACCGATGCTGTATCTCTAAACTTGATAACTCCTTTACAAGCAGTAGCCCTTCAAACAGCTGTTTCATGTAGGATTACTGTGTGTCATATCTACTTACCACCAAGTGATAATATTCAACACAGCGATTTAGTTGAGTTGATAAGCCAGCTACCGACTCCGTTCTTATTGGTAGGAGATTTTAATGCCCACCATTTGTCTTAGGGATCTCCGACTAGCAACTCTCGAGGTCAACTTGTGGAGAATGCAAGAACAGTTAACGACACGTATGCGCATTCACACACATACATGTAACCATTTGGCTATTAGACTTCTCTCCCTGTTATGTTCGACATCTCCGTTGAATTTTGGGAAAAGCCAACTGGGACGCCTTTTCAAGATATTTTGTATCACTTGACATGGATTATCTGACACCCATTGATGTAATTGTTGAAAATTTTACTAAGACCATTTTGAATGCCGCTGAAAAGACCATTCCTAAATCATCTGTGCAGCAACCCCGTCCACCTGTTCCATGGGGGAATGAAATCCTCCATTTACGACAAAGAGCTCTAAGGAGATTTAAGCGACATCCAACAAATGACCTCCTATAGAAACGTAAAATGCTCCGTGCGAAATAATGGAGGATATTTAGGCTGAGAAAGATGAACTCTTGGGTACAATACATTAGCACTATTAGACGAACAACTCCATCTTCCACAGTATGGAGGAAACTAAAATCAGTTTGTGGTACTTCCATTCCATTGGCAGCCAATGCGCTGAAGCAACCAGTTGGAAGATTGTCACAAACAGTGATGATATTACTAATGAGCTGGGAACATCATTTCCTATTTTTTCTGCTTCTACAACCTATAATAGATTATTCCAGAGGTATAAACTGAAGGAAGAGCAATACTGTTTACTGTTGGGTTGTCTGGGGACTCTCCTTTGAACACTCCTTTCTCATTAGGGGAATTGGAGTCAGCTAAGGATTCTGCAACAGGTCCTGATTCCATTGTATACTCCATGCTGAAACATCTACCATCATCGGTAAAACTTGTCCTCCTTTGAGTATACAATGGTTTATTCGAGGAGCAGTCTTTCCCTGATGCATGGTTAGAAGTGACTTTAATTCTTTTTTTAAAGCCAGGTAAAGACAAAACCAATCCCAGTAATTACAGGCCTATATCTCTAACAAGCATCTTGTGCAAGCTACTGGAGAAGATGGTCAACCGCCGTCTTGTCTGGTACCTAGAAACCATCGATCTTCTTTGCAACTAACAGTGTAGTTTCAGACAAGGACGATCATCTGTTGACCAATTGGTTTTGCTAGAATTCGCTTCAAGCAAAATGCCTTTCTCTTGCGTCAAACACTTGTTGCTGTTTTCTTTGACCTAGAGAAGGTATATGATATGGCATGGAAAAGAGGAATTCTAAACACCTTGAAATCATGGGAAGTACAAGGAAATACCCTAGCATTCATAGCTAACTTCCTGTCAAATAGATCTTTTCGTGTTCGGCTTGCAGGCACATATTCAGACAGTTATTAACAGGAGAATGGTATACCCCAGGGCAGCGTACTGAGCATCACGCTGTTTGCCTTTGCAATAAATACTATCACATCTAACATACTATCTCTGGTACATTGTACTCTCTTTGTAGATGACTTTTGTATTTATGTGCCTACTTATATATAAGTATGATATATATTGTAAGAATGCTACAAAATACAGCGCTGGTATTGGATAAACCTGTCGCTGGATGAGGGATTGGGAGTGATACCCATTGCAAGTCGTCATTAGGTTTCTAAAACCCAGTATATTTGTATCTTCTGATGATGGTAACAGTGTTAGCGAAATGTACATAAGGGTGTTTAAATATTTGTAACAAGGGCTATTGTTGTTTATTTATTGTACTATATGATATCATTCTTCCGATTTAGCATTATTATATGCTGCACTGAATTAAAACAAAATATATCAAAACAAAACGTAATTTTCAACATTAGAATACCTCAATCAAATAGGCGATATAGTCATAATAGGTGTCAAGGCATGTGTTGTAGTGTGTAAACACTTTTTTATACTGATTCTATTTTTTTCACCTGTTAATGGTCAAAGTAGTAATGACATTACTTCTTTGAGAGTTTCAATACTATTAAACTGTGTTATGCCCAAAGAGTCCTTCAATTTTAAAAAGAAGAGAAAAGCGTTAGGTACCAGGGCTATAATGAGGGTGCCCAAAGATTTCATATATATATATATATATATATATATATATATATATATATATATATATATATATAATTATTAGGTTAGTTTTGGTTGGTAAAGATTATTTAGATTTTTTGGACTAGGAGACTGACAGACTTACCTTGGTAAGAGTCCACTCTGTAGTCTTGAAATAGAAACACATAAAAGCACTTAAACAATGATATATTTCAACCACACAGTGGTCTTTGTCAATCGAAGAGAAAACACAAAAAGAAATATGAGAGAATGAAATAAAATAATGTGTTTCTATTTCAAGACTACAGAGTGGACTCTTACCAAGGTAAGTCTGTCAGTCTCCTAGTCCAAAAAATCTCTCTCTCTCTCTCTCTCTCTCTCTCTCTCTCTCTCTATATATATATATATATATATATATATATATATATATATATATATATGTATATGAAGTTATTATTATTACTTGTAAATCATTTTTTCTACCACTAAGTGCAATAATTACCTTATGTGATGAGGTACCTTTCGGTCACTTGACTATTGTCGAATCACTGATTATTTTTCTGATGTGAATGTTCGTTCATATATATATATATATAATAAATTAAAAATATTTCATAAACAAGAATACTTTTAATGAATATATTTATTCAAAGCTTTTCACCGATAAAATAGTATCAGCATCTTCAGGAAAATAATTATCTCTGAAGATAATTATTCAGCAAGATAATTATTTTCCTGAGATGCTGATACTATTTTATCGGCGAAAAGCTTTGAATAAATATATTCATTAAAAGTATTCTTGTTTATAAAATATTTTTAATTTACTAACTATATTACAAGAAAACATATCAAAATATTTAATATATATATATATATATATATATTTTTAGGTTAGTTCTAGTAGAGCTTAAAGCTTATTTAGGAATTTTTTGGACTTGATAGGAGACTGACAGACTTACCCAAAAGGCAATAGTCCAAAACTGCAATCTCTTGGAAATAAGCACATATAAAAAACACATATAAAACACTTAATACACTTTTATTTGAAATATTTCGATCAACATGATCTTCTTCAGTCAAGAAAGCAAAACAAAAGATCTTCTTTTGTTTTGCTTTCTTGACTGAAGAAGATCATGTTGATCGAAATATTTCAAATAAAAGTGTATTAAGTGTTTTATATGTGTTTTTTATATGTGCTTATTTCCAAGAGATTGCAGTTTTGGACTATTGCCTTTTGGGTAAGTCTGTCAGTCTCCTATCAAGTCCAAAAAATTCCTATATATATATATATATATATATATATATATATATACATGTGTGTGTGTGTGTGATTTTCAACATACATATTTCTTATTTCATATATATAATAAAAGGTAAGCATTTTTATAAATAAATGTAATTTATTTTTAAAACATTATTTATTATAAAACCTATCAACAAATTTTAAACAATTTTGATTATAATACCTTTGGATTGCTTTTTTTTATATAATTACAAAATTTGTACAGTAAAATCTTTAAGACTAGTTGATGAAGAAAATTAATGAAATAAAAAATGGTAATAATACAAACGGATATAAATATGAGCCAGAGTTGTAAAAAGGGCAATATGGGCACTGATATGAACCACAGACTTCGCATATATTCAGCACATACAGTGGAGTAGAATTAAACAAAACTTGCACAAACCTTTCTGGAATCATAAAAATGCCAAAATTAGTAAAAGAAACACCTTAAAAGTATTATTAAAGAGCTACTAAATGGGTTAGTAATAAAAAAAAATGTTATAGAATAATACAATACCCTCAAAACAACTTAATTCAGGTAAGTCAAGATTTTAAATTATTTTAGTGCAGTATAATTATGGTTCATATCTGGCCCACAAACTCATTTTTTTATTATAGTCTTAAGGCAAACAGCTAGACTGTAAGCAGGTTTAAGGCAGGGCAATAAACATCCTTGTAGAGATTGTAATTTACTTACAAATTTTTGTAAACTTTATAAACTATTTTAAAAACAACTCTTAATATGAGCTAATAACTATTTAGATTTTAAAAAAGTAATTGGATGGTGGGCATGTTTACAAATTGGATTCACTGCTAGCCCAGTTTGTGATCTGTCATTACTGTTCCTCTAGTTATTGTCTGTCCACTATTTCTTCAGCAGGTATGAAGTTTAATCCCGAATAATTTGCAGTTTCACTATGGTCAAACACATTGATGTTAAACAGTTATTCATTTTAAGTGTTGGATAAGAAAAAGAGGAAGGTAGATACTGTGATTAGACAGACCGGAGTAGAAAAATAAGTACTTATTTATATTTCCAGATTTGGAAGTAGGCTTGTATGTTTTTATTTGTCAATAAAATTGACAAATTTTTTATTAAAAGCAAAATTTCAGGCATTTTAATAGCAACTACATTTTGATATCTTATTAGTAAGAGTGTTTGTATAGGAATCTGAAGTTAACGTTTGTTTTCAAATTACTCAACTTCTACTGAAATGTTGTACTATCACTGATTACAAATTTGCAATTCATCATGTAGAATTATTTTGTAATTGTATTTTCGTAGTGTATTAGTTAGATTGTGGGTTTTGGATGATCTGTGTGGTATTGTCAAGTATTTTATACCACCTACTCTGCACACTTCCAATAAACAATTTAAACACAACAAGAAAATCAACGACATTTACAATTATTTTGTAATTGTATTTTCGTAGTGTATTAGTTAGATTGTGGGTTTTGGATGATCTGTATGGTATTGTCAAGTATTTTATACCACCTACTCCACACACTTCCAATAAACAATTTAAACACAACAAGAAAATCAACGACATTTACAATTATTTTGTAATTGTATTTTCGTAGTGTATTAGTTAGATTGTGGGTTTTGGATGATCTGTATGGTATTGTCAAGTATTTTATACCACCTACTCCGCACACTTCCAATAAACAATTTAAACACAACAAGAAAATCAACGACATTTACAACGCCGATGGAGTTTACAAACTAACTTGCAGTCCGTGCCCCAGTTTTTACATGACCAGTCTTTTTACACATGGAACCATGAACATATAAAGGCACTAACAAACAATAATTACCAATCAAACTTCTTCGTTCATCTCAAGTCCACAAAACAGACATAGCATCCAACCTACAAATTCTTCATAAACAACACAGAAATAACCAGCGTTATACAACCCAACAATACAAAACATACAAACATTTCAAACTACACCCTACACACACACTCAACACCCATTTACATTATACCTCACACACATTTTTTGACATCATAATTCCTAATGCTCACAACGTACACCCACACCCCCACCATAATATCCCACCCCACTCTCACCTAAGAAAACCTTGAGATTAGCTACAGTTTTAGTTGACAATGGGGACACATCTCCCGAAACGGCCGTCCTCAACAAGTATTAGTAAGTGCTACTATAGGCAAGTTTGTAAAATATTTACAAGTGTTTTAGTAAAAATTCGGCCTTTTTCCATAAAAATACTAATTTCTTATTGTATTTCATAATTACGATTTATACTAAAAAATAATTTTTTGTATTCTTTTTTGAAAAAAGTTATTTGATACAGAAATGAAAATTATATTGAAAACTTTGTCCATAATGTTACCTCTAGCGGTGCTTTCATAGAGAATGGCTTGTCTATATCTCGTAATATTTGCTACCGGGTACCACCTTCTGACAGTATGGTTGAAGCAACTCCAGTTTTGTTCTATCTGCAATGCAATAATTATTTGTCAATTAAAGTATTCTTTAAACTCTTTAGAAATTATTGTAACTTGGTATCAAACAAAAATAACTTGTCGAAGTAAAATATTATTGTGGTACATATTTGAGGTTAATATTGATTGTTTAAGATGATAAAACAGCCAAAATTAAAAAAAAAACTTATTGAACTGTTATTTTACTTATGAACATATAAGATTTGAACTTTAGAAATTAATGACGTTCTGAATTTTACAACTTTAAAAATTGATACGAATTTAAAACTTGCAGTTTTTGTGTTGTACATCTTAAAGGTTAAAAAAAAATTAATACTTTTGGTATCACTTGGAAAAAAAACACTACTTACTTATATTTATCAGCGGAAGCGTTTTGTACTAGGTCAGTGCATTGTTCAATGCTGTCAATCACAAACAAAATTCACAGCACTGAACAATGCACTGACCTAGTATGAAATGTGTCTCCTGAAAAATATCAGAAAGTAGTGGTTTTTGTGCCAAGTGATACCAAAGTGTAGTAATTGAGTTACAGAATTGCTTAGAGGTGTTATTTTTTTTTTTTTATCAAAGTCCTTATACTTTGATTCATTTAGTGCTGTAGTACCAATCCAAAAAAGGATCTTTTGAACTTTGAAATCATATAGGAATTTAAGAAAATTACTTACAGAACTGGTAGAGGTGTTAATTTGAATCAAAACACTTCTTGTTTTGACTCAAGTAGAGTTTTGAAGGACTTTAAATTTTTGAAATCATATATGAAATTTACTGAAATAACTTACAGGTTATTATAAAAATCTCATTTAGGTTTTATATCACTGAAACTTGTGATTTAGCAAACTTCCCACTGGATATAAATGTTTTGCTATACTTGTACTAGCGAATTGGTGATAACTTCTGTAACAGCAGCTTAGATTCTGCTTCTAAGATGTGAAAGATTGTTCAGTATGGGTGGAAAATATACTTTATCTTTATTTTGAAATTCCAGAAATAAATTCTTAGATGTCAGTTCAGGGGGATGAGGTGTAATTGCTCTACACACCCACCCCATTGACCTAAAAAACAACCAAATTAGAATCCTGAACTTGTGTGAGTGGGTGGCCTGTCTCTCTGAAAATAGAAAAATCCATTCATCCTCATCTAATTGAGAAATCAAAAAGTTCTTCAAGGTATCAAGATACTGGATACCTTTGACATTTCTTTCCATGAAGAAAAAAGCTTGTACATTTTACATTTACTGGTATAACAAAAAACATTCGCTTTTGGGATGTCATGAATTCATGAATGTGTTAAAGATTTTATTTTAGTGTTTCCTTCCCCAGATTCTGCAGTTGTGGGTGTTTACACTAATGTAAAACAGATTCATCGCTGAAGATTATTTGGTTCAGGAATGTCTCTTCTTCCTCTAACCAATCTAATATTTTAGCACAAAATTCTCCATGGGAGACTTTATGTAAATCAGTAATCGGTTGCACTACTATAAATTTGTATGGGTTTAAGTGTAAACGTTTATATAGCACTTACCAAACTGTGTTTTTGTAGAATTCCAAGTCTCATTAGAATCACTAAATGATGAACAGAACAACCCACCTCAACAAAAATGTTGTGCCACCTGTAAATTGTAGGCCTACTAGAGGAATCTTTCCAATATTTGGTGCAACATTTATGCTGAACACTTATTTACGAGTTTCGTTCAGGAAATAACATATAGTGAGCAGGTTCCTCAACAATAAAAGTAGTAATTTTAACAATTAAGCATTTGATTATAAATTTAGTATAATTACCAGTATTTTAATACAAAATAATGCCTCTACTGATTTTGTAAGTCATACCTATAGATTTCAGTATGATTGAAAAGGTTTAACGTGCTTTTTGAATTTGGTATATAAATTATTAATTAATTAATTTTGAGCATAAAAATTTCACTAATCATCATAGACAATAAAATTAGTTAAATGTTATGTTTAATTCTATTTTATGTTTAATTATATTGAAGAGAATGTAGGAATTTATTTTTATTAAATTTTATTAGATTTATATCTAAATTGAAAATAATGTAATAAATTTAATACTAAATTTTCTTATAAAGATATATTGGTGAAAGAATTGGGTTTTATTACAGATATTTTTTGGAAATTAAGACTTTGAAAATACATTTTTTAAAGATTGTAAGCATAAACAAAAACATTTTTGTAGTTACCTTATCAAAAAACCAGACAGTTTTTCCTTCAGTTGTTCTACCGTCTCTAAGGGTTGGATGCACTCCTGACTTGGCAATCATTTCAGCTTCTGTTTCAAGAAGGTGATAACCAGTGGGAATTTCCATCTCAAGAACAGCTGCGCTACTTGATACAGGCCAGTTACGGGTCCATCTAAAAAAATATAAATGTAAGCAAGAGTTCACCTACATTTAAACAAAATTAGTTTTGAATTTATTTTATTTCTGTTAATTAATTTTTTTTTTTTAAAGTAAAGAGCCTAGTAGAATTGTTAGTGCTAGTGAATACTATTTGTATTTTCAGCTACAGAAATCACTTAAGAAAGTAGCTCTAAAGTTTAGCTTTGAAAAATTGGATAATTCATTTCACCCTACCATGACAATTCAGAATGTTAATATGATTATAGCAGCTTTAGTTTTATTTATAGCTACCCTAATAGTCAGCATGCTCTGTAATCTTCATTTGATCTTGACAGTGTTTCTTTTATTATTGTTTTGGTCACATTACCTACTTGAAATGTCCTAATTTTCTCTACTTTTTGTTATTTGAAATCTTGATATTAATATTAATTGTTGTAATATTGTAGAATTTCTATAATTTTTCTTTTAACTGATACCTAAGGATCTTATTTATTTTTTCTAGTATTTTACTATTTACATAAAGTTTTCTTGTTAACTAACTACATATGGTTTAGTTTTCTTTATCTTCAAACCTAGGCCAGCTTTTGTAAATTTCACAACAATGTGATTGGTTGTCTCTCCATGCTATAGATTAGACCTTAAAAGTTCTCTATCATCCATATTTTGTATATTATTTATAATATTTCTATTGACTATTGCTCCTTCCTGTTTTGGGAAAGTGCTTTTAAAACAGATATTAAAAAGTAATGAATAGATATAAATATAGTAATTAGAAGGCAAATAAAATATAGTCCCTTTGCTGCTCCAGCCTCAATGTGACTGTTGGATACACAAAAGAGGATTATTCATTGTGCTAATTGCAGATATATTAGACTTCTGAGTGATTTAGTAAGATAAAATGGTTAATAGTTAATTAAAATTTTACGATAAGTCAATTATTATCCACAATTAGTTAAAAAATTTTATTGTAATCAAATTGGAAACTTATATATACATCATATTTTGACATAGTTTCTTTGCTTTTCAAGAACTTGGTCTGTTGTTTTACAAGCGCCTTGATGCCCTCATAAAAGGTTTTTGGTTGAGCTGCGAGCCAAAAATGCACCGTTTCTTTCAATGCTTCGTACGAGGTAAATCGACAACCCCTTAATGCCTTTTTGAGTAGTCCAAACCAGTCATGGTCGGAGAGGCAAGATCGGGACTACATGGAGGATGAGCCAGTACTTCAAAACTAAGTTTCTGGAGCATTTCAGCAGTGTGGGCAACAGTAAGCGGATGGGCATTGTCGTGCAACAATTCAATAACTTTTGATAGCAGTCCTCGGTGTTTGCTTCAAATTTCAGGCTTTAGCTTGGAAGTAAGCATCTCACTGCAACACACACTGTTTGTTATTGTGCCCCTTTCTTCATAATATTCCAGTACTGGACCTTTTGAGCCCCCAAAAAACCGTAAGCATCAGTTTTCCTTCGACGTTTGGATCATGAATTATTTCTTGCATGGCTAATAATGATGGATCCATGCTTCTTTACCAGTAATGATCCTGTCTAAAAAATTGTCCCGTTTGTTACCATACCGATCCAAAAGTTTTTGTTAGATGAAACCGTTTATGAAACCGTATGAGTTGTTTTGGGACTCATCTTGCACAAAGTTTATGAAACCCTAGTCTGTTGTTGATGATTTCGCAAGCAGACTAATTTCCAGACAATGTCTCACTTCATCAATAGTTACTCTTCTGTCGAACTATTTCACCTGAAAGCTCAATATTTTCCTCATTTGTGGTAGTAAACAGTCATCCGGCTCTTCATTGTGTAACCATTTTTTAATTTTTCAGTACATTCGTAGATACTCCGTTGTGGCAAAACACTGTTCCCGTACTGTACCAAGTCTTCCATGATTTTCAGCCCCTGATACACCTTCCAACCACAAAAAATGGATTACTGAATGTTACTCTTCTTTGGTGCAAATAGAACGCGGAGCAGCCATTATTAACAGCATGACAGCGATAACAAAACTAACCTAGAAGCTTGAAACATGCATAGACATTACAACAAATAAAGAAAGCATATATCATCAACGCAAAACAACAATACTATCAACATAAACAAAAATATAACTTAATTGCAGATAATAATTTACTTACCCTTGTATATATTAAAAATAGTATTAGAGCTAGCTAGCTTGTGAGTTAAGGTTATAAGCAAAAACATTTTAACAATTTTCAAATGTTTGGACTAATGTTAATTAGAAAAATTAGTTTTTTACAAAATTAGAAAAAGAAATTTCCCACACCATTTTGGAAAGAACAAAATTGCTGTTTTCATTTCATTTTCCATTTTGAGTGTAATAGATATTGCTTTTAGGCAACCTGGTTTATAACAGAACAGAAATTTTTTTCAATTATTAATTCTGTTTTTCATTCATTTTTTTAACGGACTTAGTGAAAAATGACACATAATAATAGCTGGCAGTTATTGAATTGTACATCTTGAGCTTAGGCTTAAAAAAATGTTTTTATTTGTATCACTTATTGAGCCTTGTTCATGACTCACAGCATTGAAGAATACACTGATCTAGTGTGAAACTCGTCTACTGAAAAATATCAGTATGTAGTGTTTTTTTTCTTTTTGTCAAGTGAACAGTAATAATATTGTTTGTTTTCTTTGGTAACATGCATCCAGAAAAAATATTTGTATATATCTACAACTGATAATATTAATAAATATAGTAAGAGGGGTACCTGAAACAACTTTGAATTGTAATGGCAGATTTGTTTCTAAATGTAGAATAGAATTCTGTTATGTTTAGACTGAAGGTTGGATATGTAGGTACTTCACCCAGGTGTTCATAATCAATCCCATAACTGACATCCATCTGTACAATAGCTTGGCCTGCTCCTTTAGCCACAACATTTACATGCCCCCATACTTTTGGTATCTGAAATATATTTAGTTGTAAAAAAGTCATTAAAAAAAATACACTATTAAAATAAATGGTACATAACTTAATATGAACTGTTAAGTACATAACTAGGGCAGGCGTACTTATAATAAATTATATTATTTTTGGACTCAAATATCACATATATTTAGGACACAAAACTATTGCTAGAACATTCTTCACTATCCTTATTCAAATTATATTAAAAAAGTAAGATCCAATTCTTATAAAACATAAACCACCACAAATGTTTTCAAAAAAAAATTTTATTTCCTTCCTTACAACCTTTCCTTTTTTTACATAGTTTCCATTTTTCTTTAAAAATTTGTCATAATTTTCTACAAGCTTTTTATAATGAATTGGTAAGAGTTTTTTGTTTGTAAGAATAATAATCAACTGCTTCTTTTACTTCATCGTGTGTGGTAAAACACTTGCTGTTAAGAAACTTTTGAAAATTGCTCTGTGTCAAGACTGGACTATTCGATGAGTGGTTAATTTGATCCTATTCAAAAGATGTGTTGGGTTTAATTGGCAGAATAGCTTCTGACACTATATGAGCAACAAACACTCCAAACTACAGAAAGCCTTACCACTTATTCTATGTAGCAAATAAACATTAAGTTATAGTAGCACAGTAAGCAGATGCATTTATTGTTATCCCTTTTCTGCACTATATAAACTAACAAGACTCCCATGTCTATCCTAAAACATTGTTGCCTTCAATTAGCTACAGCATTTCAGACTTTACTTTTTTTAACTTTCGTATTACACTTGGATTACTGTGGTATGCTTACAGAAATCTGACAACGTGTGCATCTATAAATAAATTTATTGATTTTATACATAAAGTAAAACCTTGTTTGTTTGGTTAAAGGAAAGGGAATGGGCCACATAGATAAATGAAAACTATAGTTGAAATACTTTTAATTAACAAATTACATAAACTGGATTAGGTGTTCAAATATGAAGCAATCAGGAGTTAATTGAGAATTGGTCATTTAAGATTCTACTGAATCAAGATCTACTAATAAGAAGCAAATTTGTGTAAGCAAAAACAATAAAATGCTTTAAAGTTTATTAAGATGAAACTTGAGTTCTGAAAGAATAATTATTGTAAAACATTTGGCAATAAAAATATTGAAAAATCAAAGTGAAATTTTGTTCAGCAAAGTTTTTTACTTACTCGCTTCAAGTGTTCTGTGTGACAATCGACTTACAAATTTGTAATTAATTTTTGGCAAATAGCATTTTCGCATTTCATATGTATGTGTGTCTGTGTGCATATGTGTGTTTGTGTTGTTTGTGTGTGTGTATGTGAATGAATTTTTACTCTATTTGTGTTGTATTGGAAGATTATTCTTGTTTGAAATGTGTCATCGCCACATGGAGATATACAATGTAAGGTTTCAGAATGTTCATGGTAACCACTCATACTGCTCTCATTACTATGGACATTTTTCAACAAACATTTCTGAAAGAGTGATCTATCGTTTTGATAATGTCACTTGGCTCTCCTGTTCACCAGACTTTGAACCCCTTTTTTTTCTTTGGGGACATTTAAAAACTCGAGTCTACATTAACAACCCATGCACAATATCAAAATTTGAAGAAACTTTAAGAAAATAATTGTATTCTTGGAGAAATGTTAGAAACATTCAAAGCTCTAATTAATGCCGTCAACATTGTCTTCAAGGAGGAGAGGGCCATCTTGGATATTTTATTTTCAAACAATAAACTTCAAGTAATTACATATTCAAATTGAATACTTTATTCACTATATTGGTCATTCTAAATACAAATTTTGATCATAATTGCCAAAGTAATCCTTATTTGAAAAACTTTTGTTTCCCAGTAATCACCCAGTATTTGTTTACATAACAGTATATGTTGAGTCAAATAAAATAGTACCACTACTAGAGGCACTGTCATCTACAATTTCATCTGATTTGAAATCTAGTACACATGATTAAAAGAAACTGAGTGCCTATATATTTGGAAAAAATATTATTTAAACTGTTACTTCGTTTATAGACTTTAATGGTTTATTTTTACAAGTATATGTAGGTGTTTTATTCTATTATTTATTCTTAACAAGGCTAATACCTTATTTGTTTGTAACTTCCTTTTAGCACAATTTGCAAGGCAGCTATTTCATTTCCATTTTTGTACAGAGTTTAAGTTAACCTGATTTTGAAGTTTGACCATTAGAATAAAACCATGAAAGAATTTTTTTGTTTTTGGATAATCAAAATAACTTTCCTGAGTATTTCTAAAATACCTAAAATTTTCTTTGTTAAAGTCTAAACACATTTTGTATAACCACTATTTTTTTATAAGTAGGATACTATAAACAAATCATTTCAGAACAAATGTATTACAATTATTGAACAATTTACAAGCATTTGTAACTTATTTTCCTTGAAATTATTTCCTTTGACAAAAAACAAATGTATTATTAATTGTATATAAAATGTAAGAATATACTTTACAAAAATAATAATTATATATGAATTGAAAAGTAAGAGCTAATTTAAGAAAAAAAAATGTTATTTGTAGATCTTACAATATCAACTCTTATTCTACACCCAGATGGTTAACCCTGCATTAGATGGTTAACCAAATATCTTGAATTAATTGTTTAAAAGTTACCTTAATCTCTTCTGGCTGTTTAAAGGAAGAATTGCCAATGTGCATGTTGTGTTTTAAATTTCCTAATGATGACATCTCTATTGCTACAGATATGTCAGTAATGTCTAAAAGTCTTGCTCTGAATGCAAATTCTGTCAAGGCCTGGAGTGCAACAGCAGTATCCTGTAAATTGTATTTAAGGTCATAAGTTTTAAAATATCAAGAAAGATTGCATGACAGCTTTAATTTTTAGCTATACAGAAATATTTTTAAAGATTTTAATGTAAACTAAATTAAACTAATGGTATTATAGACATTAGAGAACTTATAGCTCAGAGTTGCTTGTTGTAATCATCTTGAATTCACTGATTAAACTATAATTAAATAATACTTAACTAAGTGAATACTTAAGAGCTTACTTGCTGACACGTTTCAAAACAATTGTTCCTTTTACTAACCAAAGCCTCTCAAGAAAGAACGATTGTTTCAAAACATGTCAGTAAGTAAGCTTTCAAGTATTCACTTAGTTAAATATTATTTAATTATAGTTATAGCTCAAAGCTATGATTACAGCTATTTTTCTTGCTAATTAAACCCATTTACTGTGTATTAAAAGGGTAAATAAACTTTTAAGGGGAAAATAAACATTTCTTTTAATAAATGTATTTTTTTAAATAAATGTTAGTTCAGAAAAAAATCATAAGTTATCTGAAATTTTAGTAACTTCTTGAAAATCTGACCCAGTTGTAATAGAAACTTATGTAATTATTTTGTAATTATTATATTTTTAAATAAATCAATATTTTATGTTTCAAAAAACTTAATTTCTTTTTAATTCAAAAATGTAGTGATATGCAAATTTGAAAATAGTGTATTAAGCTTGGTAATGTGTTATATACTACCTTTCATAAAGACAAAATGTTATCAATGATAGTTAAAAGTTTTGATTACGAACTGCTGTTGAAATAAATCCAGAGCTTGTCATGCGCACTGAAGTCAACCATTGAACAATTTTCTCAGCTGTATTTGTGACACCTTCTCTATGTAGAACAACCAACAATGCCCAAGATGTAGCTTCAACTGCAAGAGAATCACTTTCGTGGTACAATCGAGGCCGTACAAAAGGTCTTTGATTTTCTACTTTTATTGGATTCGATGGGATATTTTCTGTTGACCAGTAGATCAGACTCTCTGTAATAGAAGCTCACGTGAAAATGGAATCAACAAATGTAAATACTTTATTATAAATACTAAATTTATTTGCATCCAAAATAATTGAAAACCGCCCACATAATGTGACAAAGTATAATTTAATTTGCATAAAAATTCTTTTTTATTTTGCTTTTGATCAAAAAATACATTTTCCTGTGGTGTTTTTTAAATTTAATTTTAATATCGAACAATGAATTAACTTATCTTAATTATCTTAAAAAGTAATATTGTGGCACTCGGTGCAATGCTGACAGAAGTGAAAACGTTTATAGCTACGTCATTTTGAACTAAGAAAAACGTTTAATTTTGCGTGATGAGAAATTACCTTAACATGTGTTATAGTATAAGAAACAATAATACAGATTATTTAAATATAACACCAGAATTTTTAATTACAAATAACAAATTAGAGCTGATAGTTTTGCAAAAGTTTGAATGAAAATCAACCAAAATATTAATTTATACATTTTTTATTCAACTTGTAACTGTTTATTTAACTAATTATTTTTAACTGTTTTAACACATATGTAATATTACATTATTTATTAAACATTGTTAAGGAGAAAGGTTAATATTATATAGTTTTAATCAGTTAATAAATATATTATTTTATTTGAATTTTGATAAATTTCAATAGAAATAATTCAGTATAACTATAATAATAAGTTATGTACTTTTAATTCAATTTTTGAAATGAAAATAGTATTTATTAGGCATGCCTGATACTTTTTAAGAACTGATTTCAATTGAATTTGTTACAATTTGTATTTAGTAACTATCTAATATGGTTACTTGGTTTTACTTGGTATAGTGGTTTTTTTAACAATAAAATATACAAGTTGAATAAAAAATGTATAAATTAATATTTTTAAAGTTGCTTGATGTAATCATCTTGAATTCACTGGTTAAACTAATTTTAAAAATACTTACTAAGTGAATATTTAATTGCTTACTTGCTTAAGCGTTTCAAAACATTCGTTCCTTTTACGAAGCTAACCCTCTACTGGCGGCTTTGGTTAGGTGTGAAGGAACGGGAATAGATTTAGGACTGTGGAATGGGGTGGGTTGTTTTGGTTGTGTGTCATATAATAGAAAAGGGTGTAGGGTTGAAAATGTGTGTGATCGTTTAATACGTTTTCTTCATCTGTTGCGAAATATACAAACACAACAGATAAAGAATACGTATTAAATGATCACACACATTTTGAAGCCAACAGCCTTTTCTATTATATGACACACAACCAAAACAACCCATCCCATTCCACAGTCATAAATCCATTCCAGTTAGAGGCTTTACACCTAACCAATGCGGTAGAGGGCTAGCTTCGTAAAAGGAACGAATGTTTTGAGTAGCAATGTTTGAGTAAGCAATTACGTAGTCACTTAGTTAAGTATTTTTAAAATTAGTTTAATATTTTTGTTGATTTTCCCACTTAATATTGTTATTTTAACATAAGTATTTACATATTTATATTAGTTGTAATTACAAAATAAAAAGTAACTAAAAAAATTTATCTTTTTCTACTTAAGTAGAAATTTACTTTAAAAACAATTGTTTATAATAAAATGCACAATCTAGTCAACTATGTTGAATGGTAGTATTACATTTAAATGTGGCCAAATAGGAATAAGTAATGCTATGTGTACAGAATTTTAAAAATGAATGTACTTGAATGATCATGGTTATGAAAATATCATATTTCAGTATAATCAAATTGTGAATATTCAGTATCATCAAATAGTTAAAATGAACCAATAGTCTAACCTAAAGGAATGGTAGCAGCTCTACTAACACTTTTAGTAGTACACCTGCTAAACATATGACTTTTATAATAAACTACCAATCCTATCGAGGTAGCAGTATTTATAATAACAATAAAACATTTAATTACATTAAAAAATCTGTTTCTAAAGTAATTCTATATCATGTATATTAACATTTGAATCAAGTTAAACACTCTTAGTTTGGACATTCTTTTTGCTAAAATGGTACCCACATAACAAATAACACATTCACAAGGACTTTATCAATATTTTTTGTAACAGTTTTTAAAATTAGATATTACTTGGTATTAACTTGGCAAAAAAACCACTACTTATAGATAATTTTCAGCAGACGAGTTTTGCACTAGGTCAGCGCATTATTCAATGGTGTTAGTCACGGACAGGACTGTTGCTCAGAAGACCTAGTGCGAAACCCGTCTGCTGAAAAATATCAGTAAGTAGTGGTTTTTTTGCTAAGTTTACACCAAAAGTGTGATTCTAGAAAAACCTCAAGATGTACAACACAAAAACTGCAAGTTATATATATATATATATATATATATATATATATATATATATATATATATTTACTATAATTTGTTTATAATATAAAATACTTACCACTGTTTTGTCTTCTCTTTTGATACAGCAAAGTGTATGCAAATTCCATCTCACTACTCATGGCAAGAGTTAAAGCATAAGTTGTTATAGACAACTGGTAAACATTGCTTAGAGAATTTAATCTCTTCTCAAGATACTGTACTGCTCTCTGAATGGCTATAGCAGAAGCTGTTCTCACATTTCCTGTCACAAGCTCTAAAGTTTCAGAGAGAGTTACTACAACAAGAGCAGTAAGAGCTATCTCAGAGTTCTGAAAAGAATCAAATATTCAAGTTAATAATTTATTCATCTACTACAATGATTAATTTAGAAATAATAAAAGTAATCAAATTACTATTTAGTTAAGCTTTTTAGTTTATAGGTGAGACAACTTAATAAAATATAATCTGTTATCAGAAACAAATAAAGTAAAATATTTTGTGTTTAAGGTATAATGGCTATGATTCATTTAAGAATAATATTGCCACAGATTCGAGTTTCTCTTAGATCTTATCCATGGGCATATTGTTGTATATATAAAGCATTCTTTAACTCATTGTTTGAATCTGTTCATATTCCTGATATTATTATTTTTTTCAATATTTGCTTGGAATTTGTTATGATGTTAAAATTTGTCTTCCCACACTTTAGTTTATCAATATGTAAAAATCTTTATAGTTTATTTTTGTCTTCATGAAAAAATTACAAATTCAATAACTGTAGCTTGGTCACATCAAATATGTTGCTATACCCTCGTGTTGCTTTAGTATTTTATGAAGCAAAAAACTTCTTACAACAGTAAATAATATTTGTGCTGGCTTGTGAGTAAAGGTTATGAATAAATATATAACTGTACATCAACTTTCAATTAAAAAATACTTTATTATCATAGCTGAGTTGCAGTTTAGTTACAATTGTAATTTTGCATTAGTATCATGGATAATGATGATTTAAGACATCGAAACATTTATGATAACAAAGTAACATTTTTTGTACCAGCTTGGCAAAAAAACCAATAAATTTTATTTTTTTTTGCCAAATTGATACCCAAAGAGTAGTTATAGAAAAACCTCAAGATGCCCAACACAAAAACTGCAAGGGATAATAAAGTATTTTTAATTGTGTGTTTGCGTATAGATATTTATTTGTTCATACAACAGACCAAATTTATGGGGTGATTTACAAACTACACCATACACAAATTTGTAACATCAAATTGCAATACAATTTTCGTATTCTATTTAAGACTATCATTCATTAATGTCTTTGTTTGATTAATGTACTTTACATCATCTCTTAAATTTGTATTTTATGATCTACAATTTTTTTACTTTATTTACCATCCATAAACTGCTTTCACTCTAACTCTAATATTGTAATATTTGTAAGATAGACGTTATATTGTAAGAGAGATATTTGTAAGATGTTTTACAATAAACCTATAACCTAAAGAGTGGTTTATGGCATCAAAACTGTCACTGCCTTGTGTTCAACAATAAATGACAGGTCACTTATGCGTAAACTAAAAACTTTTTGATACATCCAGAGTTTACTGTACTTTTATTTTTTAGGAAAAACCTATAAATGTATAGAATAATATATGAAGCGATTATATGTGAATAAGACTAGTGTTGTTTCTTTACACTTACATTGGTATTGAACTTAGAATCTAAAGGTGTTGAGTAAGAAGAAGTTTCAATAAAACTGCCATTATTTGTCTGATATGTTAGTAACCAAGTTACACTTCGTTGGAAGATTTCCGGGTCTATATAGAGATGGAATTCCCAGTCTTGAAAAGTCGCATGCTTAAATGTTCTGAGAGTCCAAGAAGTTAACCTAGTCATATAAAATGTTTGTATAATAAGCAAATGTTTAAATTACGTCAACATTATTACAATTAAAGAACAAGTGAATGGTAGCTTTATTTCCAAGGCATTGCTAAAAATTGACTACAGTAATATATAAATGTAGAAACTTACCAAATGCTTGGCTCTGAGGTATCCCAATTATAAAACCAACCACTGGCATTGTATCTTTTCATAATGTTTGCTATTATTGCATTACATTCCTCCAGCACTTCTTTTAACTTAGATGACTTCAACTGATTAGTCAGTCTAAGATAATGAAGAGTCCAAATGTTAGCAGATAACTCAAAAACTCTAGCATCTGTTCCCTTCCCTATCCGACCGAGTAGAGAGTCAGTTGTTATTGGAGTATTAGCAAACACTGGACCTATTATGTCACCTGATCAAGTATGAAAAAGAATTTTAATTAGTTTTTAGCCATAAGTTTGTAAGAAGAGTTAGGACATAGTTTACACATAATACACAACTTTAAAACTTTTATAAGTTCTTTCTTTGATTGTTTTGAGCATGTTTTATACTTTCACACCACTATTTCTTAATTTAAATACTTGACTTAAAAACAACCAACTAACTGATATATCCTAGTGTTTTGTTAGTTCAGTGTATTGTTCAGTGCTATGTCATACAAACTAGACCTATAGTTGCAAACCCCTTTTGTTAATTGTAGTATTGTCTATCTGACCAATGCCAGTTTGTATCTCAAAGTGATGAAAATTTACTGAAAGCAAATATATAAATAATCAAAGGCTCAAATCATATCTGGCGAAAAATATCAGTAAATCACTGGTTTTAAGTGAATAAATTATAAAAAAACCAATTCATAATTTTTATTTCATTAAATTATTCTCCTTTTTCCAATAACATGGTGAAGAAAAGATAGTCTAAAGCTGCCTGACAGCTTATGCAGTATTCAAAGAAGGTAATGTAGCCAGTACTATGCTTGAATGGCCAGATATTCCCTTAGATTTTACCATATGTATAGCATATCCCACATAGCTAGGGGCCTTGTTGTTACATGTGCATCAAGATCCTTCAACTACTAGTAGTCTCAACACGATACAGTCCTGTTAGTCAGCATTATTAACCCTTTGACTACCAATGGGACAATATATCCCAAAAGGAATTAAAGTATACCAATGGGATACAAAGCTATATTATTCTCCATTTACACTGTCCCATTGGTAGAGAGAGATCTTAGTTACCTGCAGTTTCAATTGCTACTGCTAGAGAGCAATGTAAGTTATATTTTAACAAACTTGAGCGTCAGAAAGGTTATCTTCATTACGCTTATGTAACCCTTGTTGTTTATAAGCAATTATTATTACATTATCAGTGTCGGCGTGTTGTCAAGTGCATTTATTATCAATCTTTAATACATAACCTTTAGTACATAAAATTCCATTTCATTTTACTGTTTATATCACTTCTTTTAGTTCAGTTCAAACTTGCATTGCTTGTGATGATATGTCCCATTGGTATTTATTGGTATTATTTATTTGGTATGCATAGGAAGGTTTTAGTAGTTTTTTGTAAAATCTTCTGTGGCATGTAAACATTGTTTGTATTTTTTTTTCTTTGCAACTACGGTACCTATTTTATCTTTTTGAAATTTCAATTTCAGTTGGAAAATGAGTCGACGCAAGAAACGGCCATATACTGCGGAGGAAATAATTGGAATGCTTGATAATTCGGAGTCGGAGGTTTCCAGTTTTGAAGACGACTCGATCAATGACAAAACATACATCGCTGATGAACTTGAGGAGACTGATTATTCATCAAATGACTTTGATGATGATTGTGAACTTTTGCCAAACAATGAAGTAAGGAACTCAGTATCAGGAAACGAGGTAGGGAATAATACTTCACAAGATTTCGATCAGAATAGCTTGCTTTGGCCAATGGTACAGGTGGTGAATGAGTCTAGTCTATTCTAGTGAGAATGGTACTAGTCAGTCTAGTGAGAACGAGTCTAGTCAATGGTAGTGAATATTTTGTGGTCTCGGCCAGGTATTCTTTTTACACCCAGGTACACTATTCCTAATGATAGACCCACATCTCTTTTGGTAAATTTAACTCAGACATCGACTGAATTGGAATGTTTTTTGAAAATGTTTCCAAAGAGTATGTTGATGTTTATAAACCAGTGCACAAATCAGCGTTTAGACTTACTTCGGAAAAAGAAAAAGAAAGCATTTGAGAGCACGATCCAAATGAAATAATGCTGTTGCTAGGTTGTATGATCGTAATGTGCTATAACAAAGTACCCAACATTTCTGATTATTGGTCACATAATCCTTCAATGGGAAATGAGGCTATCAAACATGCTATTTCCAGAAATAGATTTCAACTATTATCTTCAAAGTTATATTTCAATAATCCGGCACAGCCTGCAGATGCCTCTAAAACATACTATGTTGGTGAGCTAATTGCTTGTTTCAAATATACGTTTCCAAAGGCAAGGGATGATAATCCTTTCCGAGTCAATGACAAAGTTCAAAGGGCGTTCATCCCTCAAACAATACCTCCCCATGAAACCTATGAAACGTGGTATAAAATTGTGGAAACGCTGTGATGCATCTACCGGTTATGCGTATGACATAAATGTATACTCTGGAAAAGAACTGGGTCAGTCAGTCGTAGAAGGGACATTAGGAGAGAGAGTTGTTCTCAAGCTAACTGAAACTATTAGAGAGCCTTCAGTTGCACAAGTATTTGACCGTTTTTTTACAAGTGTTCGCCTTCTGGACATGCTTGGATATCCAGCAGTAGGCACTTGCATTTCTTTTAGAAAAAACATGCCTAAGTTTGAGGGTAAATTGAAGAAAGGTGAATACAATTTCCTGGCTAATTTCCTGGCACTTTGGCTGCCAAATGGATGGACAGCAAAGAAGTAATGGTTCTCAGTAATTGTCATCACACCTGTATTGTGAGAGTACACTGCAAACTCAAAAAGATGGGAGTAAGTCGACAGTGTCATGTCCTTCACCAATTTATTTTTACAACTTCCATATGAGTGGTGTGGATCTTTCAGACCAGAAAGTGACAATTTATGACTTCGACAGGAAGTCCAAAAAATGATGACGGAAAGTCTTCGATCGAACATTGATGTTATGCGATGTAAATGCATGGATTCTTCACCAAGAAGCTCATAAGAAAAAAACTAAATTGCTACAGTTTCTTGTACCATTAGCTGAGCAGATGATGGCAACAGGAAAGGAGGGTTCCACAATAAAACAGAAAGCTTGTCAAGGAAGGCCTTCAAAGGTTGCAAAACGTATGCAGAACGTTGGGGATCATATGCCAGTTGAAGGATCCTCAAGAAGGAGGTGCTTCAGATGCGCGAAGAACAAAATTGAAAAAAGAACGAGAACTTCTTGTGCAATGTGTAAAGATTTCCTTTGCAATAAATGTTTCACACCCTACCATTTGTAACTTTTTATTTGATGATTACAAGTCCTTTTAGTTATTTTTATAAACTATTTCATTGTCAAATAAAACAATTTTCATCTGTAATGGCTCAATTTATGTTTATTTTGACCTTTTTATTTGCGTTTCATTTTATGTGAATTTTGACATTTTTTATAAAACAATTATTATTGTTTACCATCAGTATACATTGTTCCAATTATATTATATTATTTGTATTGAGAGTCCCTATTGCGATTCCCTAGTACTAATTCCACTAGGAAATACTGTTGGGATAATACGTCCCACCTTGGAATACCACTGGGACATTGCGTCCCACCTTGGAATACCACTGGGAAAATATGACCCAGCCCCCTGACCCCCCCCTCGGTCATTACTTACCCATACCAACTAATTTCCGTTTGTAAGAGATATACAAACTATATTACAAACTATATTCGCCCAAACTCAATTTAACTTTTTTTTATTAAATTTAAAAAACGGTAGTCAAAGTGACTTTTAAGTTAAGTTGATTGTACAAGTCAATGTAGGGGAAGTTTAATGGGAGAAATTTGGACTACTATTCTCCCACACACTGAGCTATATGGCATGCACTTTTTCATAGACAGAGTTGACCTGGAGGGTGAAAAAGCACACACAAATTTTAACGCACTACTGGGAGTCGGACCCTTAACTTTTAGTTTTTAGTCAAGTCTTTTATCCCCTTGTATAATGTTACTAATAAGTTTACAGTAAATTGTTATATCAGTGCCAGGCTGGTGTATGTGTAAAGAGTCACTAGTTCCTAAATCATAAACAAACAAAAACAAGTTTAACCACCAGGACACAAAATTTAATTTGACAATCAAAACAAGCCTTTTCCTTATAACAATAATAGTATAATAAAAAACATATATTGATTACTTTTACTCATGGATTTTATAGACTATGATGATCAGCTAAATTTTAATATTATTATTAAAGTAATTAATGATTTAATGAACCTCTTGTTTAATTTTATTGTGGTTAGGCTTTTGAATAGTATATTTTTATTACTAATTTTGTGCTATTTTTACTCATGAATATCAAGCCTTCTTTAATATTAATAACAAGTTATGCAAATAGTGTAAATGTATTTGGATATTAACCATACATGTTCCATATCATATCATTATGTTTCAAAAGTTTATAATCTTAATAACATAATTTTAATTTCAGGATAATTTATCAATACTTACCAGTAAGCATAATAGATCCTTTAGGGCTTCCTAAAGCATATCTCCTCCATTCCTCATAAGGGACTATTGGTGATTCTTCTACAATTATATCAAGATAACTCAACACCAAAGCACGACTTTTTAAGTCCAAGAACACAGATGTATGTTTATTAATCTTTCCCCCTTCTCCCTAAGGCCAAACAATTTTTAAATGAGGACATGTCACATATTAATATACATCCATAATTCTATAAAATTTACACAAGAGTCTATTATGTTTGAATAAATCAACTTTTGATATGAAAGGTTTAATTGTAAACATTGTTTTAAAAATTATATAGTTTCTGTATACTGGTCTTAAGAATTAATGTTTTTGCTACTGCAACTTCAATAGAAAGAACTGCCAAATCATTAAGTCTGACTTAGTTCATTGCATAGGCTGAGGTAAAATAACTTTGAAAAATTCTCTTATATGTGACAATTAAGGCATAGACTGTCAAACAATATTCTTTAGTTTTACACATAAATTCAGGATGATAATTCAAGTCTATTAAAATATTCAAAACAGATGAAAAACCTAAAATTACGTAGGTTTTAATGTACTTTTTCACACTCCAAACATTTTCTGCGCCACAAAATGAATGTAACTGAAAAGGTTGCTTGTTATAATCATCGTGAATTAACTGATTAAATTATAAGTAATTATTTCTTAACTGGGTAAAAACTTATAAATTTACTTGCTAACAAATTTTGAAACAATCATTGCATTGATGAAGTTGACTCGCTACTGTTACCGATCAATCAAGGTTGCAGTTGTATAATTTATAAGTGTGAAAGGGGGTTTGGGTTAAGTACAATGCTATCTGTATAATGGAGTGTGTGATGTCGTTAAATGGTTGTTGTTTTTGTGTTGTGTGATGTTTGAATATTTCAAAATTGTCTGCAGTTGTAAGTTTCTTTAATATGGTTAATATGTGGAAAATATTTCAATCCGTATGGATGATTGTATATTTGTGAGTAGGGTGCTTTGTATTTTTGTTGCATAGCTGGATATTTTATTCATGTTTTTATGACATTGGTGTGTTTTTTGAATCATTTATGTTGAATGATCTACAGGTTTGGGAAATGTAGAAGCTGGGACAGTCGCTATATGTTAATTTGTATATACTGCATAGATTGTATTTGTCTGTTTGTTGTTGAAAGGGTTACAAGTGTTTGTTGTTTTGAGTGATATTTGGTAATTGAGTTTTCTGAATGTGAAAGCACAAATTTTGTGTTTGTTGCAGTAATTGATGGATATGTATTTATTATTTTTCTGTATGGCTTGTCAGTATGGCTGTTTGATGTTGTTTATGTTTAATTTTTTTGAGTATGTTATATGTAACTGTATGTTGGTAACCGTTTTGTTGAACGATGTATTTTATTGTTTTAAGTTCTTCAACATAGTATTTTTGTACCATAGGTATATTGTTATGTGGTCTAACATATGGTTAAATGCATCGTGTTTGTGTTGTGTGAGGTGATTAGATGTGTTGTGTATGGCAGTATCAGTAATTGCTGGTTTCCTGTATATTTTGAAATTATGTTTGCTGATAAATTTATTGATTGTAAAGTTCAGGAAATTAATTTTTGTTATTGTCTTCTAATTCAAGGGCAAAAGGTTTTGATGTATGGTGTTGATGGTGTTTGTCAAAATTGCTTCCCTATTCAGAAAACTCAATTACCAAATATTATACAAAACAATAAACAGTTTAAGAAAATGCTTACAACCCTTCAACAACAAACAGACAAATAAAATCCACCCAGTACACACAAATTAACATGTAATGCTTAACATTAGATTCAAAGAACACATCAGGGACATAAAACCAAATCCAAAATCCAGATGTGCAACACACATACAAAACACCCAACAAACATCCATACTAATTTAAATATTCTCCACATATTAAACCGTAGTAAAAAAACTAACCATTACAGACAATTTTGAAATATTCAACATCACACAACACCACACTGCACACTCACTTTGAATCTAACACTCTATTCAATTATATACTAAACAATCTATCAAACCCAAACTCCCTCTACTCTCATAAATCATACGCCTGTAACCTTGTGCAATCGCCTGCAGTAGCAGGTTGGCTTTCCTATAGTAGCACTTACTTATATTTGTTGAGGATCGCCGTTTCAGGAGATGTGTTTTGGACACATCTCCCAAAAAGCCGTCCTCAACCAATATAAGTAAATGCTATTATAGGCAAGTTTGTAAAATATTTAAAAGTGTTTTAGTGAAAACTAGTAGCTCATGTGAAGATGGAATCAACAAATATGAATAATTACTTATAATATAATAACTGAAAAGGTTGAAATCACGAATGTTTTTGTCAAAAGTTGAGCTGAAGTTTTCATGTCTTCAAATTTTGTTTGATCACTGAACTTTTCTAAACCCTGCTCCAATTTGCAAAAATGTTTTTCAAGAGTTTCATTTCACAATCTTTCCCACTCCAATTACCTCTCAATTTCACAGTGGTAATAACAGTTTCTTACAATATATTCCAACTATGAATTACAGATGATTGGCCTTATTTATTTATACAATTCGATAAATTCTGTCTTCTATTGTAAAAACCATTCTTAACTGAATTATCTACATTAATTGCCATTGAAATCTTTTAAAAAATGAATTTGATATGCTACCAATGAACAGGGGTGCACAACCAGCAGGCCACATGCGATCCCCGACTTGTTTTTTACAGCTCTAAGACCACCCTGAAATGTTGCTCTAGAATTTAGAGAAATATAATACTATTTTCATAGGGAAAGGGATAAGCTAACACATTACTGCTGTACTAGCAGTATTTGAGACAGTATTTAAATGGAACTTATTGATCTGTAGCACATGATTCACTTAAAGTCAAAATTGTATGAAGTTTCATTAAAAGGATTTCTACAAAAATTGTTTACCTGTAGTAATTGCAAATGGTTATTCTCCGAGAAGTATTTTTTTTAAAATTTCGTATTCGTCAAGTAGTTCTTTTATTTGTGAGCATGGTTATTCGTTAATGAACACTGTCAAATCAAAAGCTCGTAGGCATTTATTTGACATTTACTTGAAATCAATTTTGAAAATAGCAGCCACAAACATTGAAGAATTATCTAAAGGAAAACAATGTCAAATTTCCAATTAAAATGACCATTTATCAGACCTAATTTTATGTTTATAACATTTTCAAGGTGAAAATTATTTCATGTTTTTAATCCTGATGTAATATCAACATTGCAAAATTATAGATAGGGATTTATTGACATCTGGATACAACTTCAATTGATTAAACTATAAACTTGTCCATTCAAGTTTGGTTTGAAATTGACCTATGGATCTTTCTAGTAAATAATTAGGCATGATTTTAAATTTCAAATAAGAATGTTATTGATTTTATAATTTAATTCAGCAACTGGTGATATTTTGTGTTGTACGGTTTTATTTCTTATTAAAAACAATGAACCTACTATTTTCAATAGCAGAGGAACAGTAAACTCTTCTATAAAAATTAGAACAACTTACATGAACTGTAAGAGTGTGTTTGCAGATACTTCGGCCAGATTGAGTAGATCCTGTAATTGTGACTTCTATCTCTCCTTGTTCTATTGTAGGTGCAATAGGGAAGTCTATATGCTCCTGTGACTCGGGAGCTAGCTACCAAAACACAATGATTTTACTGTTCTAAATCTTAAAACATTTATAAAAATACACATATTTTTTTCTGCTATTAAAGAATAACTGCTGACACTTTTGTTCTACAAATTCATTAAATATTTTTTTTTAATATTTACTTTTTAAAATTTTATTACAGTGAATTTTAATTTTATAAAATGTATGATAATTCATTGTAGTGAGTATTTGAGTATGTTTCTATTGTTATTATTTAGAAATAAAAATGAACTATTTATACATTTAAAAAAATGATTAAACCCCTTCTTGCTATTTCTCAGGAAATGTAATTTACATTAGATAGGTACAATTTCTAATACTGTGAGATAAAAATTGGACTGATAGAATAGTCCTGGGTATGTGTTATTGTGTATTTGTGTAAGCCTTTCTGTTTTGATAATTGTGTAATATTTTAATCTATGTTGTTGATATGCTTTGTAAATGTATCTTTTTAATTTAAAATGTGTTTAGATTAGTTTTGTGGTATAGATATATTTCAAATTTTCTCTTTTTTTATTTGCATAATATAGTGAAACAAAATCCCTCAAGATGAATAACTTAATAAATATTAATCTCTATTTGTTACCCACATAAACAAGAATTTGATGATCGCCTGAAGTAAGCCTTGCAGAATAGCTTGAAACAATTCCTCCCATTTCTACATGTACAAATTTGTAATCATCTGATCCAATTAGTTGTATAAGAACTAAAGCTTCTGATTTGTCGTTGTTAATTAATACAAGCCGAAGACCGATTTGTTCCCCGTGGTGGCAAGAAGAAGGTCCAGAGATATGCATAATAAATGGCTTCTTACTGGAGAACTAAAAAGAAAAATAATAATAAAATTAGTAATTTATCATCTACTCGAGGTTTGGTTTGGAATTACAGTATATCTATTACATTTCTTTCATACAACTAAAACCCATGGATTTCTTTCAGTTCTAATAATTTTATTGGAAAACAATTGTAAAATATTACTTAAGAAATTGATTTTTAAATACAGTAAATACTGAATAGTTTAAGATAATCATAAGAAAAAATGTTTGTTTTAATGAAGGGAGTGTTTGTACAAAATAAAAGAAAAATTACCACTTATGAAACCAATTTGAAATATATATCTCTTATATTTTAGAAGTACAATCTTTATTGATTTTAATTTTATTACATGACAAAAGTAGAGTAATTTACCAATAGTAGTTTAAGCTTCTTAATCTCTCCATAGTTTCAAAATTAAAGTGATTGTTACATACCCCAGAAGAATTCACCACTCCAATTCACAATTTTTTTTACTGAATTACTGTTAAAAATTTGCCTAATACATGTAATTAATTTTGGTTCGATAAAAATCAATCAATCTAATAAATGCAAAAATAATATACCTATACATTTCAATGAATATTAATTTGTACACCCTATTTCAGTTATTGCCAGAGTTGGTAATGTGATACATTTCCTGCAGCGGTTGTCCTCATTTAAAGAAAAAGCATGTGCTCTATAGGCAATTGTTTACATTTAAAGTGTAAACTAATATTTGACAAATCTTTACTACTAATTGCCATGATATGCTTCTAATTAGAACCTTAAAAGCCACAAATAGATAGACCCAAGTACAAAATAAATATGAACTTTTTATAGAAAATTGTCAAAAGAATTACATTGTGAGTGAGCTTGTGATAATCGATGAAATGCTGGAGGCCAATTCTAGTGGCTGAGGTTTTGAACAATGCAAAACTCAAAACCTGCTAAATACAGAGAGAAAATCCTTGTATTGGTTTGTGCCAGATCCTTTTAAATGCTCAGTCCTTAAATCTATGCAGGAAAACAACTTGGGTTTTTAAAATTGATAACTCAGGGAAAAGGATTGAGGCATGAATGGTTCAGGTCATTTCTAGATGTAGAGGAAATGCCACGATAGATATTGGTTTTGTTCCATGTTTAAAAAACCATAAGATCACCTTATCTGTTATTCTTAGAAAAACAAAACATGAACATCCTCCTTTTTTTACCATGAAACAAGAACTTGTTGAGAGTTCTACATTTGGCTCCAAAAAAGTTGTACAGTACTATTATACAGACCAAAAATCCAAACAATTTTTTTCTTTGATGTACACAAACAATATTACAGACCTGAATGTTAAATGTTTGAGTTTCGGAAAACCTAGATTATATTATCTTACAGCTCAAGCTACAGAAACATGAATACTGTTGACAATTACACATGTTTATATTATCTTGGCAAAAAAAACCACTACTTACTGATTTATTCAGCTGACGCGTTTTCACACTAGGTTAGAGCTTTTTCAATGCTGTGAATTACTGACAAGACTGTTGCTCAGGTGCATTGTATATGTGTGAGTCTGTGGTGTATTTTTGTTCTGTGGTGTGTTATTGTTCATAGAGAAGTTGTTAATTATGTGCTCAAATATAGTGTCTGATTGGGAGTGTGTTTTGTCATTTAGAATGTGTTGTGGATAGTATTTATGGTATTTATATATCTCATAGTTTTCTACTATGTTAAGTTTTTTGCTTTTATTGTTGTAATGTAGGGTTTTTAGATTGGTATCTATGACAGTCTGTGAATGTATTGTGTTTCATATGTGTATGCCAAAATTTGATGTGGGTTGTGTCTTTCTTATCTGTTTTACATGTTCTTCGTATCTTGTGGTAAATGTTCTCCTTGTTTGTCCTATGTAAAAGCTGGGGCAATAGTTGCACATAATCTTGTATACACCTGCCCTGTCGTGTTTATCCTGGTGTTTTTTGAACTGTGTAGGTGTTTTTTAATTGTGTTGACTGTTGTGAATGCTACTTTGTTTTTAAGTTTGCGGAAAGTGGAAGCTATTTTTTGTGATGTGTTGTTGGGATATGTAATTGTTATATATTTTTGTGTTTGTGTGTTATTTTTGTTGTTGTGTTATGTGTGCATTGTTTTTTGCGCATTATGTTGCCTATCAAGGTGTGTTTGTATCAGTTTTTATGGGTTATTTTTTTATGGAGAGAAACAGTTGCCTGTTAATCAGTCATCTTAAATTACAACTAACAGCCAGTGTGCAGACGAGATTTTCTGATTCTCTCGACTTTGTATGAAATTCAATTGATAATCTCTTCCTTTTGATTAATTCACTCCTTTAACATTCATTAAGTGATTTTGTGCATGAATTACATTGTAAATATAACTCAAGTGGCTGATTCCATATATCTGTCAGCCTAGTGTCGCCACTTTGACAATACTTTTCTCTTAATTACAACGTAGTTTTGAACCTGTAGACATCTTTATCTATCAATTCTTTTACTTGGGTGAGCTCATCTTGTCTGGGCAACAAGAAAATCACTACAAGTTTGACAGTTATTTTTCAAATTGTATTTAGTTGTTAGTGGTGCAAATAGTTATATTTAATTTCTCATATTTCTTTCTTCCTTGGTTTAAGATGATCTAACACTACCTAATCAAATGTGAGTTGTCCTCTGGGAATTTCATTATTATTTCTCCTGTGCTATTTTAAAATTAAGGTTGCTAAAGCCTTAATATCTACAATATATTTATTTACTTCTTGGAGACTTGAACATGAATTCTCAGACTTATTAAGAAACGACGGTTCCTCTAGGGTAATTTTTTCTAAATAATGGCCAATTTCAATAAATCAAATTACGTACAACAAGAGGTTCAGATATAATGCTGAATCCTAGATTAGTGCTGACACTGAATGTTGTGAAGAACCAATCATCTGCTGTGCGAGGTGCAATTAAGGGTTCGAATTCAACACCTTCATGATCATTCTTCTTGATTTCTCTCCATCCCCAGTCACCTTCCTCAGCATCATAAAGATACTAAAAAATTAGAATATATTATTATAAAATTATAAAAATCTATTATGGTTAACTTATTAAGTGTAATAAGAAAATCTTATGAACTGTAAACAAAAAATTCTAAAATATAGTAAAGGTAAATTTTTGCACATATAACCTAAAATATACATTTTAAATCAATTCTACAATATACTACTAAAAAAATAATTTTCCCACATACTGGGGAGTAAATTTATTTTCATGTGTTTGTCCCTACAAAACCTTTTTGAAGGAAGGTTTCTTTTCTGAAAGCTTCCCTTACACATCATGAAAACTGTGATGTAGAAACATCAACAGCTCCCCTTATTTCCTGTAGTCTCAAAACTTGTGATTATTCACTTTTTATATCTATAACACTACTAATAACTTGTACAATCATGTTTAAGAAGCAGTCAGTTGACTTTTATTAGAAATTGAACCCAGTACATTACTTCATTTTGAATATAAGAAAAATAATCAAAACCTACTAATGTTGGCAAAAAACAACCTACTCGTTTTATGTATTTTAAGCAAGCAATTATAATAACTAAATTTAATTGAGCCTAAGAGTGTACATGTTTAGCATTTGGAAATTTAGATTTAAACATCTTCCTAATGTCAGCTTATAACAGCTTCACTATCTTACATCTGAGCAACAAATTTCTGATTGAGTTTAAAATGGTCTAAAACAGCTTCCATAATTTCAGAAAGTCCGTTAGCTATGAGTTTTTTAAACAAATCTCTCTTCTGTTTTACAATCTTTGAGAAAATAATTACAAATGCCTGTTCATTAAGTTTTTAGACTGATGTTGTAACAGCAGAGTTCATTTGTGTTGCAATATGTATTGCTTCAAAAGTTTTTATGTTTTAATGCATTAATATATATATATATATATATATATATATATATATATATATATATATATATATATATATAAGGAATGCAACTAATATAAAACATATACTATAATAATAAATAAAACAATTACAACGTTATATTTGTATCAATAAATAATGCTCAATAACACAACTCACAAAAGTAAAGTACTTCACAACACAACAAGAGTTTACACAGACGACAGATAGCAATACTAAATAATTACAAGGCAAGATAAAATTGGCCTATTCATCGTACATAATTAGACAGCCTAGGCTGGTATATATAGAGAAATTGTTTAGTCTAGGTTGAAAGATAATGACCTCTACACACCAGGCAAATATGTAAGAAATAGGACAGATTTACTGGGCCCTTAAGTAATGGGGAGTTTTCCGTCCTTTTTTAGTTGCAGATGTGTGTTGCATCACTGTCTACCAATTACAAAAACTACTGTGTGCCTTATGAGGAAGCTGCCTCTGATTTATGTTTTTAAAAATAGTGTCTAAAATACAAGGAATCAAACATTTAGATAATATATTCTGGATAAGTTAAACTTAGGAATTAATTTCATTAATAAAATAAACCTGCTCGTTTCCCAACACACTTCATAAAAGGGTTTTTCTTTTTTCAAAGAATTGATCTAAAGATACATTTCTTTCAGGCTTATGCTCTGTTCTGTTATCTAGTATGATTTTTTTTTAACTAGATATTTAGGCACTGTTTACTAAGTTTAAAGTTCAATAATGTTTTTTATATCAAGGAACTGCTAACAATTCTTTCCTTCATTTACATTTATTTTTGAAAAAAATATTTGAATTTTTTTTTGGTGGATATAAATGTTTATTTCTTAGTAGCCTATTTATTTGAAGATAATTTTTTAAATAAAAAGATTTGAAATATCTATTATTACCGCTATTTTTGGGTAGAAGTTCTCTAGGTAATATTTTAAAATATTTTTCGGCTTCCTACTGATTTTTTCAATTTATTTTATTACTACGCTTGTAGCTTCTGCTACTGTGTAGTGTGAATTTTGAAAAAATTTCTTTTAGTTGTTTTTTGGTCATCAATTTCAGCCTGTGCTGATCCATGCTTACATGAGTTCGATAGGGAAGTGCTGTATTAAGTGAAAGGTGAAATAGTGTGTCAATTGTGTATATAAACTTAAGAAACTATGACAAAGGGCTATGGCTTATAATATTTAAGATTTAGCCAAATTAAGCATATGCTATTGGTTTGTTGTTTACTCAACAAAATATTGTTATAAACTTTTTTGGTTTTATAAAAAAAATTTTTTCATTTACAGCTTACACAAAGAATTCAATTCCATTTCATTTCACTAAAAAACAAGTAAGAATGTAATTATACATTTATCCAAATTAACTAACTCTTCAACTTCTGAGTTTTTAAGTGAGGATTTCTTACTGGGTTGTTTTTTTTAAATGATTTTAAACATTATTTTTCTTATCTTTTTTTTAAAAAACCAAAATAAAATATAAGTTGTTTTACTGAGTGAAATAAAGTTAAAACCAATTAGTTTGTCTGTCAGAAATTGCGTTTTGAATGGTAGATATCATTTTACCTTGCATCATCACCATTTTCACTACTACTTTCATTGAAGTGTAATTTAATATTACTACTGTCTTTTTCACTGTCAGAAGACATTAGAAAATTATTTTTTTTTAATTTCACTGAACTGTTTGCTAAAATTAGGATGACTGTAATTCATTTTATCAGTGTTTATTTACTACACATGTGTAAAGCCGGCTACAATCAGATGCAATGAAACTGTCAGTGATGAATTGTCTTGAGTAAAAGACATCAGAGACAATATTTTTGTTTAGGACTGTCTCATTGTTGGTAACTCTACCAACATTTCTCATTCACATTCAACATGGTTTGTGGTGATCTGGTTATTTTATTCTATTATTATCCTATATGTTTGAAGGAAGAACAGTCAGTTTGTAACTTTTGGATACATTCAATTATTCAGAAAAGAAACCTATTAAACTTTTTGAATGAACTACAGAGGAGGGAAAAAATTATTTTTTAGTTTTACAATAAACACTACAAACAGTTTTGACTATTTAATAAAATTTATAAGTAACAAAATTAAGAGACAAATTAATGAACTTAAGAAGAAATGACTTAAGCAAGAATGCACTATACTTTGATTTAAACAGTTCCTGAGAGCTCGAGACAAATGTCATGCCTAGTGTACGGCTGACATACAATCGATGTAGTCTAGTAATACTGTATGTACTATATTCTTACAACTCACTTTTATACAGGATGCTAAAATTGCCTCTAAATAATGAAGAAAAAACCAAAGAAAAACAAATAATATATCAAATAGCCCAAAAAAATGGATACAATAAAAAAACTATAGATAAATTAGAATTTAAAATATTAAATAAATTAAAACAACCGAAAATCGAACCACAAACAACAAAATGGGCTACATTCACATACACAGGATACAACATAAAAGGAATAACTAAAACACTAAAAAATAATAATATTAACATAGCCTACAAAAACACAGGAATCATAATCAACAAAATAAACCAACCAGAAAAAATATGTCCCACACTTAATAACGGAATATACAAAATTGAATGCCCAGACTGTAATAAAATATACATAGGCCAAACAAAAAAGAAATTAAAAGACAGATATCAAGAATACCTCAATGCATACATCAAACCTGAAACTGATAACTCAAACTTAGCAACACACGCCATCAAAAACAAACACACATTCCCCACATTAAAAAACATACACCTAGTAAAAAAGGTTCAAAAAGGCCTCAAAATGACAATCTGGGAACAACTAGAAATTTATAAAAATTAAAATTATATCATTAACGAACAAATACAAATAAAATAAAAAAACGATAAATTATTCAATCTAATAGACAATATTAACCCCAAAACAAACTTTAAAAACTCGCACAGTGCAGTGAATCTAAAAATAGAACATAACTGTACACCAAGGTCAATGGGAAATCCACTCAGCTCCCAGTCTACAACAACCCTGTTCAGTATGCCCGAGGATGATGGCACAGCCAGCCATTGAAAGTTAGCTCGCATAAATACCAAGTAAGATTCTTGTTTAAGTACATAAGTGAAAGTGATAAGTGTATACAAGAAAACAGTGTGGCATAACTACAAATATATATATATATATATATATATATATATATATATATATATATATATATATAAAGAGAGAGAGATGTGGCAGTTAAAGGGTTTTAAAATATTTTCTTCTAACAATTGTTAATTATAACTTGAAAAATACTTCATTAGAAAACTGTGTATATTGAAAAACTGGAAATCGAAGGCTACAACTGAGGTTTTTGAATAACCCTTATTTAACAATTTTCTTGATGTAATTTTAGTAATACTGTTTATGCATCTGTTACACAGTAATAGAAACTTTGAGATGGGCAGTAATTATTAAAGTTTATAATTAAAACCAGTAGCTAAATTTAAGATGGATTCAGTTTAAACTGAATTTATGCTCTTTCACTTCTATGGCCATGTGGTGTTAGTTTACTATAAATGCATAAATTAATTAGTTACGATATTAATTATAAATAAAAATATACGTACTTACAGTGGACCTGCTTGTTCGGGATATTTTGTATTCATAATCATTTTCTTCTTCAAGTGTGCCTAGTAAGGTAAAAAATTTTTATAAATATATTATGTTACAAGGAACAACAAAAATATTTAATTTCTATTATATAAAATATAGCGTATGCAAATATAGGAATAAAATATTTGTGTGGTACAGTGATTTACTCAAGAAGGTAGTCTTCATCATTGAAAATGTGTAAAATTAATTACTTTAAAAATCCTGTAATTCATTTTTTTTTTAACTTACTGAGATAAAAATTGTTGAAAGTATTAGGCAATCATAATCTCTTCATAAATCTAATAGGTCTAAAAATACTTGTTTTTCAATAATAAATTTTAAAAAATAATTTGATCTAGATAATTACATATTTAGAAAATCTAAATTTACAATTAAATAATTAAAAAAATAATTTTTAAAAAATACTAGAGCATACAAAGTCATCATTGAAAACAGTCCTACCGAAGTGTTATATCTCTTTCTTGCAAATTTTGAACTTATTTTTTGAAGTCCAGGACTTGAGATCTGGTATGGAGATGTGTCTGATCATAACTATCCTCTCATTGGGTGTACACTACTTTTTTCTGTACTAGATGATTCCCAAACCACACTGAATACTATTTCTAAAAATGAAGTGATATTCTATTTAACTAGGCCCAGCTCTTTTTATAAATTGTACAGGGATTTATAAGGCAATTCCATAGTACCAATCTATATTGCATTATATAGACATTATAGCCATATTGTTTGATGGTAGACAAAGCTCTGTGTGTCTGTTTAGTTTAACATTATGTTGTACAGGAATGATGGTGGTATACCACAATAAGTTAATTCAAGTAAAATAACACATTTCAATTTCCTAGGCAGTGCTGTTAAATGACACTTATGGTGGTCTGTAGGAACTCATAGTGATGGTTTGCTAAAACGATAAATGTATTCCGGCATCCCTATTTCTTAGAAGAGAAGGGTGGATGCAACAGTTTGAATTTAATCTGACTTTCACAACTTTGACAAAACTGATATTGTTTTTTTCTGATGTTTTTTGCCAATATAATTAATTTATATTGACTTAAGTATAAATATTGCAATATCGTTATAAAAAGTATTTATTACATCATTTGATATTTTAATATTTATGTAAAAATTTCCTTTCTCTTGCTAATTTATATCAAAAGCAATATTTTTAATATAATAGTACTATTATTTGCTTATCAATTATATGTTGAATAAAAATAGAAATAATGTTAAAAATTAGTTTGAAATTAAAATATATTATATTCAATTTATTATGACTGATATACAAATTTATTACACTGAACTTACAATCACTTTCATCGAAACCATCACTACAGTCTAAAACTCCATCACATTTTTTTTCAGCTTTATAACAACCACTTGTTGCACATGGTAGTTCATTATTTTCTTCACAATTATCTAAAGCAAAGGCAAAAACAAAATCATTCTATAATATTATAAATGTTATAGTATTATTGTTTTATAGAATTATAGTATGGTTAATGGGGAGTTTAATAATATTCCTAATCAAGTTTAAACATAAACAGACTCTAACTTTTAATGTAAATAAATTTAATATGATTTAGTAATAATTTTAATATGTTATATTACAATGAAAATATTGGAAATAACCCCAATACCACAAAAATAATCAAAAATAACAAATAATTCAACTTACTAATTCAACCCATAAATAAATTTCGATGACCATGCCATCATCATCAGAGGGTCTTATAACAAAATACAATCTAGCAAACAAGAATTTACAAAATATCTTAAGTAACATATTATTTGCTATTTTTGATTATTTTTGTAGTATTGGGGTTATTTTTAACATTTTCATTGTAATATATTGTACCACTGTGGTCTTGTATAATATGGTATGTTAAAAAAATAACTTTAAAAGCTACATAGACAAAGACTACATAAAAAAGGGGCTTTAAAAACAATATAATTACTAATAACTTAGTTGGAATCATATACTATTATGGAGGAACATTATTGGCATACTGTAGTAATTTTTTACAATTTTACTTCTTAAACATTTTTATTAGTACATAAATAATATTACAACATTTTATTAACTCAATTATTATTACAAATCAATTTTTTTTTTTTGAATAATAGATTAATATAAATTTAATTTTATTTGAAAAAACACACACTTGTAAATATGTCATACTTCTCTGTAGTAGCACTTACTTTTAAAATTGTTGAGGACAGCCATTTTGGGAGATTTGCCCAATTGTCAATTTAGACCAGGAGATGAGTTATGGTCTGAGTTGATAAAGGGTCACATCTCCCGAAACAGCTGTCCTCAACAATTATAAATGTAAATGCTACTATAGACAAGTGTAACATATTTACAAGTGTTTTTAGTTGAAAACTAGTAACTCGTGTGAAGATGGAATCAATTGATATTTTATTTTCCTTATAAACTAATGCAAGTAATTAATGAAATATAACTAATGATTTAAATGATTCTATAAAAACACATTGAAGCCAGTTTTGGTTTTTATAGAACATAACATTATAGATCATATCAGGTTAAATGAATCAATGCCAGATTTTGCTTCATATTGCAAGCGTTCCAAAAGTTTGGAAAATCACATTTCGTTTATGTATAGTACTAAAAACACTTTTTTTGCAATACAGTAGAAATCACATCAAAAAGATATTTTTTATCTGTTACAATACTACCTTTCTTATAAACCATGTGATGTGTTATATCACATTTATCTAAAAGTATCGTATTCTCTAAGTTAACATTTTGATTTAACCCCTGTATAGACTCTGTTAGTTTTTTGAGACAATACTGAACAACTGTTGCTTCTACTTGAGCCAATCTTTTCCTTTATAGGGCTCAGATATAATCATATACTTATAATCAACACCATACAAAATAATAGATTTTAATCCATATCTGCCAGGTAAGTTTGAAAAAAAAAGTTAGCATCCTGTCTACAATCTACAACTGTATGTAGAATGGTACTGAATTGTAATATATACTGCCTTTGGGAAGGTCTAAAAATGACTCAATTCTGAAGAAGTACAGTCCATATTAAAATAAAAATCATGATGAAAAAGATTCGAATCTTAGTAAAAAATTATGATAGTATACCATTCCAAGGTTAATCAACTATTTTATTTAATCAATCAATTAATCCCAATGACCTTAGACTCTCTGCGGTATAATTCTAGGAAATAAATGATTTAAACCTTTTGGTTTTACAAAAGTTATTGTTTATAAACACATTTAGGTTTTTAAAAATAAAATTAAAATCTTGGTTATTAAAATATAATGTTGTGTCAAGCTAGTAGAAGGGCAGTCACATTTCAGATTACAAACTTACAAAATATGGCATAAAACTGTTTGTTGGTTGATTCAAAAATTATATGTAACATGCAAATATATGCTGGAAAATAGACTGTAGGTCCTTTAAATATGACAAATAAACCACCATATGTGGTGAAGAGAATATCAGAGCTGTTATTTGGATCTGGTCACAACATAACCACTGATAATTAGTCTATTGATTTCAACCTCATCGATGAAATAAAAACGAAGAAGTTGTAGTACAATGGTACTGTAAGAAAAAAGAAAAGGAACCTGCCTTTTGCTTTTGTCAATGTGAAAGGATGAGCAGAATACAGGAGTTTGTTTGGATTCATCGATGAAAAAGTTCTTGTTTCCTACATCCTACACAAAAGGAAAAACGTGATTCTGGCTTCATCTCTTCATTGTGATAATGGTACTGAGACTGCAAGGGATGATGAAAAGATTAATAAAAAAAAAAACAGAGATAATAACTTTTTTTAACTTCACCTAAGGTGGTGTAGATACGGCAGACCAAATGTATGCTACTTACAGCATCCACTGTAACATAGCCATTATGGCCAGTGGTAATCTTTTTTTTGCCATGGTCAATGTGTCTGGCATAAATTCTTAGGTAATTTACCTTAGAAATGAATTAGAGCCCATGTGTAGAAGAAGATTACTGAAAACAGTAGCTCAAGAGCTAGTGATTGAAGAGATACAATGACAAAGTCAAAAGAGATCCGGCCTTCATACAAGCATGCAAATCCGGCTAAAAAGATTTCACCCTGTAGGTAATCATGGAAAATCATCCCACCACCTAGCCAAAAAAGGATTTGCAAAACCTGCAGTTTGGAAATGGGTAGAAGAAGATTGTACAATTATGCATGCTAAAAATGCAACAATTGAGTGTGCCTGTCCCACTCGAATATGGTCTATGAAGCTTGTTTTTCAGTCTGTCAATCCTTATCCCCAAATGAAAATGAGATCTATGATTCTGATTGAAACTGATTTTAGTTGTACCTAAAAGCCTTATTATGCATTTTTTTTTTACTTTACTTTATTCTTATGTAATACTTATGTACTGTAAGTATAGAAATTTCAAAATGTTATTACTTTTAGTTTCAAGTCTGTTATAAGTAATTAATTATATTTTTTTTAAGTATCTGCAAATAATTTCTTTCATATTCCTATAAAGATCATAAATTTTGTTTTGTAGAGTAAAATTGCTTAGTGTAGATTTTATTTTGGAAAATTATCCTCCCAAGCATACCACACTAGGGAGGATTTGAAGGGCGGCTGATGAAGGGTTAAATTTCAAATATTTATTTTTTAGCCAATACATTTTTTAGATAAAAATATAAATTAATTACATTTCTATAGCTCAGATTTTATATACAGGATATTGTATCAGGTTCAATTTGTAAATGGCTTAAAGAAATTGATGGACTTTGTCCTTGGTGATCAGTGAGATGTTTACATTTGAGCATAACAAACTAAGAACTTACTGAGCATATGATTCAAGTAATTACTATTCTTAATGGCTACAATAATGAAGTACATTGTTAATAAATATTAGACACTCTACCTTGTTTCTTTTTTCGTATTAAACTTTAGGTAATAGTTTAAGGTACTTTAAAAAGTGACTTTTTAAATTACCTCTATACTTAGAACGACTTAAACTTATACTCAAAACCACTCATGACATCTATTCATTGATATATAACATTTTTTATAAGTTTTCCTTATAGCTCTTATTCGTGTCCTAAAACATTCTTTGATTTTTTATATCAACTAATAAATATTTTTTCTATAGGAAAAATATGTTTTAAACATTTTCACTATAACTTTCTTTACTAAACAAGTAAAATTTGTAATAATTAATTTTCAAACACTGTAAAGCTTACCTGAGTAAGGTCTAGTAGGTACATATAATGTGGTGAAAATAATAAGTCCAGAATAAATCAACGTCTTGTTTACATCAATCCCATAATTCATTGAGGGAAAATATTTGCTTTGCTCAGGATTAGATCCATCTCGAGATTTCCATACCACTTTGTGGAGAGACCTATAACCCAGCAGCCTATATTTTATATACATTATAACACAACGAAATTACCATTTTCCAGGTGAAAACATATTTTTGTCAAAAGACCAACATTTCTTTTATGAAATTAAGATATTATATTGTTTACCTAGTAAAATTTTCAAGGGACATTAGACTGTCAGTAACTCTGGATTCTGTAAGTTCATTCCCAGCCTGTATTAGGTATGAAGAAGCACGCAAAGCATTAATTGCTATAAATGCACCAACATCTCCACTTGCTCGTGCTTCTACTCTCTCTCCCTTGTAATCTTTTCCCATATTGATCTCCAGCTCAGTCTGTTGGGTAAAAAAAATTTACTAACAACTTATTGTACTAAAATATTTAAACTACTTAAAGTATTTATTTATTTATTTAATATTATTTATTTATTAGTAATTTAGAATTGATAATTAGTATAAACTAGTTTAGAATTCATAACAAGGCATTTACCGACAATTCACAATGTAGTACATTCATTACTTAGTATAAGTACAATAGTCTACAATTCAGAAAACCTTGGGTTCTTAGATTTCTGTACACTAAAAACTATTATTATTAGCATTTAAATCAAACCTGAAAGTTTTTTACTTGAACCATATTTCTTTCATCTCACCAAGAAACCATAACAGTTGTATTATTTAATAAACACACAGTTACTTATTTAGGAAATTACTCTTACTACTTTTGTATCTCTTGGCACAAAAACCAGTACTTACTGATATTTTGCAGCAAACACGTTTCACACTAGGTCAGTGCATTGTTTAGTGACGTTAGTCATGGACAAGACCTGGTCTTGTCGTCACAAGAATAAACAATGATCTGACCTAGTGCGAAACGGATCTGCTGAAATATATCAGTAAGTAATGTTTTTTTGGCATGTGATACCAAAAGTAGTAATTTATAAAAAACCTCAATGTACAACACAAAAACTGCAAATAATTCTAGTTTTCACTCTATTTTACTGTCTTAGTACAGTGTTAAATTAATACCTCTAAAAATTTAGTCTTTTTTTTTAGTTTTAAGATAATCACTAACAAGTAATAAGACTAAAATGTATGGCCTATGAAGACTAGGAAAATAACTGGGAATATTAGATAGCACTAGGGTCAAATCTCCTAATCCAGTGTATAGGGAACGGTCACATATCCAAGGCTAAGGCTATTTTAAAGTAGAAGTAACCCCTATTAAAGCACTCACCATTACATTCTCCTGTGTATATAGTAAAATAAGATCAAATTTGCAATAAATGTAAGGCTGAAAAAGGACATATTGTTCCTCTGGTTTTAAAATAAAAATTATGGCTCATTTTGGTAGGGTCTTTTATTTTAAGTAAACCAAATCTTTTCTGTAGTCTTAAAAAGGCTTTTTAACAAAGGGAAATGGAAATTGTAGTATAAAACAATTTTTTTTTTGTTTTTCAAATAGATCAGTCAGTTAAACTAATATCAACTGCATAAAGATTGGTGTTTTCGAGTTCACACTTTTGAGTTACCATTATTTAAAATCTAAATCTTTGATAGGGTTAATTCAAAATTGTATCATAAGAAGAAAACATGACATATTACTGTTCAAAATTAGAAATTTAGTACTTAATTGTTTGCTTGTTTAATCATGAAGAATTAATTAAACATTTATATATATATATATAAATATTACGTTGTCCATTGTTTTTCCGTTGCACTGACTTTAATGGTGGATAAAATTATATATATATATATATATATATAGATATCAAGTTAATATATTACTATTGTAAGTAATTTTGTCCTCCATTAAGTGCAATAATTTTACCTTGAGTGATGAGGCACCTTTCGGTCACTTGACCATTGTCGAATCACTCTTGTCGATATAATGGTCAAGTGATCGAAAGGTGCCTCATCACTCAAGGTAAAATTATTGCACTTAATGGAGGACAAAATTACTTACAATAGTAATATATTAACTTCATAAAATCAGTGCAACGGAAAAACAATGGATAACGTAAAATATCAAGAATATATATATATATATATATATATATATATATATATATATATATATATATATATATATATATACTCGTATTATTCATTTATTCACACAGTTTTTTAGTTACTATTATTTATAAACTTAATATTTTTAAAAGGGTCAAAACACAATTGTTATTAGGTCTAGTAGCAATGACTGAGTTTAAAGTTGCTTGTTATAATAATCTTGAATTTACTGATAAAACTATATGTAATTACTGCATAACTGAGTGAATACTGTAGAACTTACTTGCAATTCGAAACAATTGTTTCATTTACTTGTAGACGATTAGCTTCGTAAATGAAACAATTGTTTCTAAACACGTCTGCACATAAGTATTTACTTAATTATGCAATACTTGCTTATAATAATTACTGAGTATACTTGTTAGTAAAAGTATTAGTCTATTTACACTTAACACACACTAAACTGTCACTCTGTCACTAAAGATTTTACTGTTTTTACTACATTACAAACACTGGTCTCCCTTCATGCTTAACAAAACCTCTATATATTGACATGTTGTTTCTAGCAATTTCTTGTACTTTCTAGCCGCTTCTTAGAAGATTTTAGACCTTACCAGTCAGTGTGGCCGTTGTGTCTGCTCAAGCATGACAGGACTTGTCAAGCCATATGCAATATGGGTGGGACTTTACCCGATACAATACAATTCCAAGTAATCTAATTCTGTCTTAATGTTGCTGTTTGATTACTCCAGTTGTTATCATTTTGATACCTAAATTTTTATTTCTGAATCATTTGCTATTAACAAGCTCTTTTATCCACTGAATATCTCTTTTGGCCTTTAAACAGTTTGCTATTTACCCAATGCTCAGAGATGTCCAATTAATGTAGTCATACATTATAGAGTTGACATATTACTTGCATCTATTCTGTATTTCTCATTCACTCTTTTCATTAATGTTTCTAGTCTGTTTTATTAAACAATTGTTTTACAGAGAAATCACACTTTTTTACACTCGATTTTACATTTTGTTTATAGAGAAATTACACTAAAACACTTGTAAATATTTTACAAACTTGCATATAGTAGCACTTACTTATATTTGTTGAGGACGGCCGTTTCGGGAGATGTGTCCCATTGTCAACTCAGACCGTAACTGAGTTTGACTGTTGTGAAAACTAGTAGCTCACATGAAGATGGAATCAACAAATAGAAATTACATTTTTCTTATACACTGTCACCTCTCCTATGGGCTGCATGACCTTGACGTGGTGGAGAGGCTTAATCCGGGCGTGGGGGACGGGTGGAGCGGAGCTGTACGTATGTGGCTCCCTATAAACGGGAAGTCCAGGTATTTGTGTGAGTGCATGAAGGCGGCTCAAAAAAAGGGGCCAGTCCTAGCACCTGAAGGGTTGTTATCTGCCCGGCTCTCGCCCTGCCCTTCCCTTGCGGGCGGCAACCAAGAAGCACCCCTCATCCAGGTTGGTGGTCTGGATGGGCACTTACACCCCCGATCTGAAGGTGTTATGCGATCCGTGCCGATGTAGATTCGTGGCCCTCAGGATAAGGAGGGTCTTTAACGGAGCCTCAGGGGCACCTGGCGCCACCCCTGAGTACTTAAGTCGCCTTACCGCCGTAAGCGGGGCTCTGCGGCGGCGGACCTTTATTTCCCTAGCTGCTCGTGGGAACACACATGGCAGAGAAAAAAATAAATTTAATTGGTCAGGGCTTAGAACCTACCGACAAATCTGTTCCTATGGAGGTGGCTTCGGCCCCCGTAGAGACAGATGGAAATCCAGCTGCGAAGGCAACAGGAAGAATGAGTGGTGCACAAAGGAGGAAAGCACTCTGGCTTTCCTACCATGAGGAAGCAAAGAAGGCGGAGGCGGAGGGCAGAGAACCACCGCCACTCCCTTTGAGGAAACACCGATCCGGGCAGCGGAAGGGTTTGACGGAGGCTGGGGCTAGAACCCGCCCTGTCGTCCCGGAAGCCAGTGGATCAGGTAGGACTTTAGTATGACAAAAGAGAGAGAGGAAAAGGAAGGAAAGGAGTACTTCTAATCCTACTCCAGAGTCGGAGGTCAAGAGGTCTAGGCCTGCTTGGTCGGGAGGGCAGTCTTTCTCGGCGATCTCCGCCAACCTTCCGAGGGTTCTTGTGACCTTTGGGGATAGTGTAGGCGTAAGGATGGAGATGGCGGCGTTCGACCACCTTAAGGGCACCGTCATGGGCCGGATTCTGGACACTCCTAGTGGAAGTTTTGTTCCGCGGTTCAGAGACACTCACCTAAGGGATGGAGTCGCAGCATTTATCTGTGCTGAGGAGGAATCGGCAAAATGGCTGAGAGAAGTGGTACCGTCAGTTAAGCTCGAGGACGGGACTCAGGCAAGGCTAGTACTGCCTGATGAACTGATCAAAAGGGTGAAAGTGACGGTGCTAGTACCACCACCAAAAAGGGAGGCCACTCAGCTGGTCAAGTTCATCGGGATGCAAAACCCAGAAATTGACACTTCGAAGTGGAAGATCCTACAGTGCATTGAGCGGGGACCTGCAAGCCTCCTCTGCCTAGGATTGGATGAGGCATCGGCCAGATTATTAAAGGCAAGAGATGGGAAAGCCTTCCTGGGGACTGCAGAGGTCACTTTTAAGTGGAACTCTAAGGACCTGGAAGAGAAGGGCGAGAGGGAGAATCAGGAGAAGGCGTAGGGGTCAGTTGGAGATGGCTGACCCTCGAGCAATGATCCTGCAAATCAACTTGCATCACAGTAAAAGCGCCTCGGTGGTCCTAACCAGGTGCTTAAATGTGAGGCACACATTACCAGCGCTTGCGCTGGTGCAAGAACCGTGGCTGGTCAGGAACCGTATAAGGGGTCTGACTGCAGCTGGGCGCACCTACGCAAGTGGGGAACATGAGGGGCACAGAGCATGTGTGATAGTCAGAGGACTAGAAGCCACGCTGATTCAAGAATTCTCAACTAAAGACCTTGCGGTGGTTAGAATTCGAGGTAAGAGCGAGGTAAGTGGAAGCAGGGAGTTCATCGTGGCCTCCACTTACTGCGCCCACAATAGAGAATCGCCCCCTGCAGAATTACGTAAGTTAGTTCGGTACTGCAGGGAGAGGAATATAGGAATCTTAGTGGGCTGTGATGCCAATGCTCATAATGAGGTGTGGGGCAGCACAGACACAAATGAGCGAGGTGAGGAGCTCCTAGCCTTCTTGATTGAAGAAAACCTTGTGGTTTTAAACACAGGTGCCGAGCCAACATTTGTCACTTCAAACAGAAGGGAGGTTCTAGATATCACCTTCTGTAATAGACAAATGGTAAGGTGGGTGCATGACTGGCAGGTTTCGGATGAGCCCTCCATGTCTGATCACCGTATCATCACTGCTACGATGAGGGGAGTTGTTCCCCATGTGGTGTGGTTTAGGAACCCGAGAAGGACAAACTGGGAAGGTTTTAAGTCCTCGGTGAGGAGGCGGATGTCTGACTTCCGTGGTAAATATGGTACATCAAACGAACTGGAAAATACTGAGGCCTATACCGACAAGCACACTGAGTGACACTGCTAGACTGTTTAAGGTGTTAGCAGGTGGACCGAGGGGAGAGCTTAAGTTTGTCAAGAAGACTGATGGTAGCTTTACTGACACCCCGGAGGAAACACTGCGTCTGCTTATGAGGAACAGTTTTCCCGATATTAGACCGGTAGGGGACGGTGCTCAAAACCTCCGACATACTGGGCTAAGGGCGGACTGGAATATTGCTGGGCAGGTGATCTCAGCGCAAAAGGTGAGAGAGGCGATTCTGTCTTTTGAGCCTTTTAAAGCGCCTGGATTAGATAACATTACTCCAGCACTACTACAAAATTGCTTGGAGGAAATAATAGGGCCACTGACAGGATTACTCAGAGGCTGTGTTGCCTTGGGTTACACGCCTGGGCAGTGGCTCAAAACGAAGGTTATCTTTATCCCCAAACCGGGGAGGAAAGGTTACACAGAGGTAAAGGACTTCAGACCTATCAGCCTCACATCTTTCTTGTTAAAGACATTGGAAAGGCTGGTGGACTACTATTTGAAGGAGGGACCTTTGAAGCAGTATCCGCTTCATCAGGACCAACACGCCTACCGAACTGGTAGGTCAGTGGAGACTGCGCTGTTGTCGGTCGTAGACTTTATTAAGGGTCAGATCAACAACAAAGGAATATGTATTGGGGCTTTTCTTGATGTAGAGGGGGCTTTTAACAGTACCTCTAGACTGGCCATCAAGAGAGCAGCTATGGATCATGGGATTTCTGATGGAATTATAAATTGGATTATGAGTTCCTTGGAAAACCGGATAAGCACTGCATCCTGGATGGGGTGCACGATAAATGGGATGGTCTCGGAGGGCTGCCCGCAGGGTGGAGTGTTATCCCCTTTGCTGTGGAGCCTTGTCGTGGACGGCCTACTAAGGACACTCAGTGGAATGGGTGTCAAGGTGGTAGGATATGCGGATGACATAGCTATCCTTGTTAGGGGACCATTTGAAGAGGTCCTCAAAGACCTGCTTCAAGAGGCACTCAAGGTAACAGAAGCATGGTGCAGGGAGAATGCACTATGCATTCAAGGAGAGAAATCTGTGGCACTCATCTTCACTAGGCGATATAAAACTAAACCGCTGGAGATGATGGAAGTTGGTAATACTAAAATAAGCTACGTTGAGAGTGCTAAATATCTGGGAGTTATTCTGGATAGGAAGCTACTCTGGCGTGAGCATTTGGAGGATAAGTGCAAAAAAGCCATAGCTACGTTCTGGCAATGCAGAGGAGCAATAGGCACGAGATGGGGTTTGGGTCCACGTCAAATGAACTGGATTTATTCCGCCATTGTGGTGCCGAGGTTGGTCTTTGCCTCTATCGTCTGGTGGGACAGGGCACAGAAAGAAACAAGTAAAAGAATGCTGGACCGCGCGCAGGGGCTCTTCCTTAGAGGCATAACTGCTACAAGGAGAAGCACACCATGTGCGGCCATGAGGGTTATGTTGGGTTTTCCATCCTTGAGTCTTCAAATTAGGATGGAGGCAATGAAAACTGCATACCGGCTAAGCTGTACTGGGCAGTGGAAGACAAGTAGCAAACTTCATAAACAGCTATTTGGGGATTCACTGAAGGAGCTCTGGATAGAACCTCAGGATAAGATACTGTCTCTTAAAAGGGAAAAAGGAAACTACAAAATCCTTATTCCTGCAAGAGAGGCATGGGCGGAGTATAGACCCAGACATGGTGAAATCTGGTTCACCGATGGGTCCAAGATGAAGGAAGGAGTGAGAGCAGGATTTAGTGGACCGAGACACCAAGACAGATTTTGTCATCGCCTGGAGGACTACAACTCTGTCTTCCAGGGGGAGGTGCTCGCGATCAAACTATGTGCTGAGGAAATAATAGGGTCTGGCAGGAGGGGCAAGACCATCTGGATTTGCTCGGACAGTCAGGCAGCTCTGAAGGCTTTAGGTAAGGCTAGTACCAGCTCTAGGTTGGTGGCTGAGACTATGGCTTCTCTAGCAGAGCTGAGTAAGTATAATTCACTCAACCTAACCTGGATTCCAGGACATTCTGGCTGGATAGGGAATGAGAGAGCTGACGCCTTAGCAAAACAAGGGTGTATAACCCAAGGACCGTTGCTGAGGGCAGTGGGCATGCCGCCTCGGGAGGGGCGCAAGAGGATCACGGCACATATAGACAGGTTGTGCAGGGAAGAATGGAATGTAACCTTGGGGTGTAACAAATCCAAGGTACTGTGGGGTTACTCAGGAGATGTGTGGGGCAAAGAACTACTCTCCTTAAGTAGACATCAACTCAGAGCTACTGTAGAGCTGGTTACAGGCCATGGGAATCTGAGGGGGTTCCAATACAAAATTGGAAAATCTAGGTCCCCTGTGTGCAAGAGATGCGACGAGGACCAAGAGGAAAGCCCAATCCACGTACTCTGTGAGTGTCCTGCTTTGGGAGCTGCAAGGAGAAAGTGGTTTGGCTGGCAGGTATGTACACCAGAGGATATCAGAAGATCTAGCATCAGGTGGGTACTTGATTTCTGCAAAGAGGTAGGTATCCACTAAGCTAGTCCTGTGGTAGGGATGGGAAGAGAGTACAAAGGCTACAGCTAAGTGCTCTACACCGATAAGGTCCCTCCGAGTTTTAGTAATAATAATAATAATATACACTGTTAACTTCAGACCTTTCAATTATACAGTCAACTGCATCCTGTGTATCAGTATCTGCACTTTCAGGATCTTAAAATTTTTAATCTCTTTATGGTTTTACTTTTTATCTCTTCATATTAACTTTTTATGTAACATTTTTGTCATCTGATTAATTAATTAATACATTGTATATCAGTATAGTCTTGATTAATATATACTCTTGAATAATCTACTTGCATTCTTAGAGTATATCTGTGTGTATAATCTTCTATTTTAATATTGACTCTTGCTTAACATATGACATTTTTATTGAGATAACTAGCAGATTTAAAAAGTTTTCTACGTTTTTGTAATTGAAATAGTATATTTCTAATGATTTGTAAATATCTTTTGCATACATTCACTGAAGATCAGAGGCGTTATGGATGAAAATCAAATCAATACTTATAGATACCACTTGGAAAAAACGACATACTGATGTTTCTCAGTAGAAACTCTGTACACTATATTAGTGCATTGTTTAATGCCATGAGTCAAGGACAGTCTAAACAGCTTTGGTGAATGCACTGAGTATGTGACTCACAGCATTGAACATGAACTAATCTAGTGGAAAACGTGTCTGCTGAAAATGTCAGTAAGTAAAAGTTTTTTGACAAGAGGTATGCAATAAAAAAGGCTCAAGATGTATTACTCATAAACTGAAAAAGATATTCATTTCTCCTTGGAGTTAATAATGTAAAGAAATACTGGCCAATTTATTCTGATTTTTGTATTTTATGTTAACTTTATTCGGTGTTAAATGACAAGTTTTTACTGGATTTTTTATTCATAAAATTTGATTGAATCTACATCTTCTCTAAAGTTAAAAAATGCAAGAGGGAAAAAATTTAAATAAAAAAGATTATACTAAAACAGGCCATACAACTATATTTCATTTTAAATTATTAAATTTGGCTATTTGGACGTATTATTAAAATTATCTTACATTATATCTTTTAAAAGCATTAACAGGCAAAAAACAGGTGTCTGTTAAAACTTCTCCATCATGAGTGACATGAAAGACCAAGATGTTAAAACCAGGGGCCATGTTGGCTGCCAGTGGCACCGAAAATGTTATTGTAGAAGCTGTTACACTTTGGACATATTGTTCTCCAACTGACAGAATTTGGTTTTTGGACAGTATCTGAAATAAACAAAGGGCATTGTTTCAAAATAAGCAGAATACTTCTTTGTATCGATTGTTATAGAAAATATAAAGACCTTGTGAAAGAAAGAAATAGAGCAAAAAAAGTTAGCTACTTTGTTACAAAATCTATCAATAATTTAAAAGTAGTGTTTTAGAGAATAATTGACTCATACATTAACCATGTTTTCTCTTAATAGAAATACTTGTAATTTTAATTTTCATCTCTATTTAGAATTAGCTATTTTTATGATTCAAAACTACCACTACCCAACTTCAGTTTGTATTTCAAAGCATCGAACAATATACTGACACATGGTGGAATATGTCTGCTTAGAAATTTTAGTAAGTGATTTAGGTATTCAGTTAAGATATTAAATAATGACAATTTAAAATTACTAAACGATTGTGGACTTTGAATTAACTAAAGAGAAAAATATTAAAATTCAATAACCACAAATTAATTTATTTACTACAGGCCTAACATTTTACTAAGTTTTAGTTACAAGGTAACCAAAATAGATTACCTTGTAACTGAAATCTACATTGAGTGTGTGTGTGCGTGTGTTGAATTAATAAGTTATTGATAATATTAGAGCTAGTAGTATTAAGATATATTTAAGATATAAAGTATTAAATATAAGTAAAATAAAAATTAAATCTTGATACTGAAATTACTTAAGGCAAAATACTTTCTTTAATGACCGTATTTTATTATATATAAGTTATGAAATTATTAGTTTCAGTTAAGAATATATGAAAATACAGAGTTCATTAAGTATAATATGGATTATATAAATAAATAAAACAATGTGGGCACAATAACTCACTCACTAAGTACTGGAAACTGTCCATCGGGAAGTTATATTTGACATGGAATATAGCATACTCGTCACACATAGCATCTATAGTTGAGGTCCAGATATTCAAGTATTTGGTGCTTGGGGAAAAATATTGTACGACTAACAATGAACTTTCTGCTGTTGTACCATCATCTCCTGTGTAGGTTGCTCTCAGTCTAATATTTTGTGTATTGTTTGGTGTATCAAACTGAAATTTTAATACACCTTCATTTATGTATTCATTTTGCGATAATTGGTTAACAAAAAGTTGATTTATGTTGTCTTCTTCAATATCATTTTCATTATAACTCCAATAAGATTGATGTTCAGCTCCGGCAACAATATCTGACATTGAAATTTGACCCCCAGTTTCTAGCTGAAAAGTTACTTGAATTCTTAATCTTGATTTACTTAATATTTCTGGAGGTACTCGTTCTTTATCGTCATAACAAAGTGCTACCTGTAAAATGAAAATCAATTTTTGTAACACAAGTTTTCTATTTTGTTATTCATTATGCTGAAGAAAAACTTAATATATTAATCAGTAATAAGTATATACTTAAACACATTTATGTTTTCTTCTAACAATTTTAAAGTTTAAATAATTATATTAATTTTTGTAACTGAATAAGTTATTGTGAGACCAACAAAATTACTTTCAAGTGTTAATTATAATTCATACTTAAAATGTTACACACACACAAACGCACACACTCATGCACACAAACACACATACACACACACACATGGATATATATATATATATATATATATATATATATATATATATATATATATGTATATATATATATATTTTAAAACAACACAGGTTATTCAAATACAAGAATATTTATTATTTTATATCCAAAGCTTTTCGTTGGCAAACAGTACCAACATCATCAGGAATGAAAATTACAATAATGTAATTACTACATTATTGTAATTTTCATTCCTGAAGATGTTGGTACTGTTTGCCAACGAAAAGCTTTGGATATAAAATAATAAATATTCTTGTATTTGAATAACCTGTGTTGTTTTAAATTATTAAACAAGAAAACGTATTTTATATTTATATATATATATATATATATATATATATATATATATATATATATATATATATATATATATATATATATTGGATATATATACATAATTTTATTTGGCACTTGAGGTTGAGAATGCTTTCTACAGACTAACATGTCCGAAGATGACCATTTGTTACACTACTGAAAATAAACCATTTCTACTTAGACATATGTTTTTTTGAAGTGATAACTTCTTTACACATGGTGAATAAAACATGAGAATAAATCATTGCTTTTGCGCCACGCTATTTTTAATATACATAGGTTACAGCATATATTTTACAACATATAATTTCATCATGTAACTGCTGATTTTGTGTTATAGTTTATGTTGTAGAACAGCCATTTCACCCGTAGATTATTATTAAATACTTTTGATCAGTTAATAAATATATTAATTTACTAAACACTTTTAAATGTTTTAAACTTGCATATAGTAGCACTTACTTTGCTTGTTGAGGACGGCCGTTTCGGGAGATGTGTCCCTTTGTTCACTCAGACCGTAACTGATTGCTACTATAGGCAAGTTTAAAACATTTAAAAGTGTTTAGTGATTATTAGCAGCTCAGGCGAAGATAGAATCAACAAATGATATTAATTTATTTAAATTTTGATGAATCTCAATACAAATAATTCAATATAGCGAATATAATAAGTCAATTCAATTTTTGAAAGGAAAATATTTTAGACCTGTCTTATACTTTTTAAAGAACTGAATTGAATTGTTGAAAAAATATGTATTTAGTAAACATCCAATAAATGTATTTGTTACCCCCATTATTTATTAGTAACTACAATAAATATTAGTCTTTATTAAATATGTTCCTCAAATAAAGATGAGAAATTGAATGAAAAATGTATAAACTCATATTTTTGGCGATTTTGTTGAAACTTTTGCAAAAGTATTAGGTCTATTTTGTTATCACTTCTTTTGGGACTCCCCAAGTCCCAGAACCAATTTCTTTTTTTCAATTCCACTGTGGTAAACCACTTTCTAAAAGATGTATTGCAATATCATTTATCTATTGTTACACATTAATTAATCAATCAATTAATTAATTATTCTATTGATGAGTTCAAATTGTTATATAGCTCTTATATTTTAATCAATGTAGGGGAGAGCGGGGCTCTCCCGTACACTTAAGCAAGGATTGTTGTTGCTTAGGTAATATTGGGTATTCCATTGTAAGAAAAAGAGAAACATGTAGTTTGAATCATCGGCTAATGCTTACACAATAAAAAATCTGAGTTATTCCACTGTTCATATTTTTTCAATTAAGGAAGAAAAAATGTGTTCCTGTACGGTATAGCCCCAGGGGTAGGGGCTATTCCGTACGGTTGAAGGGGCTATACCGTACAGTAGAAAATCACATTAATAAATAACATAATTGGCTAATGTAATAATTTAATTACATAATTACTACTACACATTAATTTAATAAGCCTATAAAGCCACTCAGCAGAGATAAAATTTAGCATTTAGTTCAACTGATGAAAATATAAAAACTGTAAATTTTTTGTAAGTTTGTATAGGCCCCTAATATTCTAAAAATAAAAATAAAAATGAAAATATTGTTCAAAAGTTAGACATTTAAACAATAATCACAAACAAAATTATCTGGTGACTCTACAGCACTGCAACCCGAGTGAACCCATCCTGCACATGTGCAACACCTAAACCAGAGTTCTTTATCCTTTCCGAAATCCCCACATAAGAGACATGTGTCCTTCGACCCCGATGCTTCTCTTGGAATTCCTCTTTCAACAAGTGACATTTCTGGAAACATCTCATCAAAGGAATCATCGTCACAAATATCTTTCAAGTTAGTGCGCTCGTCTTCTGATGATGAATCATCAAACCTTATATTTCTTTGAATTTTGAATTTTCCAGAGCCTGCTGCCTGTGAAGAGGTGTTTTTTGATTTCGAATTCCCTTTAGTTTTAGGCCAACGTTTGGACATCTTTTTGTCTTGATCTGATTTTTTTAGTCCTTCTTTTTTAGTCATAGGCCTACGCATAACTTTTATCTTACTTTGCAATTGCTCAATTTTTTTCTTCAATTCTTTCACTGTAGCCGATTCTTCCAATTTTGATTTATTTGGCGAATTCGTAAAAATAATTGAATGTTGTTGCCTTGGAGTTAACTTTATTGTTTTTGGCTGAGGTGTTGGACAAAGAGATTTAAATGATAGGTCTACTACATTAGATTTATTAGGTCTACTTTCGTCCACTCTATCAGGTTCAAGGTTTAGGCCTATATTGTCTGTAGTTGTATCTTCATTTGCATTCAAATGAGTTTGCACTAAAGTTGAACTATCAGCAATATCCGTGTCTTCTACTTCAGGTAATCTCTGTTCCACCTCCAACAGCACTGCAAAATCCTCCTCCGTGAATTTATCAGGATTAAGCGGGAATATTCCTGCCGATTCAAAGCCACTTATGCCTTTTGCTATGTTGGCAATCTTCACATAGGCATTGTTAAAAATAGCAGCAATGTCATAAGGTGTTATCTTTTCATGATGGTGTGACCTAAGGAAATTGTCACATTCTTTATTAAATGCTGCTTTTAGGCTGCTAAAAAAAGTAATGTCCAATGGCTGAAGGCGATGTGATGAGTGTGGTGGAAGTGTTACAACAATTACACCATTCTCCTTACACACATTGTACGCTGCTAAGGTAGTGTGGGCCTTGTGGTTGTCCATTACTAGAAGAACGGGTTCCTCTTTTGATGGCTTCACATGAGAGACGAAATGGTGTAACCAGGTGACAAATAATTCTTCAGTGATCCACCCGTTGTGACTACAATGGTAAATAGCATTTGGTGGTCCACCTTTTACCAAATTAGGGCTCATTCTGTGGCGAGGGAAGATGAACATTGGAGGGATGTATTCACCTGCAGCGCTCATTGCACAACAGACTGTTATATTCTTACCCCGTTCCCAGCTAGTTGCAGCACCCACTTGCTTAGTTCCTTTTGGGCCTAAAATCTTTGATGGTCTTTGAACTGTGGATATACCAGTTTCATCAAAATTAAATATTTTTGAAGCTGGAAACCTATTTTTGTCCATTTCAGTTGATAAATTGGCGAAGAAAAGATCCACTTCATGTTTATTGAAAGCTGTAATTCGACTCATGCTTGTTGCCTCTGGTTTTCGGACACTTATTCTGGGATTCCTCTTCAAAAATCCATGAAGCCAATCATGTCCTGCTAATTTTGATGCCTTGTTGAATGGATGTGGAATACCATTTTTTTCAGCATATTCATAAACTAAGCGGCGTAGCTCAACCGAGGAAATTCCGTAGAACACTTTAGCCAGAAGTAAAACTTGTTCAGCAATTTCATTTTCTTGCACTTGCGTAAATACAGGTTTATGTCCTAGAGCTAACTTTGATGAGTCACGAGTCTTTAGTCTATCTCTCAACGTCATTACCGGAATTTCGTATGCCCTAGCTGCCTCTCTTAGTTTTTTAATATTATGTATGACATCATTAATAGCCAACTTCGCTATTCAGGCTTCTTCGCTCCAATTGGCTCTTTGGGTTGTTCTTTTATATTTACGAACCATCTGAAAATAAAACCATAACATTATAGCTAGTAATAATTTATTTCTCACTTCATTAAATTATAAAATACCAATGTTTATGAGTTCTCTTTCATGAACTGCTATTTATTAATGATGCCATAACAAACCATTGGGGGCTAAACCATACACAATGGGGGCTAAACCGTACACTTGTGTACAGTTTAGTCCCATCCTGCACCTCGTGGCAGTTTAGTAAGCTAACCTAAAAATTCGTCTATCAACTAAATATCACTAGTTATCAAATGATAGCTTAAGAAACGTAATTTTTTAATGATCTAATATTTACTGTGTTATAAGTAAAGGTTTTCTACTTACCTCTTATTCGGTACTGTCGCAAAATTATAACAAAACACACAAAATCAAGATTCTTCACCGTCACACTGAAACTAGTACACTCAACGAAGTAAACTCAACTACATAAGCTTGCATGATCTGCCACAAGGCTGCGACACCAATGGAACTCCTCTAACATAGAATCTCGACACGAAAATGGGGTGTACGGTTTAGCCTCGCTGTACGATATAGCCTCGATCTCCCCTACTAACCAATTTTACAAAGCAATCATTACTATATTTATTAATTAATGCATTACATTTTGTGATAACCATAAAATATATTGAATTAAACAAATTACTTGTCCATTAAATGGGAGTCCTGGTTTGAAGACAGCAGGATTTGAAGAAAGAAAAAATAGTTTGAGAGAACTTGTAAATATTCGAGTATGGCTGAATCCTGTAACAGTTTCCCCTGACATAAAATCTGTCATAGAAGCTTCTAGTTTTAATTCGGTTTCCTCTGCAGTTCCCATTAATGATGTCACTGTGTCCATTTCTATGCTTACCTCATGCTCTTTCGTTTTCTGTTGACAGAAAAGAATATTAATAGGCTGAAACAGGACAAAGGTTCTTAATGGCTACTAACAACAGACATTTAAACTAAGAGAATGTGTAGCATTCTTTTACTATGACTGTGAGAGACTTATCTGATATTATTATCTGACCTGTTATTATTATCTGATATTATAATCTGACTTGTTATTATTATCTGATATTATTATCTAATACTGATCAAGTTATTTTTTAGTGAAAAATTTAGCATTTTTAAACAAATTCTTCAAGAAAAATATTTAGGCAATTATCAATAACATTATGTAACAAATGCTATAATATGAAGCTAGATGAGAGTAATAACTTTATGGTAGAAAACATGATGGAAAAAAACTTTTATTACTATTTAAAAGTCTTAAATTAATTGCAATCATTGAATATTCACTATCATCAGTTATTAAAAGAGATGAAATGTTTACCTTCTCAAGTTTTGTTTGAATATGGTAAGTTATTATTTGGGTATAAAAATAAATACTTTAAAGTAAAATCATTAGTTACAATATAAAATTACTAGCGACCAGACATTCTAATAATATACAGTAAATCATTGAAATTATCAGCACACACTTGCCGGGGAAACTTTTTCATCTAACAACTTCTCCAGCTCCCTTGCATAGAATAATAGAATGTTTGGTTGCAAGTAATTATATATTGTAATAAGTAATTAACAATCAACTCATCATGAACAAAAACAAATTTTCAAATAATCATTAGTTTTTCCTTCATAGTGTAAATATGTTAATACTAAATATATTTATTACACTTTTGCTATTACTTGCTACCAGACTTTTTGTAAACTAAAGGTTGTTAAATTGTTAACCGCCAGGTTGTCCAGCCAGGAGGCTGAAGAAGTCGTAAGACAAAAACGTTTCCTCCAAGTGTAAGTTTAGAATTTAACAACCTTTAATTAACAAAAAGTCTGGTCCCAAGTAATAGCAAAAGTGTAATGAATAATTAACAACCAGCTCGTCATGAACAGCAACAAGGTTTCGATACTAATTATATCTTTATCTAAAAATATCTTGAAAAAATAGTTTAAATCAAAATCAAAATTATATTTTTAATTTTAATCAGGAATATACCAAGGAGGAAGGTTAATACCCAAGACATTTTGAAACAAAACATATAAATGATTTAAAAAAATAAAAATAACAAATGAAAGAATAACAAGTGGTCTAAGAATTCTTATCAGTAAATATCTCAATCCTATTTTTTACTGAAACATGTTTGAGTTCAATTTATCTTGACTTTCAAAAAGTAAACCTACCTGAGAAAAAATTCTTAACTCTAATAGAAGTTTACATAAATGAATTATATATTTTTTCTGTTTATAAAATTGGGTGGATATAACTAGTTGAAAAATTAGTTTGATGTTTCCTAAGATTCTCCATTCCTTACATTTTTTTAAAACATATATTTGATTTATTCTACAAACACTGTAATACCACATTTAATTATTTTTTGATAAATCTCTAATCAGAAACGCATATTTAAATTTGTGCTTGAATTCATACTCCCCCCCCCCTGATAAGAGCAAGCCAAAACAAAATGTGACACTTGTCCGCTTAAAAAAAAAAATACACCCATTATTATAGATGAATGTTTTGTAAAAAGTAGTTAAAAACAAATCAACGTGATTAGAAAAAATGAGCTACACTTACTATAAAAGTATCATCTGTCCACAAAGTAATAAATTCAGTTTCATTTGACTTCCACTTCCTTCCTGAAAGTGTTAAGGACACATTTCCTTGTGCTATCTTTTCTGATGTATATAAGCCACTTATCTTAGCTGTAATGAATTCTTCACTAGCAAGAATGTATGGTGGCCATTTTACATGCACCTGGCCAACAAATATAAAAATTATTATTAAATAATATATTACTAATTTAAGAAAGGCTGAATTTTGTTAGTTTTATGAACAATTTTTTAACCAATAATTTTTAATGCAATTATTTATTTATACTCTTATTTCTTAATATTTTCTACTAGTATAAATTATTTGTTTCATATTCTGATTATAAGGTTCTTGAAATCTCTTTCGTGTTTATGAATAAAGTAAATACATTATTTATGAATAAATATAGATGTGAACCAAGTTTAGAATTATTTCACAGAAGAATAATAAATTAAAATGTTATAGTTTTGAAAGTTCCAGTTAGGATAAAATATATTAACTTTATCTAACATTAATTAATTTTTATTGATTTATATAATCACTAAAAATTATACAATAAACTTAGATTCTAAGTAATCAATATCAACCATAATTGATTCAACAATATTAAAATAATAAAGTATTATATATTAAATTAATCAGGATTCCCCTGTTAAAGTTTATATTAACTATAGATATAACTATGCACAAGTTTTTCTAATATAATTAGACATCTCTTTTTCTTCAAGTAAAGGTAATACATGTTTTATCAAAACCTACTTTTTAATTGTAAAGTTTTCATAACTTTTTGTTACATCGCTTTCAAATTTTAACACAACATTATCATAAGCTTCTTATGATATTGTAAAATATATGAAACAGTAACTGTTTTTTATCTCATAAATAAATATCTTCAATATTAAAATGTTTCTTTATATATATATATATATATATATATATATATATATATATATATATATATATATATATATATATATATATAATATTTAATTTTATTGTCTAAAGAATTTGCTAAGACCACTAAATTACTGAAAATTTCACCAGATGTGTCCCATACAAATTCAGTATGTGTCATATCATTGATCATTGCACTAAACTAGTATGAAACATGTCTGCTGAGATACTTTTGTAAGTTAGTAGTGTTATTCAATATTATATAAATAAATTATCAAGTTATTAAAAAAATCTTACAACTGACAAAGAAATAAAATGTTTTAAATGCAATTACACCTATAATTAATTTAATTCTAAAACTTTTTCCTATTATGAAGAATAAATAGAAACGTTTTCCCAAAATTGTCAAGTTTATATTTAAAGTATAAAAAATGTTAAGGAAGTATTAAATTAACAAACAGCAAATAACTCATAAATGACACATCCTTCTAAATAACATTTTATGCTATTAAAATTTTAGGTTAGTAATTAAATGCTAAAATTAGTTTTGTAGATAAAAATTTGTAATCATTTTAAAAATACCGAGTATCTGAGCTCATTTTTATTAACAATTCATTTTAAGAGTTACATTAAATATCAATGTTTTATTCCTGGAGAGGTCAAGATCTTAATAAAGAGAACTTACATTATCTGTAAATTTTAATTCTCAATATAAAAGTAATTTCTTTGCCTCCTAAATATTTTTGGCTTTCATTAATTTAAGTACCTGAATCTTGAAATTCTTAATATACTTACCTTCATTTCTGTTAGAAATATTTCTATATATTTGAGTATCGTTTTCTGCCTTTCCTAACGTTATAATATTTTACTCTGTTGAAATGTTTTGGAGTGACTCCATTTTCAAAACTTAAATCATACTCTTTTAGCCACCCGCTCCCCACTTTCAATTGGTGCACTCCTACTCTTGCTCCTTGCGTCCAACTACTTAATAATTTTAAACTTTTTAATATGATGTTTCACTGTGTATTTATTTGTTCGTTTATTACATTTTATTTTTTAACTTTGCGTTTCTAAATTTTCTAAAATATTTAAACGTCTTCCTTTGTTAACATAATGTAAAATTTTCATTGTATTTTTCATTTCTTGCGGAGTATGACTCTCTTTTAACAAATGTGTAGCATAATTCGAATCATTTTTCTCATACTTGAAAGATCTTATAATACTCTTTACAACTGGTTTCAAATTTTCGTCCTGTTTGTCCTATGTATGTTGCTTTGCAATTACATTGCATTTTATAAACTCCGTTCTTAATACTTATTTAAATTTTCTATATTACCTTTTAATTTATTCTTTTTTAAATTTACGATTTGAATTTTGAAAATGGAATCCTCTGAAACACGTCAACAGAGGAAAATATTGTAATAGAATAGCAGAAAACTATACTCAAATATATACCTCAATCTTGTTCAGATGCAACCACATTTAGATATTATTAAATATTTTAGTGCGTATGATTTATGAAAACCATATTATTACTTACTTAATTATAAAATATTTCTATGGTATAATTATGTAAATTTAAAGGACATTAGAATAAATAGAGCCTTGAAATATGGATCACTATTGTTAGCCATATTATATTTCTCATGGTATATAATAAAACAGGATGATTGTGTGGAAGTACTCTCTCAAATGAATTGTAAAAGTAAAAAATATATAAGTTATATTTATTGTGAGATGAAACATTGAGTGTCATACTTACAATATAGTTATTTAAAAAGTATTATTTATTTTATACGAAAAGAAACCTAATTTCATGCCTTTCGCAATGTATTCGGTTACCCTATTACTATAACAGCAAGCTTATATCAGAAAAAAAACATATTGTTTTCTTATATTTCTAGAAGACTAATATATTAATATATTAGAATATAAGTAATGTCTTATTTTTTTGCTTCAGTTTTTTAATTCTTTTAAACGAAATCTTACTTCAAACAGAGGTGGAAAAAAAGTTTCTACTTTGATACTCTGCTCTTCAACTTGACCCCATGCCTTAATTCTAATTTTCCAGTAACCATCCTTTGCCATTTTCGGTAGTTTGAATCGTAAACTGGAAACACCTGCAAAATTAGAGGTGTATTTTGGCCAATTAACATCCAAAGGTAAGTTACTTTGTTTTTAATAGGGTATTTTAAATATCTGAAAAGTTACATTTTTGTAGAGAAAATACTATTTGTGCGTAATTAATTTGCTTGAAATATAGCTATTTAAAATAGATTAAATGGTCAAGGAAATACAAAGCTGTTACTCATTGGTCGAGGATTTAAAATGATATGGAAGGGGCACTTAAGGACAGAATCTTGAACGGTTAGTGCAAAATTGTGGATGAATGGAACTGTTATCATTTTAAGTGTACATTCATAGTTTGGAAGATTTTAAGTATTAGAATTTCACACCCTTTGGTCAAGCAATTTAATATTGTTTAAAGTTACTTGTAGCAATCATCTTGAATTCACTGATTAAACTGTAAGTAATTACTTACAACTTTTTTTTAAAAAATGTTTTAACTTGCCTATAGTAGCACTTATTTTTGTGTTGAGGACGGCCGTTTCGGGAGATGGTCTGAGTTGACAAAGGGACACATCTCCCGAAACGGCCGTCCTCAACACAAAAAAGTAAGTGCTACTATAGGCAAGTTAAAACATTTTTTAAAAAAAAGTTGTAAGTGATTACTAGTAGCTCACGCGAAGATGGAATCAACAAATGTAAGTAATTATTGCGTAACTAAGTGAATCCTTTTGAACTTAATTTCTGACGTGTTTCAAAACAATCGTTTCACTTACGAAGCTGACACTCTACAAAGTTCAAAATTATTCATTTAATTACGCAGTAATTAATACTAATTATTTATTTGTTTTTGTGTAATTTTTGCTCATAGTTGACAAATAAAATGCTATTGGAACATGTAAAATTACCTGTAAAATTTACCATAGACTCATAAAGGAATTCCAGTGAAAGGTAAGTGAAAAACACAAGCAACAACTATCAGATCGAATGCAACATTCAAGAGCAGAAACAGGGAAATTCATATTAGTAACAATTTGTATTTATGTTAAATTCTTAGCCTACCCAACTTCCTTTTATTCCATAAATTCATTAGTAATTAATTGGTAATTATAAAAATAATTAAAAGAGGTAAGAGTGTGATAAATAGATAATGTTTAATACGCCAGTTAACAGCTATGGCCTTATACAACTAACGCCTTGAGATGAAGGCCTTATGAATTAATAAAATTTACAAGTATTTTTAAAGATTGGTTTCAGATATTTTAAGTGAAGACTCCTCAAGCTCTGAATAGCTTAAAAGTGGTTTAAAGAAATTTTTTTATTCTAACTAAAATATGGAAATTAAGTCAATTAAGTATTTTTCTAATTTTTAGGTTTTATTCAAGATCTACCTCATCAACTCAATTAAAAAATTAAAAGTGGGCTTACGAAATAGGTTTTATAAACCATGAGTTTTCCTTAATAATTCCTAAGAAAATTACTTATTAGTAATTACATTACTAATTACTTAAAAGTAATTAATCAAATGTTATATTATTTACAAATTCTATAACTTCATTATACTTCATTAATCATAACCAATTGAACAGATTTAATCATACTGTTATTTATGTTAGAACTATTAATTTCTTGGCCCTTAGCACCCATCAAACACCAATTGTTATAAGTAAAAGAAATTTAACACTTAAAATAAACAAGAAAATAAAATTGTAAAATGAAATGATAACTTACTCACTGTAAGTTAATTTGAATTGTAACAGCAAAAATACCAGTTTAATGTTATATATATATATTATATATATGTTATATATATATATATATGCTGATATGTATTCCTTTCCTCACGGATGGAAAAATATGATGAGTTCTGGAGTACATCTGTTCATTCTGCAGTGGATAGAATCGCAGTTCCGACGTTTCGCTAGAATCTCATCTAGCATTGACGAGATGAACCCAACAACAGTTGAAGAGCTAGTGAAGAGGGCAGATAACTCTGCTTCTATATAGAGAGGAGTGAAGACACGCCCATTGACGTCAATCCACACACACCTGAGCCAAACAATTACTCACATTCCTTTCCTTTTGTTCACCTTCCTGCCGATAAAATCTATCGATGACACATTTCCACACTGTGGGCAAATTCAAAGTATCATCTCGTTTGCTAAAACTCCCTTGCTTCTCTATTTCGACAGCCTTACGAATAATTCTAGTCCTGTAGTTTTCCACTTGAGCAATCTGTCGGCAAGACTAGAAATCAATAGTATGCTCTGTATCGCAGTGGTGCTTGTACAGAGCCGACGTTTTCTGCTTGTTTTTAAGGTCAAGTTTGTGCTCCTCAAGCCTAGCTGAGATACGTCTGTTCGTTTGGCCAATGTACGATTTCTTACAAACTCCACAAGAAGCGGTGTAAACGCCATGGTTTTCCAAGAATATCTTATCTTTAGCGTTACCAAGAACTTTGTCGATGGTGATGTTGGGTTTTTAGACAGAACGTATACCATGCCTCCATGAATGAACGGATGTACTCCAGATAATAACTATTCATCATATATATATATATATATATATATATATATATATATATATATATATATATATATATATATATTTATATATATATATATATATATATATATATATATATATATATATATATTAAAAATTGATATACTTCATCTACTTTTTGTTACTATTATATCTATGTTTGCAATATATCCATTTATATCCTAAGTTTATGACACTCTCTTACCATTGTTTGTATATGCAGAAACCCATCGCCGCATAATAAATCCATCAGGATCCTAAAATACAAGGTTAATTTTTAATAAATATATATTTATTCAATAAACATTCAACAGTATACTCCCATAGAAATTGTTTAAACCTTTATAGACTTTGAATTTAATGTTAACATTTCATTATAATTGAGACAAAACAAAAATGATGATTTTGGGAAGCATCCAAGACATAAAGTTATGGTAAAAACAATAAAAACTCCTTATATAGAGTGTTTTAAACTAATTAATATAAGATATTGAAAGTATACTACATTTATTAAATGCTCTTCTATTTTATAAACTTTAATATTTTTTCCTTCAGGTTTATGCCTCCAAAAACTGCTTAGGTATTGAGTGGCCATCCCTAACAAACCATCTGTCTCACATTATAATTATTTTTCTGCAATTATTATTTCTGCTATCAAAATGAGGATTCAGACTTGATTGTCTATCTACCAAGCTATTGATCTCTTCCCATTGATAATTGAAATATATTGAAATAAAACAGAACAATAAATGATGCTGGTAAACGGATAAATAAACCTGACAAGAAAGAAATATTGCTAGGTATACTTAGTGACACATAATACAAGAAGCCTGGAGTCTGAGCTTGGAAATCTGACTCTGAATTGGCATAGTTGAGGTAATTCTAGTTACATGTACTACCTTCAACATTCCTTTTTAGTGAGTCTACAAATTTTGATAAATAAATACATATATGCATAGTGTGTTTTACACATTAGGTATGTGTAAAATAAATCTGTAGTTATAAACAAATAGTAAGTATAACCTGGAACATAAAATGATTTTTACTTTTTTGGGTATTAACTTGGCAAAAAAACCACTACTTACTGATATTTTTCAGCAGATGCGTTTCACACTAGGTCAGGGCATTGTTCAATGCTATGAGTCACGAACAAGATTCAGGTCTTGTCCTCACAAGATTAAACTATGCACTGACCTAGTGTGAAACGCGTTTGCTGAAAAATATCAGTAAGTACCGGTTTTTTTGCTAAGTTAATACCAAAAGTGTAATTACAGAAAAACCTCAAGATGTACAACACAAAAACTTAAAATTATTCAGAAGCACTACACTTTAAAACTGTAAAAGTAAAACATAATAATTTTGGTATTAAGTTAAACAACTTTTGAATTGTTAACATTGAGTTGACTAAATTTTCATTTTTAATTTAATTTTTCCCAGTAATAAATTTAATTTCTACATTCTTTATACCCTTGTCGGAAATCATGATTAAATTTAAATTACAAAGTATAAGAATAAATTGAATAGGTTCAACTCTAATTTGTTTTAATTTTTTTAGATTTCTAAAATTTATATTAAGAAAAATTACTATTAATTTTTGTAGTATATATTAGTGTAAGGAATTGATCCTATTGTTTTTAACATAATAATAGTCATTACACATTTTTCATCTAGACATATCAATACTGATAGTGAAATTAAGTCGTTATTTTAACATCATAGAAAATCTAAACTACGATCATTATTAAAATTATTCAAATATAATAATTATTTTAAATTACATTCTTGCTTTTGAAAAGAAAATAAATAAACATGTGATTATTGTTTTTCAACTTACAATTATGTACACTTCTAATCCATCATCAAAAGGATGCAAATCAGTATGCAACACTAGTATTCGAAAAAGCACTGAAAAGAAATATTTCATTAAGTGTTGTATGTGAAACAAATATTTATAATAAGCTTATATAACAATAATTATACTTTTTTTTTAATATAACATATTTTTCCCATGCCGAAAAAATTTATATTATAAATTTTAGAAGAAATTAAATTTGTTGGATTTTTTCTATTTCAATGAGACTTTAAAAATACTTTGTGACACAGCAAGGGTTGACTCAATTTAATAAATTTATTGGTAGTCTGTATCTTTAAATCAATTGGTCTTTTCATTTCATTGTATATAATAGAATACAGCACAACCTTATTTACCTAACTAGCTGGAACCATAAGAATCTAATAGATAAAAAAATTAATATGATATGTAGAATATAGAGATAATTCATTAATAGGAACACTTACTCTGTCAGAAATATTTACAAATCATTGAAAGTGTTTATATCACCACAGTATTTATTGTTTTACAAATAATTCTTTACAAGAAATTAGGTTACTGCACTTTCCTAAACTCTTGTTCTTTAAAATTGCTTGTTCTAATTATCTTAAATTCACTGATTAAACTATAATTAAATAATACTTAACCAAGTGAATACGGAAGGGCTTATTTGCTGACGCATTTCAAAACAATCGTTCCTTTTACTTGATTAGAGGCTTTGCTTCGTAAAAGGAACTACTGTTTCGAAATGTGTCAGGAAGTACGCCCTTCCATATTCACATAGTTAAATATTTAATTATAACATTGTTCTTTGTTTAAAAAAAGTTTAGGGCTTGATGATAACACAGTCTTGGAACTACTTTTTTATGAAAAATGCTTTTTAACAGGGACCATTGAGCAGGCTTACAGTTTTATTGCATGGTATTTCCTGCATCTATTGTTTTATGTACTTTGCACTATATACAGTTTACAAGATAGCAGTAAAGAAGAGTTTGACTGAAATTCAATTTTATTTCTGAACCTGAACATGACTAAAAAAGCAGGGGAAGTGATAATACAGATCTTGAAAGCCATCCCTCTTGGTCAAATAATACACAAGGCATGAAACCTGTTTATTTTTTGTGCTTTTATATGAGGCTAAGCCAATTACACCATGAATTAAAATGTCATGTCTTATTTTTAGAGATAAAAATTTTAGTATAATGTTTTGTGTATGGTAGAGCGTAAGACATTGATCAACTTCAAATATATCCTAAAATTACATAATAAACTCTTGTATTTTGTAGTCCATTACATTTAGTGAAACTTATTTAATCACTTTTACAATAGTTGATGACTATCCGAACTTTAATTTATTTTGTAAATTTTCTAAAAACATGTCTCCTTAAGTTTTTACAAATTTACAAAATAAATTAAAGTACGGATAGTCATAAACTAATGTAAAATGTAGTGATTAAATACATAATAAAGTTATGGTAAAAATTATTATGGACCTCATTAGAGGCCGAAATTCAACCAAATAGAAGATTTGGTGACTAAAAGTTCAATAATATTTTATTCTGATTTAAGGGTTAGTACCTGAATAAGGTCAGTTTCAGCAAACATGTTGAATAAAATTATTCCTGTGTTGGTTATTTTTAAAGTTAAATGTTGTACATAAAGTGATACCTTCCATTCTCCATTATATTTTAAGATTAGATAATTTAACATTATTTTTAAAACTAAAAGAAGCCTTTTTGTAAGGAAGGCTAATAGAATTATTTTAAGTTTAACACAAATTGTTATTGAACTTCAAGAACAATCCAAGTAATGTAACTGTCATTTATAACAGTTTTACTTATGTGCATTCTTTTAATACAGCAGAGAAGGGATAAAATAATCGTCCAGTTATTGCAACCACTAACTGGAACCAGGGTAGACTTATTAGACATACGTTTTTTTTATTCTTCACAATTCTTACAAAATACAATTTTTAAAAAAAGTATATAGAATGTTATCACACAAAATTAGGTACATTTGTATGCTAACTCCTATTTGTGTTCTGACAATTTTGTTTGAAAATGAAATAGAATTTATTAAATCATATTTAGTAGGATAACATAATCATATAACATGGTTATATAATCACGTTAAATAGTGATAGTTGAATTCTTTACCTTTTTTATGCTATTAGATGGCTTTCGATTTAATTTTCTGTATAAGTGGGATCCTATGCTAAATAATAATAGAGAATAAGGATCTTAACAAGAAAACTAGGTTTCATTTGTTTGAGGAGCTATAAAGTCCATTTTTCTACGTTAGTGAAAGCAGAATGCCTCCTAAACCATGGATATTCACTAGAATTTCTTAGAGAGCCAAATTATTTGCATCAAGTTTTCCTCAGAGCATTAAATAACTTACAAACAGTATGATTATAACACAAGTTTATTACACCACTAAAATAAATCAACTGTTTTGCATATAATAGTAGGAAAATGTATTTGACCGAACTCCATGAATCCCTGAATTTGTTAATTCTTTGGAGGCAATGAGGGAAATTCTCCACAGCTTTATAATATGGCAGCTATGTAAGCAGGTTGGGAAGAAATGTTCTTAAAATGTTAACAGTCTGAGAGCCACAAAAAATCATTCTATGGGCTGCATACAGCCTACGGGCAGCGTAGAGAGGATGCCTGCTCCAAACAAACACTGAGATTGTATCATTTTCTAAAAAAAACTTTCAACTAAAAACAACTCAAATGGTTGTGACATGTCTGCTAAATTGTTACTCACTCTGAGGTATATTATGTTAAAATGACAAGACGTATAGATACACATTAGGGATACGTTTGATCTCAGTTAATGAATTAAAACTAAATTAACGGTGAGATGAATAGTGAAAAGGTTTTAGAGATGAAGACTCAGGACCAAGAGCAGACAAATTTTTGTCATTAGTTGACAATAATTTGAACTCAAAGGTACAAATGTAGCAATAAGGAAGATTATACTGTATGTTACAAATGTTTTATGAATAATAAATATATTTATGTCTAAGAATTCTTAAATATGATAATAAATTGTAGTAGGCCTACTGATAAATATTCACTAAAAATATTAAACAAATGAAAAAATTAAATATTCTCAAGATCAACAAATATTAGAAACAGACACTCAACAGAAAATGCCAACAATATATACATATTTAGAAGACCACAAATCTTCTGCTTTTATTTACCATTATTCTAAAATAGACAAGTTCAAATTAAATTAGAAAAATTCTAAATTAATTTTAAACAATTTTATGAACATAATTTTAAAAACAAACACATTAACCTACCTTCTTGCCCAGCTCTATAAATAGGCCTACTAGTTTGCACTACTATAGAAAGAAACTTTGGGGTGAATTCCAACTTAGTCAGGTTGCTAAAGAGCAAATCTCCAGAATTTCTCCCCTCCACTCTAAGAACATAATCTCCATGAGTTACTGATGTGGGCACCTACAACAAATTTGTGAAGTGAAAGCTACAACATCGTTTAATATTTGCGTTTCCTATATCATAAAAAGCAAGTTGAGGTTGCAAGATTTTGGTACTTTATTCTCTAATACTTTTAGAAATTTCAATTTAATGGATTATTAGTCATTGTAGAACAATTGTACCAACATTTTAAAAAGATATAAATTAATTAGAATGGAGCAATAAATGCTATAATACAAATTATTTTTTGTAACTATTATATAAATATCGAAATCTTGTTGCTGTTCATGATGAACTGGTTGTTAATTACTTATCAAAGTGTAATAAATGGTTGATCAAAGTGTAATAAGTATTATATAAAGTTACTTTCAAAAAATTAAAATATACAATGAATAAAAAAAACTGCTTATAATTAATTTTAAAAAAATACTTAAAAATGTTTAACACTCATGTGTAGGCCTATCGAACCTTATGAATCAATGAGAGATCAATTTTGATAATATCCCATCCCTCTTGAAATTCCGTATTAATTCATTGTCTTAATATTTGTTTATATACATTCAAGTAAAATGCTAGCTATAAAAAAGGTCAACACCATATTATGCCAATTTTAATAATAATAAATTACCTTAGGTGCATGTAATGTGTGCAAAATACTGGTAAGTAGGTGTCACAATGCTGTATAAAATGACACATCTTTATTAAAGTGTAATTATTATAGGTGCCTACTAAGCCGAAAGATTTTGGTGGCCCAATATCACAACACACTTGTATACATACTAATGGTTTTAATATATCAGCTTATTTTATTTCATCATAACATGTGTTCTACAAACTTATGAAAAATTAGATAATTATAAAAAATGTAATTAATTATTCGTTTAAATGCTTCAATTTATATAAAATATCTATATTGATATGTTTCTCACTATATGCTCTAGGTATTTAGTATGATATTAGTTTAAAAACGAATAGGCTATACTGAATGTTATTTAACTTCTATAGATTTCAAACAATATTATTAATTATTTTCCTGTACTTTTCAAAAATGTCATCAAGGTTTTCTTTTTATACTAATCAACAAAATCTTTGAAAAAGAAAGTCAAATGAAGGAAAAATATTTTTCATTTTAATTCAACAATAATCAAAAGTATGAGTGGAGACTAGCACTGGAAGAGGAAGTTTAAATGAAAAACCTGATATAATTAGTGTTATTTTAGTTTTCTTTTGCCTATTTTACTTTTGTAAAATAAGGTGAATAATAAAAAACAAAGGGAGAGGGCCAGTAGAGTTAATATAAAACTTTTTTAGGGGGATCTAAGCGCTCAGAAAAGCAAACATCATGAAAACGTTTAAAAGACTCAACACTTAAAAACAATATTTTAAGCTATTCTAGCACTGAAAACTATAAATGAAATTTGAAGCTTTTGAAACGAAATCGTTTTCACACAGCTCACTTTTTAACCTTAAAACACAATAACACGGGTTGGAATTTATGGAGGTGCCGCAAATACCGAAATTGAAAATATAAAGGCCGATGGCATTACTTAAGTTTGAGTCATACGAAATTAGTTCTTATAATTCAAAAGTACAACTTTGTAACACTTTGGAACGTGATGCAACAGTCTGATCAAGCATATGGACTGGAAAAGTCTTGACCCGCCTAGGACAAAAGTTGGAAAAGTATAGGCATACAATCCGCAAATCAACGGTATTGTCTAATATTTCTGGCGTGTGTCTCGTGTCGCACATGAATTTCAGTGGAATAAGTATTTGCAAATTTGGATAATTCGAATAAAACACTATTCTCATCGAAGTTCAAATTACAAGCCCACAGCGTATTATTACAGTCATATAAAGTGATTTCTAATTAGAATTTTTGAATATGTTCTGTTTGTGAAAATTGAAATAAGCTCACAGAATGAATATGAAACTTTGTTAGGTCGCATAATACACTCACAGTATAGTACAGTACACATTACAGTAAAAGGAAATGCTCCATCTTCTACAGTCCTTTTAAAATTTTCTTAGAACAAATTTGCATGTTACAAAATATAAAGGAATGTACAACGTTGATTGACAGGCTACATCAAGGCAAAAATAGCGAAATAACAATATCCGCTTTGGCCTGTTTGTTTGAAAATGTTTTAAATCTCTGCTCCATTATATTAATCTCTGCTCCTATATATTGACACTCCGGTTGTAAATCTCAGGTAGAGTTTGCCAATCGCAAGCTCTATGTAGAGTACATCTTCTACATAGTGGTTAGATCTATCGCTTGAACATTCAAGTTTTGTATTTTTACGTGATTTCCTAGTTTAGAAGTTTGGTTTAGAAGCTTTACTCATTTTACGATGGCTAAGGTTGAATTATACAGGAATTTAACATTGAAATCAAAAGTTTAAGTAATCCAAGAAGAAAAACCAGGAGTAAAAATATGCCAAATCGCAAAAGAATACTTTATTCTTATAAAAGAATTATTTTTATTTCAAAAAACAATTAGACTACATTATTCGAGAAGTGGAGTGAGAAATACGTCAGCAATCGAAGCGGATTAAAGCAGCTGAACGTCGTGAACGGGGTGGTTATGTTTTAAAGTAGTTCAAATAAATCCGTAAACAAAACATTCCCTTAGGGGAGCCAATATCTTTTCGAAAACGTAAGAATTTGCAGACAATTTGGGGATTGATTAATTTGATAGTAGTAGTTTGCAAACTATAAATACAAATGCATTTTTATTCCGAATTGTTTTTATAGAAGGTAGTTTGGTTTACAAAGATCTGGAGAGTGAGTGGGATACAGCATTAATAAATATGATTGGAGATGATCAGCAAAAAAATATATTTTTCATGGGGTTCTAGACAGGAATGTATAAAGTAAGACATTTTCATTTAAAATTTAAAAATTAATTTAGGGGAAATAGTAAAGAGATGATGACAGCTCTGGTTAGGGGGAGTGTGGATAGGTCAGAGAATTACCTCTTCTAATGTTAGGTAAAGTACCAAAGCTAAAACGCTTCAAATTATTTAAAAATTTACCGATTACTTACGAAGCCAGTATAAAAGCTAGAATGAAGGCTGTATTGTTTTAAAAAAAGCTATGAGCCTGTAAACGAAATTTGGTCGATAAAATACAAAAAAAGTACAGGTTTGTCCACCAAATTCTATTCAAAAACATTTTTGATTTCACAGTTGCATACTTTCTTTCATAAGACCGAAAATATAAATATAAAATACCAGAGGGGTTACTTGACTTAGAAAACATGAAAAAACGTTCCACGTAAGTAAACAATGGTTATACTAACAGAATTACACTAGACGTCAGAATATTGCAGAGTATGAACTTTAAGGGAAATGTTTCTTTGGCCTATCCGGAGAGGGGGAAACGTTTTTATGAAGCGTGTCTAAAAGCAGTCTCTGCAATTACGCAGGATTATAAACTCAGGGTTTTAACGTTACTCTGGCAAAAATGTAACTGTTATAACATGTACTGATGGCATGATATATTTCGATGCAACTACTTTTACTCCCGACTACCAAATGTAAGAAGTGAATTCATATCTTATAAATACAAAAATTACATTTCATGGGGGTTTGGACCACACCACTGGAGAGATTAAGAACCTTAGCGATCCCATTAGAGATAGCCTATGTCGTGCGTGTTTATAAAGTAGTTCCTGTTTGTTAGGTTAGAATAAAATTATAATTTTTTGCAACTAGTTACACTTCAGATATATAGCAAATTTGATGCTCAAAAATTATCAAACATAGGGTTAAAAGTTTGATAGAACTACAAATAATAATTTTGTTTATATATTTTCATTCACTTTTGGTATTTTATATTCAGCCCTTTAATTATAAGTTTTATCAATTTCATAATCTTACCGCAAGGAAAATTACGTTCATTCGCGATATTCTATTAATACACAACTAATAAAGTACAAATTCAAATTAAACTGTATTTACTTACTTTCCCCACGTAATCGATATTGGCAAAAGAAATTATCCATATAAAACTTGGACAAAATAAAAAAAAACTTCTGCTCACACCCCAAAAATTACAAATTTTGAGAGAAAATATGTGAACCATCACAAGTCCAGGGCAAGGTTTCTAGAGTTTCAGGTAGACCTTGGAATGTAACAGTTTACCATTAGTCCACCTTACATTTTTATTATAAAGTTATATTAATATAAAGCTATTAAATATCCATTTAGGCTGGATTTGGTAATTAAAAATAATAATGAACTTTAGCAACAGGAGGTAACAAAAAGAAGGTATTAACAAGCGTCGTGGCGAAAGTGAATTTTGGTATAGGCTACGTTTTGTATCGCGACGAGAAACAATGACGCAGAGTTGTATGACGTATATTGGTAATTATTCTTTTATAAAAATCAAATCTCTCTTAACCGAATACTTAATAGCTATATTCTAATATGGCTAAATTGCAATGTGTAGTGTAGCTCTAGTGTAGTGATCTTATTACAAACATAGATCAGTTTGTATCTATGTTTGTAGCTCTACAGTTGTGGTGATGAGCCTACAATTTTTTAATTTGTAATTTTTTTAGCGTCAACGCATATTTTTGTTATTTTTCCTCCATTTCCCTGATGACTTTCTGTATTGGTTAGTATATTTTTTTGGCAATTATAGATTACATGAGAAAAGGACAAACATGTTTAATATATATATGTGTGTGTGTGTGTGTGTATTTGAGTAGTTACTAGTAAATTACTAGCATTTTAACTTAAAACTAACCTGTAATGGCAGAGTATGAAGGACTTTAGTAGTTATTGCAGTTGTTCCGCTTGTAATTTCATCACCATTTTTAGACAAGGATGCAAATACGATGAGAGAATCCGGTTCTTCCTCTAATAACATAACTACAACATTGTATACACTTCCGGGTCGTACTGTTCTTGGAGCTAAGACCAAATGTTGCCTGCAAAATAAATTAAATAATATTCCTTTGAGAAAATAATAAATCGTTGTTATATTATTGACTTACCTAAATGTTTTAAATTAAAAAATATATAAATATATATTTTGTGAGATTTCTTATATATTCTCTTCAATTTTCATATGTTATATTATTTTATACTTTAGCACAATTCATATTTGTGAAGTGCAATAATAAATACAATAATCTAAAGAACGAATATTCTTTTATGCCTTTTTTAAAGAGGTAAAACAATTAGAGATTTGCATCATGGTAAACTAGTAACCTAATTGTTTTTAATATTGTTAATTTCAAATTAGGTTTCAGTTATTATTAAAGGGAGTATTGCTTAGCTCTGAGTTGTCTTTCAAATATTATATAGATGTTAGGTAGGTTATAACAACCGTGTGTGTGTGTGTGTGTGTGTGTGTGTGTGTGTGTGTGTGTGTGTGTGTGTGTGTGTGTGTGTGTGTGTGTGTGTGTGTGTGTGTGATGGTTTTATTAAAAAACATTTGTGGCCTGATTGTTTAAAACGTGCAAATATAAGATTCTCTTAGTTATAACTTTATTCAATTCAGGAGAAACCCTACTTTGATTAAATATTTCAAAAATGAAATCCAATACAACTTTGCCCAGGTGTGGACATTTGTATGTTGCTCCCCCTTAAGAAAATCTTGCATCCACCGCAAATGTAGCGGTGCAAATTTGATGACCTTAATCTTATCTTTCTTTCAGCATGATTCAACATATTAAAAAAAAACTACCGAGTTTTTAGACAAGTTAGTACCTTTGCTGCCAGCGTAGTCAAATCGGTCATTCCTCTCTATGATGAAGGTTTCAAGGATGACGACCCTGGATCAAGTCTTTTTGCTAGTCTTCCTCAAATATTTCTTAAAATACTAACAATAATACTGGTTATCATCAGTAATACATTCTAGACACATTATAATCAACCTACTGAAGCTTTGTATTAAGAGCCAATCAATAACCGTAACTAAAATATATGGACTTATTTTATTATTTATCTTATTAATATATCGCATTTTCCCTCAATATAATTTAGGGGAAACTGTTTTAGTCATAAATGGCAAGAGGACAAAAGCCACAGGCTAAACGGAAAAAATACAAACACTAAAATTGGATCATCCTTTTGGAATAGCAGGTTGTTAACTGTAAGATGAATGTGATGACCAAGAAGACCAACAAAATCAGGAAACACTCTAAAATTATGTGAAATTATTCAGACCTAATCCTCAAAAGAACTCTCTTCTACTTTGCGTTTCTTTTTTTTATTCACTCAGATATTTCTGTAAGTTTTATTCTGTGTAGGCTGCGTCAGTTCGTATCAGGAGTGAAGTAAATATTACCAAGCACATGTAAAGCTCAGTACTGCTATTGTTGTTGCTTTAACCTTAATAGTTAGAATTTATAAGATACGTTTTTAAATGAATTAACTATAAAATCTAAAAAATGTTAGTAAATGCGCAGAAAAGACGAGAACAATTGAATTCAACAGAAGGAAAACAAGAGTTTTCGCAATAAATCTTATAAAAACTTATAAATAAAATTCTTGTCAGAAATTTGCATTACCTGTTTGAATAAATTCAATTTTGAAAATAGTTGGTTGTCAGTTTGCCAAGTAAAATGAGGAAATCAACTGATGACGCTACGGCGGCCTACATTCATTAACGCTTCTCGAGTAACATGTAAAGAAGATCAACTTGAGTACTATTTAGGTCGTTGCGTCAGGCGTAAGGTATCAAGTTACCCCGAAATTTCGTTGATAAGAATTAACACTTTTAATTATGACTAAGCTGTAACCTTGAAAATTAAAGAGTGAAGTAACCAGTACAAGAAAAATTAGAGATACTAATGAAAAATAGAAAATATTTTAAAATATCGACAAAATTTACATAGCATTGAAAGCAAAAATTTAGACGGGTGAACAATAATCTCTGAAACGATGTGTGAATGTAGTTTCAAGGAAAAATCAAGGTAAGCGTACATGGAAACGAGTAATATAAAAAAAAAATTCAAGTAATTTCCTACTCAAAACAATAAAGAAAAAATTGATTTTAGTTTCTATTTATTTTAATTACAATTATTACAATTATTATAATTATATATATATATATATATATATATATATATATATATATATATATATATATATATATATATATATCAGAATAACAATGCTAAGTGGCAAAATAAAAAGCTAATTTCTTTGCAATTTTCCATTTTCTTTTCTATGTATGTTGTTGGACTATTATTTTTATTTGTTACTATTTATACGCTTTCTTTTTTTTTTGACGCTAGCATTGTGTTGTATTTTTTTCGCTTTCCTTTTGCATAGTCTTTTTGTGAAGCAAAGTTCGCTACCGTTAATCCAGTTTGTTTGTTTATTTTTTTTTAATCCTAGAGCATTATTTTGATATTGTGTGGTAACCATGGCAACAATTTAAGGTTGCACAATGGAGGTTTGGACGACACCCAGATGAGGGCCAAAGAAAAATTCGTATACATCTTTGAGAAGTACATTTCTAGCTATGGCAAAATTGGCTCAGTGCCAAAAAGCGCTAGACTTCGAACATGAAGATACTCAGTTTAAATCCGTCCTAGTCCCCCAAATTTATATAATTTAATTATTAAATAAATATTTGAAAAAACTGTACTAACAACAACTGTCCTCCACTATAGATTTAAAAAAATGTATTTGATCTTGGAATAATAAATACATATTTTATTAACGATTGAAAATTTGTACAAGATAAATATCAGGAGAGCGTGAGCTAATAGAAGGAATTTAATTTAAAACATACGCATAAAAAGGTTATCAGATAGATACCTTAGTCAGGGAAGCATATCTTTGTAGGAAATAAACGGTAAGTACAAGAGTTAAACGAAATAGAAATGAACACTTTAAAAGATTATAATATACAACGTTGCATAGAAAAAAAAATTAAACATAATGAAAATAACAAGAACGTAACACAGATAATTGAAAAAATCATAGAAATACTTTTTATAACTATCAATAATATATTTTAAATTAATTAAATTATATTAATTACAATTACAAATTCACCATTCTCAGTGCCATTCTCAAACATTCACTTTGTTTTTTCTTTAAATTTTAACCTTGATTTCTCTTATTTTTAAAAAATGATTTATTATTTAAATTTTATAGCTTTCTTCAAATTACGATGTTTTAATCTAATTACTTTTAGTTTATTAATTGTTATTGCTGTAGTTTTTATTACATAAGTATTATTATAATGTAATTTTTGACATAACCTATTTGGTTCCTGATGGCCGATCGTTATTTGTCGGTCGAGGGCGGAGAGGGGGCGGAGCTTACCTCACACCTATATATAGCGACCGCGGAGAACGATTGGTATCATTCTAGTTTGTAACTTCTTGTGTGCTAGATTGTGTTTTGTAACAAGACCCTCTGATGATGATGACATGGTCATCGAAATGTACATAAGGGTTTAATCTTAAGTAACTTGTCTTATTTGTTATTTTTGATTATTTTTGTGGTATTGGGGTTCTTTTCAATATTTTTATTGTAATATATTGTACCACTGTGCTCTTGATATTGTGTATTATCATGGCTTCCCGGTCAACTGAGCAAAACCTTTTTAGTAAGTTAAGTTTAAAAATAAGTTCATTACAAGTAGATATCGGTTTTTTGAAGAAATGTCAACGTTTTAAAGTTTTTCCTAAATTTATAAACGGTTTCCGCATTAATCTTAATAATTCACGTACCAAGAGAGTTATCGAATTTGCGAAACTCAAATGGTTAAAATTAGAAATTAAATATCTTTATAGTAAATTAGCTAATTTAGAATTGAAAAAGTACAATTTACACCTCAAATTAGCAAAGGATATTAACGATATTGTTTGGAATAATTTTTGTAGAAAAATGTATGTAATAAATAAGCATAAAATTGATTGTAAGGTAAAAAATCTGGATAAGAAATTTGTAGCAATTAGTAAACATTTAAATCTGGATGAAATAGGTAATAATAATAAAAACCCTACCTGTCCGCTAGTTCGTAATGAATCTAGCCAAACTTTTAATAGAGAAGAAATTAATTTATTAAGTAAAGGGTTAAATTTTGCACATTGTAATTACACTAACAAAACTGTAGTTGATATAGTAGCTAATATAGAAAGTAGTATTTCTAATTTAAAAGAGTCAGATAAAAATTACATAAGAAACGCCTGTAAAATTAAAATGGAAAATAATATTCGTATGGCCAATAAACCGGGTAATGTTAAAAATAATTTTGAGTTAGTTAAAGGTCTTTGTAACAAAGATTGTTATTATTTAAAAGCTGATAAGGGTAATACAATTGTAGTTTTAGATAAGAACGATTATGTCAATAGAGTAACTAAAATGTTAGAAGAAGGCCCTTATCAGAAAATTGTTAAAAACCCACTAAATAAGTTTGTTCAAGTTACGAACGATACTATTAAGAATTGTAGTTTAGTCATTCCTAAGAAAGATATTTATAAATTTAAAATTTCTAATCCTGTTATACCTAGGTTATATTGCCTTCCAAAAATCCACAAGGAAGGGAAAGCAATGAGACCTATAGTTTCTGGGATTGATTCCCCAACCTACCTTTTATCAAAATGGTTAGCCTATAAATTTACTTCTTTAAAAGAAAAACGTGGTATGTTTCCTATTAAAAATAACATAGAATTTGTCAACAAGGTTAAGAATATAAAACTTAGTAGTACTGATATTATGGTATCTTTTGATGTAAGTTCGTTGTTTCCTAGCATTCCTGTTAAAGAAACTATATTGTTTGTTGAAGATTTTTTAAAAGAAAACAACATCGAACCTATTAAAATAAACGAATATGTCAAATTAACTGAAATATGTATGTACCAAAATTTCTTTAAATTTAATAATGAATTTTATAAACAATGTGATGGAACTGCTATGGGTAACAGTTTGTCTCCTTTCATTGCTGAGCTCTTTATGAGCAGATTTGAAGAAAACTTAAAGAATAGTATTACTTATTTTCCTAGGATTTGGTTAAGATATGTTGACGATGTCTTTGCGATCTTTGATAGCAGTAAATGTAATGTTGATGTTTTTGTAAACCAACTTAATAGTATACATAGTTCCATTAAGTTTACTTATGAATTAGAAACTAATAATCGTTTACCATTTTTAGATATTCTGTGTATTAAAAATCATGAAAAAATTGAATTTGATATTTACAGGAAACCTACTAACAATAACAGATATATTTTAAATAGTTCCAACCATTGTTATACACATAAAATAACAGCATTTAACAGTTTGGTTAACAGAGCTATCAATGTACCACTTAGTCCTAGACGTTTTTATAAGGAAATTAATTATATCAAAGAAGTGGCTAGATATAACGATTTTGAAACCAAAATTATAGATAATATTGTTAGAAAACAAAGTTTAAAATATGTTTTGAACACAACTACCACTCTTCAAAAAGAAGTTAAAAAATGTACTTTTATTAGTTTACCTTTCGATAATATTTTAACAAAAGGGTTAGACTCTATTTTTAAAAAGGTAAATGTTAAGATAGCCTATAAAACTCAAAATAAACTCAAGCATTTATTGTGTAACCCGAAAGATAAAATTCCAATGTTGGAAAAATCAGGTATTTATAAGATAATTTGTAGTACTTGTAACGAGATGTATATAGGTCAAACTAAAAGAAAAATTGTAACCAGATTTAAAGAACATCTTGCCCATATTAAATATGAAAGACCTGAAAAATCAAGTGTAGCAGAACATGTCCTTAGTAATCAGCATGATTTAGATAAAAATGTTATTTTAGCTAAATGTATAAACTCAAAAAAGTTACTTAATAGTTATGAAAGTGTTTTTATAGTCAAATCAAATTGTAAATTAATGAATGCAGATAAAGGACCTATTCCTTACTCACCATTATATACTTTACTTAAATAGCTTTCTTCAAATTACGATGTTTTAATCTAATTACTTTTAGTTTATTAATTGTTATTGCTGTAGTTTTTATTACATAAGTATTATTATAATGTAATTTTTGACATAACCTATTTGGTTCCTGATGGCCGATCGTTATTTGTCGGTCGAGGGCGGAGAGGGGGCGGAGCTTACCTCACACCTATATATAGCGACCGCGGAGAACGATTGGTATCATTCTAGTTTGTAACTTCTTGTGTGCTAGATTGTGTTTTGTAACAAGACCCTCTGATGATGATGACATGGTCATCGAAATGTACATAAGGGTTTAATCTTAAGTAACTTGTCTTATTTGTTATTTTTGATTATTTTTGTGGTATTGGGGTTCTTTTCAATATTTTTATTGTAATAAATTTTATGAAATGAAGATTAGATTATTAAAAGTAATGATTGTTATTATTATACCACAAAACTAATTGAGCCCCAGACAGTCACATCTGTCAACAGAAGTTGAAGCAATAACGAATCAATCAAATTTCTATCCATTTAATTCATATCAATGAGAACGTAACTTTACAGGTAGGTAGTTGTGTAAATAATTATTCTAGCTCTTTAGTTAAAAAAAGCAATAAAAAACTTTTATTTTTATTTAAATTATAATACAATTCTTCTGATGCAGATGATGACTTAGACCTATTCATCAAAATGTACCTAAGATTATTATCTTATACAGTACTTTAGAATTTTATAATATACGCATATGTTATTACTTTTATAGAAAATATATAGTTATCATTCATGGATTATGGACTGGTTTTATTGTAATAATTCTTTAAGCGGGAAAATTTTCATTATATTGGAACAAACTGTTACGAAATTATGAAAAATGAAAAACAAACACCCTCTTACAGCAATATTGATTTATTAATGAGGTACGGTACCTCCTATACCAGTAATGTTAAATTTAACAACTTTGATGTACCTTTTTAGAGAAACTAAGTAGAGTACTGCAGTGAAAGTTTCATAGCTTCTTTGGGGACTATTTATAAACATTTTAACAGAGGGATTTAAAAAAAAATCAAATTCTAGAGAAAACATGATTTTTTTTATTTTGCACCAACAAAACTCAAAAATATTAATATTTTCATTTTATATCTCATCATAAAACATGGTAAGTAAGAAATCCTTGTGTTAATGTTTGTACAGACATATCATAAACTAGTAGTAAAGGTTTGATAGGCCTTTGTGAAATGGTTCCTGAGAAAAGGTACATTATGTACAAAAAAACACAGTTTTTCTAAAAACTGCTCTAAACATTAACTTTAGCTTTAATTAATACATGCCTGAGGCATATGAAGGCCCTGCTTCTTCATTATCCTCTTTCATAATCCTGCTTCCTTTTCACAAGTCTCTTACTCTGTCTAGCCCTTTTGTGAATTTCTGAAGCTTCCCATTCGCCTTTTCGTACTCTAATTGTGTCCAAAGATCTCATCACGTTCACGCAGTTTACTCCCGGCTCAACACCCAAACTCTTCAATAACTGACACTTTATTATGTTGCCTTCATTAAAACTAGCTACTGAATCATACACACCTAAACAAAGAGTCTTTAGGCCTACAAAGATTATTTTAGGTAGCTTACTCCATATAACATTGTTCAAAGATTCATTGAGATTTTGAGTCTTGCCGTGTAAGCATTTGCGGAGTAACTCAGGTGCACTCAAATCTTTAAAGATTGGTTTTATTTCTTGCATGACAATTCCTGGTAAATGAAAATGCTTGTTGTGGTCATACTTATTCTTCAAAGCTATTGATGTTTGGTATTTACACCAACTTGTGTCACCTTTCGGGCAGAGACCATGTTGAGGGTTTTCGTTAGACGATTGCAAATGGTAAAACTCAGCCCACACAGCCTTTCTCATAGAGTCTAAATCTGCTGTATTTCTCCTTATTGCTAAGTCATAATAATTTTGTATTTGTAGTACAGCTGCATCTGTAAGTCTACCTCTGCCTGATAAAGGTTTCTTGTCCACAAGCTTGGTTCCTCTAGATCTTACTTTCAGTACCTTCAAACGCGTGCTCATTCGCTTTACGACGTGACCTACACATTCCAAATTTTTAATATTGAAGTCCTTTCCATATAAATTTGCATCTTTGACATGTTGAAAGGTTTTGTAATAACCATCACCCAGGTAAAAAGCATAGCGAACATCTCTGTCGAGAGAACGTTTAAAAATATTCATTACGCAGATGACCTCCATGACGTCTGACCCATAAACTTTCCATGAAAGATTTATAGAGGTTCCCGTTTACCTAAAACTATGTTATATATATATATATATCAAAATGTTCAGAATGAAACATAGAATAAGATGAAAATATTTAAAAAAAATTCATATTTGTTTCATTTTTGAGGTACCTTAACTTCAAATACGTACGATTTCACAGCCAAAATCTTCAACGGCAATCAAAATCATAATCATATTAATATTTTTTTGCCCCTGAGAATGGTTGCTTTGCAACTGAAATGTATGGTCAGAGGGTGTTTTTCTATTGTTTATTAGTAGATTTTGTTGCCCATAACGGTCGGCAAGGCCTCTACGTTAACGACTTGCAAACTCGAAGTTAAAGTAGATGTATAAGAAACATACTGAGATATGCGTTTTCGATTTCACTAAGCGATCTTAACGAGTGTCTTCGTTCAGAGACACTCAGTAAGTTTCATAAATTTACTTAATTAAGCTATAAGTTCTGACAGTCATTCGTTGGTTTGGTTCAAAAGTAAATATTTAAGGTTATGTTCGTATTATTTATTCATAATAGCTAAATTTCATTTATTTGATAGTAAAAGTTGATGATTATTACAAAATTAATATCCCAGTAAATGTAAAAACCTAATTCAGCTCAAAAGTATTTACAATTTAGAGCTTTTTAATTTAGGTAGTTGCTTAAAATATATCGAGGTAAAAATATAATTATAAGCGCCAACAAAATGCTATCTAAATCTTTTCTGTTCTATCCCAAGATATTCGTTTCTCAGTCAAAGCAATTAAGGCAATTACTTCTACTTAATTTGGTGGAAAACACATTAAGCATTTGAAAATGTCTCTCACAACAAACCGATTGTTAAAAATTGCTTACAAATTGTTATTTACTTCAAAGCAAGAAAACATCGTTTAAATATGTCGGAATAACGCATAAATTATTGTTTTGTGTATTAAGTTTTATTAAACGCACCCCAAGCTTATAGCTTAATTGTGACTCGGCTCTTAATGGTAGTGAAGGTGATAATGACCTTATTTGGTTGTTCGCTGAAAAAAAAATCTTTCATTAACCTAACGAGTTCCGTTGACTGTGACGAAACTAGATATATATATAGATCATATTCAGAGTCCTCAGGTCAGGGAATGTACAATATTATTTTGCCTACTTCAAGGGACGGTAATTCAAGGGTACAGACATTTTCAGACTAGGTGCTTAGCACATGAGTGCGTATCTGGTTGGATCTATAGTTATCATGATACATTTTCACAACATCTTTCTTATAATTCGGTACGAATAGGATAATCTGACAAGCATTTACATCTCATTTTATATATGTGTATGGTTTTAACATAGTTTATCTTCTCTCTTGCAACAGGGTAGCTTTAAACACGTGATAATCGCTAAACTGTTTGAAAGGCCCTGCCCTTGTGGATCATAGGTCTTCCGCAAGGAGATTAGTAATCCGCTCGTGAGTCCCTCCACAGCACTGCTCATTAAACAATAATGTTGTCCTTTACCCCTAAAAACAAAGCAAAAACTTCAATCCAAGGGTAACGAACTGCAGACATGCTGATTCTGCAAGACACACTCTTGTCTCTGACTTGATCTTCACTTTGTCTCCCTTTTGATCTCACTTAAAATTTCTTTTTTTCAGACATTGATGCTATTAAAGAATATTATGTTTTTGGTCGCCTATTTACTATGTAGATATCATAACTGTCGAAAAACAGAGGAATGAAATATAGACGTAACAATAGAATCTTTGACTTAAATGAAAAGTTAAAGAATAAAAAAGTGTTCAGAAACTTTAACTTCAACGATTCAGAAAATCAGTCCTAAAGTTTAAAAAGAAAATCGAAGCTTTTACGAGTTTAAGGCTTTCAAGGTTGATCAATGTATAAAACAGGTCCAATTTGGCGTTGAAAGGAAGGAATTAGTGGTGATATGTAAAAATTCCACTGGACCACTGAACTGCAAAAAATCCCATATAATTGAAACTGTCATACAGCTTTAGCATAAGTTCTGTTACAACCATTGGCCTAGTCAGTGGGTTTTAAAAATCTGTATTTTAAATATCAACTATTTCATGTTATCCTGTACCCTCTCGACTTATTCATATTTAAAAAAGATCCAATATGTAGAAACAAGAAGAGAGTAGCAATTTTTAACTTACCTTAAATCCTTGGCAATTTCATAAAATGTATGAATTAAATATGTTTATGTTCTTTAAATTAAAATATTTAAATTAAGTAGATATTTATTTATATATGCTATTATTGTATTTAAAAAAATAAAATTACAAATACAAACACAATAATTTCATTTTCTATCAAATAATTTTTTTGTATTATTTCAGATTTAAGATTATTGTACAAATATTATATATGTTGGCAACTTAGTTTAAGTAACATGACAAATACAGGCTGTTTCTTTAAAGAAATGTCTTGCTAGCTTAGGATCTAGCTAGGATCCATTAAACTAACATAATTTAAAACATTGTAGTTTTGAAGGTAAACGTTTTAGGTGCAACATGTCTTGGCTACGGCCTGTCTCTCTTTCTATTTTATACTTGTGTCAATTTATTAATTTTTTTCGAAATCTATCCTTTGGACCTATCCATACCATATAAGTTATTTTTTATCTATGTCATACGTGTTAATTTTTTCTATTGTTTCCATTTTTTACTCAATGAAGTTTTGAGTTCCTTGAAGCATTACTTACAACAAACACTTCAGTTCGTTTTTTTACCAAGTGTCCCTTGAACTTCAACGTTCCCAATCTGTATAGTCATGTATCACGTATTCGCAGAACCTACTTTTCTTTGATATTACATTTCTCTGCTTCAAAGTATTATACTGTTTCCTCTTATTTCCTTTACATGTTGCTCTATCTCGTATGTCTCTTTCTTATTCTTGTAGTAGTATTCTTAGAATGTAGTAGGCCTACTCTTTATACCTTCCTGCCATTTCATTGTTATCTAGGTTGTTTCTTCACCTACACACACACACACACACACACACATATATATATATATATATATATATATATATATATATATGTGTGTGTGTGTGTGTGTGTGTGTGTGTGTGTGTGTGTGTGTGTGTGTGTGTGTGTGTGTGTGTGTGTGTGTGTGTGTGTGTGTGTGTGTGTGTGTATGTGTGTGTGTGTGTGTGTGTTTGTGTGTGTGTGTGTGTGTGTGTGTGTGTGTGTGTGTGTGTGTGTGTGTGTGTGTGTGTGTGTGTGTGTGTGAGTGTGTGAGTGTTGAAACGGTCAAAATGGCCGTTCAAATTAAGAAATTAATAATTTCAAATTTTTTGAATAACAAATTTAATAATTAAATAATAAGGTTTTAATTTATTGTATAATGAAACGTTGTAAAGAGTGACGAAGCCAGTAAAATCTTGAATAATTATTATTAAGACAAATTAAAAATTAAAATAAAATAAAACTGTAATAACTAACCAAAATTTGACAAACGGGAGTGCAGTGAAAATTTTTTAAGTGCCGAAAAATGCTAACTTAAGAACTAGGCCACGTAGAACTATCACTGACATTTTAAAATGACCAGCAAAATCCAAAAAGAACAATAGTGAAAACCAAATCTAAAAAACTTAAATAACAAAAAAGTTACAGCCATTTTAAAGAAATAGACATAGGCCAGATGGAACCAAACAGACACGTTTCTGCCGTCTAATTCGATCCACGGACGAGGGCTTCAGACTCAGCCTCCGGGACGTGTAGATCAGAGGAGAATGGAGAAGGACTTCCATCGACTTACCAGGGATGGCTACTCCCAGTGTCCAGGGACCCGGAATCAAGACGAGAGGACTCTAGGACCGGCAGGGAAATTCTTGGCAAGTCATTTTCTCTATGATATTAAATAACGTCAAATTTAGTAAGTTAAAAATAAGATTCAAAATTTTCAATAAAAATTAAACAATGACTTCACTCTAAGTTGAAATTTTAAATAAATGTTAAATGCAGTAAAATAATTTGTATGATAAAAATGCTTAAGTAGTAAATAATAAATATTAAATTCATAAAGTGGTTTTGGCCATAAGCCAATCATTTTCAGGAAGACTAGATTTATAGAATTATACAAATTTTAAAATTATTTGTTATAAAAAGTATAATTTACCAATGCAATCTTAAAGTCAAAGGATAAAAAATTGTATTATGTTAAATTGGAAAAGATTGTTTAAATATGTAAATATAATTAATGGATTATTTATAAAATGTAGAAATTAAATATATAAAATATAAGATAAATTTAAACGATTATTTATGATTATAAGATAGACTAACAAATAGTAAAGAGAGAGTCAAATGTATTTTAGTTGAAAATATATTTATTTTTATTTTAAAAACAAGTAATTAAATGTATTATAAAAACTTTTGGTATTTAAATTTATCCTGTGTTTAACAACAAATAAAACTTTTATAGTTTTTTCCAACTAATAAATAATGATTGTTAAATCAAATCACAATTTTAATTAAATTTCATTAATTAATAAATATATAACATTCAGAGCCTAATGTTTCTTTGAACGAGTTTTCTCCTGAGGACAAATTTATAGTAAAATAAATGAGCTATTCTGAAACTTAGTTGGTTTTTTATGAAGTCCAGAGACGAGATCTACTGGCAGATCATGTTTAAAGAGCACAGAAAACTTTAAAGAAGGTAACTTAAACATGATCATATTTTGCAGGTCCCTTTGCTGTGCCTGCAGATCTTCTAAGATGGTAAGATTCTTTGGAAATTTTGTGTGTTCATGCTAATATTGTTTCTTTCCAGCTGACTACTTTACTGACGAGTATGACTATTTAAAGACCCGACAAAACATGTTAACCATTTTGGGGAGGTCATACAAACTTTAAGGTAGAAATCAGCGGGTAGTGGCTTGCGTTTAAGCGACGCAAATAACGGGTGAAAACAAGACAAATTTTAAGAACGCTCGAGGCTACACGAGCACGAGAGTAGAACGGAGATAAGCAGGCGCAAATAAAAAAATAAATAAAAAGTAACAACTCCGTAACAGCATTAACGTTACGATAAGTAAAAAGAAAAGGTAGAGAGGGACGTTGCAGTGTGTGTGTGTGTGTGTTTTGTCTTGTCAAAATTTGTCTGTAAATATAATTTTCTTTTATGTACTAAAATCTAAATGATATCTCTATTTCATATGTTCTTTCCTTGTAAAAAATACTCCTAGATTGTTGAATTCTTTATATATTTTAATCATTTCGTTATTCATTATTTAATATTTCTTCCTACATATAGACATTTTTATATTACGAGAAACGTCACTTCAAAATAAGTTCTAAATAATATTTTTGTCATTTATACGAGGTACATATCAGGTTGACAACAAATTGATATACGCGTAACCATTAAACCTACCACGCAGCCAGTTAAAGCCTATCTTCTTTATTGTTCGAGTGTAATGATCGTATTTTTAAAGTTTTTAATGTGAACCATATTTTGTGACAAAAGAAAATTCTCTGCTCTTATAAGTTGCCTAGGTGAATGTTTTCGGGCGCTAACTGGCCTAAAACTAGATGCACGTCCATGATATTCTCTAGTAATAGGATTCTAAAAATTATCTTATTGTAATATTAAACAGTAAAAGTCTGTGACAACCGATAATTTATTAGCTGAAAGCGATTAACAGGTTTCAAGTAGCTTTTAAAGCTTTCAGTGAAAGTAGTTAACAAGATTCATGATAAACTTGTATTTGTTTTTTAATGACCTGCTTCAACAATGTTCTGTAATAATTAAAGTCTTACTGAGTTGGTTTCTAAAGTAAGCCCAGAACAAATATTACGTATAAGTTGAAAAATAAGCAACAGTTAAATAAATCTACATATTGGACTATTTCTTAAGAAATGTAATTTCGTGAAGTCAGTTAACTATATTGAACATAATATTTATATAGGGACATCCGTTTCTTCTGGTGCTTAGTTACCCTAAAAACGCCACATTCGTTTTCTACAATTTTTTTTTTGTGATTGTGCGATCGTCTTATGGAAACTTGAAACTACTATGAATAACAATAACTAGAGGGAGGGCACGAGTTCTAGAAATACCAAAACCTTCGAAACTAGTGCAATTTTAAAGTTAGTTCATTTTTTATTACTGCTTCCAATATCTTAAGTTTTAATAATAAAAAAACTAAATTTTAATTCAAAAATTTCAATAATATTATAATGTTTTTCAGTTTCAATAGTTCTAATTGGAATTGGTAATTATGTTCAAATTATGTTTACATGTGTGAGGTACTTTTACAAAGTTAAGTACTTTCAAAAAGACAAATTTACTATCTACAATAAAACACAGGGACTGTATTGCAACAACAAACCCATCGCAGTTACTCGGAACGACCAATAAGGGAGTTGGAGACAATTTTCAGTAAATATTAATTCCAAATACAGTAGTTACAATTCACAGAAGTCAGAAGGAAGATAGATTCCAGCCGGCGTCGGTTTATAGAAATCTTGGCATCATTTGTACACAGTTGATCGCCATTGTCGCTCCAATTTAACTCAGTTTTGTCACGGTATAAACAGTGTATTATTCCCAAATTGTACTGTTTATTTTACAGCTTAGAGCCTAATCAATGCTCAGTTTAATGCTGTTTCTATTACAACTATTTTCATATTTTAATGTTAACAATATGGGGTCATCCAGTCTTAACCATAGATGATTAAGAAGAAAAAACACAACGAGCTAATAAATATTTGATCATAAAAACAATTCTTCCATAGCGATTGAAAGATTTCAGTGAATAAAGCGAGGATGCTGAAGCAAACACAGAGCATACAAATTTAGCCTTTCTTATTGTAACGTAATGACAATAGTCGTAACTATTTAAGGCACTAAGTAAAACCCAACCGACATAAGCGCAACGTATGATAGAGTGACAGCTAAAAACCATTCTGACCATTGAATCAACTATACAGTACATTATACCGAAAAAACCCAAAAAGGTCAACATTGGTCAGTTATTTAACACATAATATGTTATAATTGCATAAGCGTTATAAAATTGTAGTAGCGTACTCTATGACTGAAGACGTGAAACGTGACATCAGCTCGAGATACGATCCCATCTGATAAAATATGTTAGAAAATGGTTACAAAAATATCTTTAGCGAGTTGCATTCACAACGTTGATGCAAAAACATCAGCAACAATGTTTCCTAATTGAAGGCGAGTCAGTTTTTGCTGTGGAAAAAAATGCTAATTCTGTAATGTTTTTGCTACTTAAATAAAGTCTTTTTTTCGGTATTTTCAATATAAAATGGATTGTTTTCACAAAGTATGTAAATAAATAAAACATATTGTGCTTCAAAAGTCTAACAGGAAGTTGGAAAAATTTATTTGGATTAAAACCATTTTTGTCTAATACTAAACACTCGCGATTTCAAAGTTTATAGAGATTTATAAAACCGAAAAATGTTCAAGTTTTAAAACATATAAAACTAAAAAAATATTTTAGCCATTGAAGAGTAGTCAATTTTTAGTTCAAAATGTGTTTTTGCACATTGAAAATAATTTTTATTCAGAGTAATTTTAAAAATATAAATTAACTATAACAATTTAATAACTCCCTGTAGAAGAGAAATATATTGTGTTTAAGAATAACTCCCGAGGCTATTATTATTTAATATATATATTATTCAAATTCTAACATTATAGTTCGTTAAATACACTTACTCAGATTATTGAGTCCGGTCTCAACAAGACATGGACTTCGTGAATTGTACATCAGCGACCCTATGTTCTCTTAACTAAACAAGAATTATGTTTTATCATAAGTTTTATAAATTACATAACAATAAAGCCTTTGTTTAACCTCGAATTTACTTTATTGTTCCCTCTTATTCAAAAGATAGCTTCTTGCCTTCAAATATGAATATTTTAAACATAAATTTTAATTATACTACAAAACCTATTGATATTACGATATATTGATTCCTTATAAAGTTGAGACCGTGACACAACAAATATTCACTGCAAGCTACAAATAAAATTTTAACCACAGGGCTTTACAGTAGGCTGTATTCAATCAGTCCTTAGAATTAAGTCTCAAGCATATGTGTAATTTTTGAGTATATAAGTAAAATCGTCATTTGCCCTGGGAGGGTGTAAATTTTACGTCTATTACATTAAATATCTTGTATAGCTCAATTTAATCACTATAGTAGTTTTACAGTTTTACCTAAAATTATTCCTCTGTTTCGTACTGAATCGAAAGCATCAATAAGTTTATTTCAAATATGACGCTAAAAAAACGATTTTGAAATCCCTCCCGGCCGATAGTGTTCATGCAGGAATTTTAATTGGCTCGACAACATCGCTAGCAGGACGAACCAGTAGTACAAAATAAACGAAACAGTTCGATTATGAAAAGGAAAACATTTTGCAAACGTTTTTCTTTAGATATTAATAGAATAACTCAACTCTTTTCTAAAAATGTTTTCTTTCGCTAATTTCATTTTGTAGAATCATTGCGTATCAAATTTATGTAATTTTGGGTCCAGAATAATATATGTCTAACTCAGTAATGTAAAATCTCCTCTTTCATGTTTGTTTAGTTATTAAAAGGTTTTGTAAGGTTGCGTTCTTAATTGTACTTTTTTTTTATTCTACTGGATTGTTCTTGTGGAAATATTGGGTTGCAACTAAATGTAAGTATTAACTACTCCAACATTCAGCTGTCACTGATGAGGGCATCTTGTCGAAACATGTAGGACATTAAAGCCAATTGTTTAATATATATTGTGAGATTTTAGTCATTTTGTATGTTTGCTGCTGGTACTCTAAACTATTTTGGATAGGCGATTTCCAAGCTTATTAATTAAAAAGTAGAAGATACATTCAAATTCGTCATCGGACGTCATAAAACAGGATATACCCTGAACACAATTTCATTGTAACCAAAAATACAAATTTTATGATTGAATACAAATAGTTTGTTACTGTCAATTATTAATCATTGGATGACGACTATTAAATTGTTAAATTTCGTATTTGCTACAATTTTTAAAAACCGTTCTAAAAAAATCGGCGTAGAATTAAAAATTGTTTGTAGTGTTGAAGTGGTCACTAAGAAAATTATAGGAGGATTTTGAACAAAGATAGGTTAATAAAATCCCATAAAATCAGCCGATAGAGATATAGGGGGTATCATGGTATCGTATGCGTGGATATCTGCATAAAACCATCTCTCATATCAGAGTCAGAAAGGAGTGTCTAATCCGTTACAACAGTGTTTAAAGAGAAACATAAGGAAGGGTGGATGGAATTAGATAACAGCAGGCGCGTATCCAGCGGGGGGGGGGATGGGGCGATCGCCCTCCAACCCTCATGAACTTTGGGTTAAAAATCGACAATATATTATTAAATTAGGACTTTCTATTAAATTAGACTTTTACTTAAGTTAATTCGTCTTTTATTTTAAATAAAAAATAAAATTTTAATTGGAAAATGTGACGCGTTCCCTCGGCATACCCTCGTAAACGTCTAAACGTTTTAACAACAGATAGCGCTAGTGAAGCTTAGTCTCGAACATATGATTTTCAATACGTAATTTTGCAAGCGTAATATTCGCAGTTGACTCCGGAATTGTTCTTGTTGGAAGAATAACTACTTATATTAATTAATAAACCATTTTTATAATAATAGCTTATTATGAAATTAATAATATTCTCTAGCCATAAGTGTTATCGAAACTGGAATAATTATTTATTAAAAAGTCTAATTTGCTACGAATCTTTATCACGTTACCGATTTCTAACGCAAGCGTAGAAAGAACTTTTTCTGTTCTATGTTTTTACATACACGCACGCGCGCGCGCGCGCACACACACACACACACACACATTATATATATATATATAATGCATCGATCGCCGCCACCCCCCCCCCCCAAAGCAAGTCGCTGGATACGCGCCTGAGTCAGGAAAGGTATATGAACACTGGTGCTGAGAATAGAAGGAAATGTGACATCGCATAGGCAGTGTTGCTTACGTCATAAGTGTGCTGCAAGATTTTGAGTGAATGGATGGGACATGGGTCCACCACTACACGCCCGAAGCTATACACCAGACAAAACAGTGCATGGAAGCGTAAAAAAAAACGAAGTAGATCGGATCTGATGGAAAGATCATGGCCAGTGTGTATGGATGGGACATGGGTCCACCACTACATGCCCGAAGCTATACACCAGACAAAACAGTGCATGGAAGCGCCAAAGAAAGGGAAGTAGATCGGATCTGATGGAAAGATCATGGCCAGTGTGTATGGATGGGACATGGGTCCACCACTACATGCCCGAAGCTATACACCAGACAAAACAGTGCATGGAAGCGCCAAAGAAAGCGAAGTAGATCGGATCTGATGGAAAGATCATGGCCAGTGTGTATGGATGGGACATGGGTCCACCACTACATGCCCGAAGCTATACACCAGACAAAACAGTGCATGGAAGCGCCAAAGAAAGCGAAGTAGATCGGATCTGATGGAAAGATCATGGCCAGTGTGTATGGATGGGACATGTTTCCACCACTACACGCCCGAAGCTATACACCAGACAAAACAGTGCATGGAAGCGCCAAAGAAAGCGAAGTAGATCGGATCTGATGGAAAGATCATGGCCAGTGTGTATGGATGGGACATGGGCCCACCACTACACGCCCGAAGCTATACACCAGACAAAACAGTGCATGGAAGCGCCAAAGAAAGCGAAGTAGATCGGATCTGATGGAAAGATCATGGCCAGTGTGTATGGATGGGACATGGGCCCACCACTACACGCCCGAAGCTATACACCAGACAAAACAGTGCATGGAAGCGCCAAAGAAAGCGAAGTAGATCGGATCTGATGGAAAGATCATGGCCAGTGTGTATGGGGATGCCAAAGGGATCTTGTTAACTGATTACTTTGAAAAAGGCAGAACGATTACAAGTAAATATTAGTCCAACCTTCTTGATTAGCTGGATGTCGAAACTTGCGAGAAGAGGCCTGGCTTGAAAAAGAAAAAAACCATCTTTCATCAAGAAAACTCACCTGCTATACTTTCTTTCTTGCACTACAATTACTAGGATACAGAGAGATATACATTTAAAAAAAAAGGTAGTATTTGATCAAAATCGCTTTGAAAAGACAAAGTCAAGTACTAGCTTGTTTACTAAATTCTAGCCTTCTTATTCAATTTGTCGTAAATGAAAATAGGAAATTTTTCATAAAATTCATTAATGTATTACTCGTCGTCGTGGGATGTTAATACACAATAGCACACTTTTATTACAGATGTATAGTTAAAATTTACAACTTTAAGTTGGAACTCATCTTTCTTATTCTTGTAAGATCTTTACACATGGCAAAAAGCATGGGCCAACTACTTTAAAATATATGTATGGGCCAACTATATCAAATAGAGGTCTATTATATTTCTGGTTGACAAGCAAAAAGAAGAAAGAAATATTGGTCATCTAGTGATCCACTCTGTCTCCGCTTTTCAATAATTCCAAACTAGTAACCTCGAATAGTTTTTTAATAACACTCATCTCTAACACAAATCAACAATAAAAATAAATATAAATGGTATGGGACCAAAAAGTAACGGTAACACGTTCAAGATTTTTAGACTCAAGATTCAATAAATTTGTCTATTATTGTAAACCAAGAAGTTGTAATTTCAAAATTTTCTTATATAGGCCTATAATTTATTAGCAACTTCAAAAAGGATTTATAGTTAACATGACAATTTTCTATGTTACTTTTAATTGAATCCAATCCAATATAAATCATGGGTTTTAGAACGGGTTTACCTAATTTTCACACAAGACCATTGCATGTCAGGCGAGCCTTCCTCTTGTATATATAATTACAGGAACCATTGTTTAGAGGACGGAGTTAAGCGCCCACTTTAGGCTATTATGTGTTAATTTTCTTTATACTAAAAATCTAGGCCGACACATATTTCTTCCAGGTAATTACCGAAATGTCTTTTTAATTATTGTAAGATTATGATACTTCAAGCGCTCTAAAACCCACGGCCTTCCGTGTTCATAGATCTTGCAAATTACCCTTTCGCTATTGTGTTTACCAACAATTCTGTAATATACTGCGAATAGTGTCAATGTTACAGCACATTTTTTTTAAAAAGTAACAGTCTGTTCTTTCCGTAAAAAGTCTCAACAACTCTTTATTAAATATATGTTGTGTTTACAGTTGAAAATAATATTATAATCATGTAAATCAATTCATCAAATTCATATATATTTTTTATATATTCATCAAATATATATTTATTAGAAAATATACTTAAGAGAATAGAGAAAGAGAGATAATGAGTAATTCTATATTAAAAGAAGATCGTGTTACCATCTCCACTCTTCAATCACTAATTTTTATAAAGGTTTAAACGGCATTATAATGGGGTCATTTTGAAAATTACTGATTTTTAAAATTTAGATTTGTAAATCATTAAATAATTTAAAATTCATATATATATATATACATATATATATATATGATGATGATGAATAGTTATTATCTGGAGTACATCCGTTCATTCTGCAGTGCAAAGAATCGCAGTTTCGTCGTTTAGCTAGAATCTCTAACACCATTGACTAGGTGAACTCAACAACAGTTGAAGAGGGAGTTGAAGAACCGTCTCGCTCTTCAACTGTCGTTGGGTTCACCCCGTCAATGCTAGATGAGATTTTAGAGAAACGTCGGAACTGCGATTCTATGCACTGCAGAATGAACGGATGTACTCCAGATTATAACTATTCATCATATTTTTCCATCCATAAATGAATACGTAACGGTATATAGGCCTACACACACACACACACACACACACACATATATATATATATATATATATATATATATATATTGTAATAAATTGTTTTATTATGATATTATGAATGTATTCTTTAAAATGTTTTCTTTAGTAACAATTTCAATCAAGGTAGGTTAGTAACTTTTCTAATTTATTTTAAGATAAATAAATTTTCTAGAGCTTCCCTTTTTTTTATAACAAGTTTAATGTATCATTTAAAAACACTTTCTTAACAATTATAAGTTTTATTAATAAATTACAATTTTTTTTCTTTTTTAAAGTTTTACAAATTTACTATAAGTTTCCTCTTTTATTACAAGTCTTATTATTCTAAATTATATTTCTCTTTTGGGCAGCAACAATTTTTATTTAATTTAGCCTAAATTGATTTTAATTTTGGTTTTGCACAAGCTCTCTTAATCTCGGATTATCTGGTAGGTTTTAAATTTTGAACAATGAAATCTTATTTGGCACTCTAAAGTACAAGAACAAAAAAACTAAGCTATAAATGTTATAAACTATGTTACAAATTAATTTATTTCTAAGTAAAATTGTTCCTTAATATTCTTTCTAAACGTTTTCATTTATAGTTTAATTTTATAATAAATTGTAACACACTTTAGACGGTGTTACATATTAGATTTGCAAATTTCAGAAAATAAACGAGAATAAATTCAAAATTGTAGTAATGTATAACTATGTAAAAAAAATTGTAATGTATGATAAATATTTTTAATGAGATCTCTGGCTGATAGTGACATCTAGCGAGAAAAAAATTAAAATAAGTAATCAAGCTAGGGATATGCGCCCCGCGGATGCGCGTTAGGTAGGAAGGCTGCTCGCTTTTAATTTATCTCTCTCATTTGGCCAGGATGTAACGGGGAAAGGACGTCTCCAAATAGCAAGAAGATGTATTTAGTTTCTTTTTATTTTAATTAATATAAAGTATTCTTTTCTTTCAATCATGGCATAGAACACGGCATACGATACCAGATACAAGATGGGTTGCAGACTCTTGAGGGCTTGTCCAGATGCTTATTTACGAAAATGAGGCCAGGCTTTACCGAGATTTACCACGAGGTGGAAGGGAAGTTGCGACAAGTTAACACAGCTAAGTGGGCGATTTAAAACTTTTAAAACTTAATTTCAAAATTTAAAACATTTCGAAGCAGAATTTCTAAATTATGAACATTGAACTTTTTAATTAATAAGCATAATTATAATTACGCATCTTTTGGTGCCAATATGTTCACATTAAATTATTAAATCTGATTATACAAGAAAGGCAAGTAAACTCGAATATATGTTCATTTTCAGCCATTGATTAATTTATTAATTGAAGGATTGCTATCCTTAAAAATTTATAAGTAAAATTAAAAATGTTCCATAATCCACAACTGAGTGTTAAAGAAATTTATGTGTCATGATTTTAATTTATTTTATCTGTCTATCTTAAAATAGAAGTTTATGATTTGCTTTAATTGAATTTAAAAGTCATTATTTTACCAGCGCACAATTCCTTGCATTTCAAAGAAATAAACCTTAAGAATTAATTCAAGAATATTCTGCTAATTTTAATTGTTTAACTTGGTAATTTAAAATACTTTAACTGTAACGGATTTATAGCTTCTATTGCGTTACAGACAGACGTTTCATTACGCCTCAACTGTAAGCTAGAAGTGAATATTAAATGTTTTAAGAGTTATAACTAAATAAAATCCAATTTGTAAAATTATAAACCGTTACAAAATTTCTCTGGTTTCTTTTCTTTTATAAATGTCTGATTGCAAAATTTCAAAATGTAGTAATGGATCTAGCCTAGATACTTAAGTGTTTTAGATTGCAGATTCCACTTTTCAGCCTTTATCAAATATTTAATAAGATCTTTTTAAATAAATAGTTTTAATTAATTTTCTTGAAAGTATTTCGTAGTGTTAATTGAATTCGAGACTAACACTCCCGCACTAAGTTTAAATTCTTCAAATTTTATTGCCCAATTCTGAAACACGTCTGTCTTGCTTGAGTACGTGTGTAGAACTGAAGCCACGCTAGCTAAGCATTTCAAAATGGCTAAAACAAACTATTTCCCTTTTTTAATTGTTGTTACTGGCTTTACGAATGCTGTATTCACTGCCTTTTGTACATTTCATGTTCTTAATAAATAGATTTTACTTTCTTTGCAGGTAACTGCATTGAAATATTATATCTCCCGACGAAGTTTGGCATTATATCAGCTGTTCTGTTCACAATGAGCGCATCTTACTTAATACGCTAGTCTACCCGTCTTGGTCAACTTTTGTGCAATCTTTAAATGGTTTCACTTTTCTTAACACTTAAAGGCTTTTCTATTATTTACATTGTTTTAGTGTTCTTTTTAAACTGTTACACATTAAATTGTTTCTATTATATTGTTTGTTTTACAGTGGTTATTGTTCTAAACTAAGAAATGTTTACGTCAATCTAAAATTGATTGAATATAAATTGCGAAATTACTATTATGTTTTACTTTACTTTAAAATTTGTTGTGTTGTTCAAATTGAGGTTTTTACAATACTGTCACTTATATTTAATAAAATAGAACCTAACGGTGTTTCCATTACATAATTCGTAGCTAATTAATGCTTTATCCAAGTTAAAAACGCGTATGCTATGAATATGAGTAGGTTGTAATTTTATACGTTTTACTGATTAGTACGGACGCATTTGTAGTAGTAATTTGTTACAGTTTTTTTCTAGGGTTACACACACACACACACACACACACACACACACACACACACACACACACACACACACACACACACACACACACACACACACACACACACACACACACACACACACATACACACACACACACACACACACACACACACACACACACACACACACACACACACACATACACACACACACACACACATACACACACACACACACACAAACCCTCACACACACACACACACACACACACACACACACACACACACACACACACACACACAAACACACACACACACACACACACACACACACACACACACACACACACACACACACACACACACATACACACACACACACACACACACACACACACACACACACACACACACACACACACACACATACACACACACACACACACACACACACACACACACACACACACACACAAACACACACACACACACACAAACACACACACAAACACACACACACACACACACACACACACAACTGGATAAGTTAGAACGAGAGTGATGACGAAACGCTTGCAGAACTGATGACTGCACTAAGTGACCTGTTAATTGACCTGATATATTATGTAAATTATATGCTAAAATGCCTGCATCGATATGGCGTAGGAGTGCATTGCAAGGATAATAAATAGCTTCCTGATCTCTACAGAGAATCTTTCTAAAGCTTTTTGTTAATCTCTGAGTGTTTATAATATTTCTATGCTTACTGAACTCCTTAGTTTTAGAAACCCAAAGACTCAGTATTTGTTAAAAAAAAATGTATATGCTCAAAAGATTTCAGTAGACTAATATATGCTAAAACATTACTCATTTCGATAAAATTTTGTTCAAATATGTTGGTTAGATGTCCTCATAATGTTTGTTTTTCTATTTTTTGTTTTTTAGGTAATTGATATAAAATGTAAATAAAAATTGCCATTTTAAAGACCTAAACATTTGTATTCGCCAACTAACGTATTGAATTATTTTTTACTTGTAGATCTTAAAAATTTAGGTTAGTGAGTGAAAACCTAAACAAAAGAAAATAATTTATTTTAAAAATATAATTATCATTTTTTTGCGTCTGAGGTTCGTAAAAAAACCACTAACAAACTAACAAGTAACTAGTTCTGTAAATTCGGCAAGGCGATGTTCTACCAGTAAATATTCTCCTATCGTCATTGTTATTGACAATAAAATCATATTACCTATGTAATATAAATAATTATTTCTTTTAGGTTATTTTTCGTTCTAACAGTTTTCCATAATTAGGTTCGATCGTCAATGCAATGTTTGAGTGTTTGTGCACATTCATATTAATCGATGTCATCCACTGTTTTCAAAATTTTAGGTTATTTACTAAACCAACTTACAAGCTTCCATGTGGAGTGAAAACATTCGCCTTTACTTCGATCAATATGAAGAGAAGAACGCCCTTCGCTGGTAATCGATTTAACTACTCAAGCCGCCAGTCGTTAGCTTTTAGTCGACCTGACTAGCGCGAAAGCTTTCCACTTCCCGAAATATATGTCTGTTTTCATACGTCAATTTTCTTAAATACATAAAACTTGACTAATTTGAACCAACTTCAAAGAAAATAGTGGTAATAATTACACTAAATGGTAGTTCAATTGTGTTGTAGAGCTCGAAAATACCTATTGAATATAAACTCTATACAATCCTTCCAGTAATTGACGCTTACATTTACCTTCAATCAGATCCGGATGTTTTTCGGTAGATTGATAAATTATCTTCAACATAATTTTGTATTTATAAAAAATTTTTCTCATGCTTCAATTTTTTCATAATAATTATGTTTAAATCTCACCTCAAAAGATTCATTGTAAAAGAAAAATAAACGATTTGTATTGAAGGGGCGGAATATATTTTGTAAAACATTACCAAAATAATTCTGCAGTTAAACAAAATGCCATGCAAGATTGAGTGTCTCGTTAATTCACTTCTGAACAGAAAACTATCTAGTGACTGCACTAAACTCTTTTGATGTTTGTAGTTCAAACATGATACATTTTTTTAAAAAATTAGTAACAGGAGATGAGCACTGGGTTCCCCAACCTGAAACAAGCCGATTGATCAACGAATGGCACCACAGCCAGGAGAAATCCGTTCACAACCATCAACAGTAAAATGCACAGTCCATTTCACGATGGCATTATGGTAATTTTATAGCATTACATAGAGTAAGGATGATTTGTAACCAGCAACTTGTATGGCGACGTTCTCAAAACACTTCTTCCCTTCAGCCAGGAACACACAACGTAACTACTGACATCTGCTGTATTATTGCGGAGGCATGACAATTGTCCTGCGTGACTTGCGATTTAACAAAATTTCAGTTTTTTACAACTCAAATTTGTCCTCACCTTGATCATAGTGACTATCATTTGTTCGGATGGCTTAATGATGCGTTAGATCTGCTGTAGCAACAAAAAAAAAAGAAAACCACGATGCACGAATGGCTGAACTCCCAACCAAAATACTCCTTCCAACGAGGTATTCATTTCATTTCAAAGTGGTGGAATACCTGGAAACAGCACTACGTGGAAAGATTACGTATATATTTTTTATGTATTTATAGAATAGAATATATTGTTATTTGTGAGCGAGTAAAAGCTAATTATGAAGTCAGTTATTAATTGCAGTAATTGTTACTTTTTTCAAAGTCAAAAGTACAAAAACAAAACGTTAATAAATACATGAAGTAAGCTTGTACACTTTTTATTTTCCCTGTTCCTTGAACAGACATTATGCAATTGTTTGAAGGTTGATTTCTGAATTGAATTAAAACAAGGTAACATAAAATTAATTATAATTTCGAACTGCCTATATTACGTCATTAGCAATTACATTATAATTCAGCATAAATAGGAAACGTTTTCTCAATACAAAATTAATATTGTATGCTCTATCTCGTGCTAGAACTTATTATCATACATTTTATGTTATTATTTGTTTAATAAATAAACAAATACTCGAAGTGTGCATTTATTAGTTACAGAAATTAATGTTCCATTGCAGATATTATTGTTAAATTTATATTAATATTGTAAATCAAGGAGGAGGAATAATAGCTTAATATTTTAAATGAAATAAAGCAAAATTTAAATTAAAAGTAAATTAATTACCAAGACTTTGGCAAACAGGGTTTCATCAATTTTAAATTATTTTTGAATATAATTTTCTTTGTGTAATTTTCTATGACTAAATATGCAGACAACTTCGTCACATGAAGCTTATTACTATCGAAAAAATAACAAACAAAAACATTTATAACAAAGATGGAGAGAATAGAGACATTTAGTTTTTGACGAAAATTTTGCAGATATACAAGATCACATAGGATCGGATACAATCAGATAATTAATGGATGAAGACACATCACTTACAAGGTATAATAATACAAATTAAACAGATGTCCTGGTACGGCCTTATGAGAATGGTAGATAATAGGTTAGTAATAATAAAAGAAATGGCTCTTACAGATACTAAGAAAAAAGAAGACAAAAACATCACGATACATAGAGATTAGTGTATCTATGAATATAAAATATATTGAAGACGATTTATGGCAAACCAAGGAACAATGGCATCAAAATGGTTATAGAGTTCTATAATATACAATATAGAGGATTTATATATATCCTCTATGTTATAGAGTTCTACAATATAGAGAATTTATATATATCCTCTATGTTATAGAGTTCTACAATATAGAGGATGTATACATATTTCTTCTACGTTATAGAGTTCTACAATATAGAGTATTAATTTATATATATATATATATATATATATATATATATATATATATATATATCTTCTACGTTATAGGGTTCTACAATATAGAGGATTTATATATATCCTCTATACTATAGAGTTCTACAATATAGAGAATTTATATATATCCTCTATGTTATAGAGTTCTACAATATAGAGGATGTATACATATTTCTTCTACGTTATAGAGTTCTACAATATAGAGTATTAATTTATATATATATATATATATATATATATATATATATATATCTTCTACGTTATAGGGTTCTACAATATAGAGAATTTATATATATCCTCTATGCTATAGAGTTCTACAATATAGAGGATGTATACATATATCTTCTACGTTATAGAGTTCTACAATATAGAGTATTTATATATATCTTCTACGTTATACAGTTCTACAATATAGAGTATTTAGATACATCTTCTACGTTATAGAGTTCTACAATATAGAGAATTTATATATATATCTTCTATGTTATAGAGTTCTACAATATAGAGGATTTATATATATCCTCTATTTTATAGAACTCTAGCAATTTTGATGTCATGGTTCCTCTTTTTTTTGCTGTAAAGTTTTTTTCTTTCATGTTTATTATTTCATACACTTCATAGCAAGAATAATTATTAACCAAACTGCTCGAACATATTTGCTAACATTAATTGTCAGCAGTGTAAATCCCCTTAAATCAATAAGTGAATACAAAATACCGTTTACTACATTCACAGTATCAAATTTTTAAATTCCATTTTAGGAAGTGTTTTATATTCTGTTTATCCCCTATAGTAAGCAAGCCACCGTTCTCGTATTTTATCAATAAGTGATAAAGGTAGATTTTTTACTCAATTTCAACACACAATTTATTGCTTTTTGCTGCTATTGATTAATAAATCTATTATAAGACCATGCATGTTGAATGTTTCTATCGGATTTAGATAAAACAAATTAGAGTGAACGAAATTATTATTATTTATGTTTATCTAAAACTAAATGATATTTTTGTTGTTACAGCTGTTACTAAAAAAAATTATTTTAATTTTAATAATAATAACTTGTTATATTTATTACAATAAAAATATTGAAAAGAACCCCAATACCACAAAAATAATCAAAAATAACAAATAAAACAAGTTACTTAAGATTAAACCCTTATGTACATTTCGATGACCATGTCATTATCATCAGAGGGTCTTGTTACAAAATACAATCTAGCACACAAGAAGTTACAAACTAGAATTCTAGATTCTAGTTTGTAACTTCTTGTGTGCTAGATTGTATTTTGTAACAAGACCCTCTGATGATGATGACATGGTCATCGAAATGTACATAAGGGTTTAATCTTAAGTAACTTGTTTTATTTGTTATTTTTGATTATTTTTGTGGTATTGGGGTTCTTTTCAATATTTTTATTGTAATATATTGTACCACTGTGCTCTTGATATTGTGTATTGTTATATTTATGATTGAAATGCTGGATTAAAGCATTTATTAAAACTCTTTCAGCACACATGGTTTTCAGTATTTCTAAAATTTCAAAAGTTAGCCAACTATAACGTATGAATTAAAACAAACATTTAAAATACAATAAAATAAAATAACAATAAAATAACATATTGTATATTCATAGAGTTAATACACTTTACTTAAAGAGTTATCTATCATTTTTCAATACATTTCCCTATACATCACCTTTGCAATTGACATTCCATTTGTAACATTAACTGTTTATTTATGTTTATCTAAAACTAAATGATATTTTTGTTGTTACAGCTGTTATTAAAAAAAATTATTTTAATTTTAATAATAATAACTTGTTATATTTATGATTGAAATGCTGGATTAAAGCATTTATTAAAACTCTTTCAGCACACATGGTTTTCAGTATTTCTAAAATTTCAAAAGTTAGCCAACTATACGTATGAATTAAAACAAACATTTAAAATGGACAATAAAATAACATATTGTATATTCATAGAGTTAATACACTTTACTTAAAGAGTTATCTATCATTTTTCAATACATTTCCCTATACATCACCTTTGCAATTGACATTAAATTTGTAACATTAACTGTGGGATTACTTTTAAATCAAATCTTTTATGCGATTTTTTTGACGAGTTTAAAATATAAAATTAAATTTTAAGGAAAGAAAAGGAATATGAAAGCTACTGTATAAGATGTGTTGTAATAGAAGCAGATAAGGTCGTGGCTTAACCACAGAGTAGTACTATATTATTCCCAAGGAACAAATTATACGTTGTTCACAGAAATGTTTAGTGGATTTTCCGATAAGTTTATTTAGAAGGATCTATTAAAGCTTGTGTTTTCAAGGTCTTTTATTTATTAAAGACAGAATTTTCAGCTACAAAAACAGTAATTCACTTTCGCTTCATATTTTCCAATAAATGAAGTATGTTTTGCTACAACTTTAAAATATAATTTGAAATAGCTGTTTATAATTAAATTCAAAACAAATCTCATTTTAGATGAATTGCTTCTGTTGGTTATTTTAAAATACAACTCATTTTACCAAATTTAAGAAATTTTATCCGATACAGTTGAGCTTTTGGAATGAAAACATTACCTTTAAAAGTAAACACTCCGGTAGCGTGATCGGAAAGACTATGAAAATATTTTGTCTCGTAAATAAAAAAATTTGTAATGAATTCAAGTGGTTATTACGACTAAATTAATAAAAGTTGTAAAGGATTATTTTTTAGGGGTCTGCAACGACAAAATTAGTAATTCACTGGGCCGTCGACCAAAGCATGTTTGAGAGTCCCTGGTCTAAAGAATAGTCTTTTATTACAACTAATTTATATTGTAAAATAATATTTCTATATCTCTGCCAATAAACAGACGTTATGACAGTTAAGTTGAGTACTTTAGCTATTACATTTCGTACAGAACAAACGTATAAGGAAGTTCTATATTGGCATGTGGGCATAATTGTCATCTCAAAAAGATTAAAGAAATCAATTAATTAGTGAAAAGATAAGGTTTTTGTTTTGTTTTCTTGGCACAAGTCATCAACTGTCTGACCTTTTAGTCAGACACTGACAGGATAGAGTAACGATTAAAAATAAGTAAAAAAGAATGGAAACGTGATTAATAGTTTAGGATCAAAATCGTCGTATATTCCATTTATAAATATAATAAGGGATATTATTTAACGAACGTATAGTGAAAATATTTTACCTTGTAATATTTATACTACATTAATCACTTCAAAAGTATCTTTAAAAATTAGAAAATTCATAAATTGTTGCAGTTGTCTGCGTCTTTAAGAACATTTTCATATGGCTACCGACAAATTACAAGAATATACAAACTCCAAACACATGACAGGTTGTCAGTTGCCAAAAATCTTTATTTTTTAAGAAACCAATACTATTATAAAAGGGGAGTTCCTTTGAATGCGCCTTATAATTGATATAATCTAAGGTGGCGTGTGGAAAGTAGGTGTTTTCCCAACTTCCGGTGACCCTGACAGGGAGGGAAAATCCTTAGGAATAATTCTTCACCTAAACAAGTACCAGCATCTGACATACTTCCTGCAACAGTCGTAATTATAATTTAATTTATAATGCATCCCTATTCGTAAGGTTTTTAAATGATTGTTCACATTTAATCGACGAAAGAAAATTTGACTTGTAGTGTTAATCATGGAACATTACAATTTTACTTGTTTATTATGTTTTTTGGACTTTTGTTTTCATCAGTTGATTGAGTAAAGATCTTAGACATTAAAGTGTTAAAATAATTAAACTTTAAAACAATTTTATTTTACACTTCTAAAGCTAAACTTGAAACTAGTGTATATGATGTTAAATCTTTACAAATACTTTCCCTCTTTTAAATAAAGAATATTTACTAGACAGATGCTTTTATAAGTACTATGATAGAGACGGTTAAAGCCAGACTGGGCTAACTCAAAATTTTTAGGAAATTAAGTTGAGAGCAGAAATAAATGTGGCAACATGCACATTTTACGGCCAAGGTGGTCTTATTGTATCTATGCTACAGCCACACTCATTTCCTCACTGGGTAAATACTACCCCACCCACTACACATACAGACGGCCGCTGTCCCTACTGACCCCTATCTCTACCCATAATATACAAATAAAATGTACATACTAATATTAATATGCTTTACAGTTACGTTCCAGGTGACGCAGGGGGACATCCCCAAGGTCGCAGCTTAGACCCAACGGAAATACTAATTTTGATTTGCATGCCATTTCAGTTTCGAGTAGAAAGAAGAGGTGCATGCCATTCTTGCCTTAGCCTCACTAACAAGGTATTTCCAAGGTAATACCCCTCCTTAGCACTTATCATAGGGATAAGTTCATGCATGATCTGTCTCGGAGTTTATCCTGGCAGCGTTTCTTTCCTTCCATTTTTTTACATCCTGCTCTTAGCACGACACTTACCGTACTGTTTCATTTCACTATTTCCTGATTCTCAATGGAAAGAGCTTATGAGCTTGGTACATGAGCAAACAATTCTGTTTCCTTCACTCGCGGTAGGCGCATGTGAGATAGAGGTAGCTCGCTAGAGTTTTTCTGCCACGAGTGCTGGTCGGGTTCTGGGGGCCCAGACAATACGCCTAATGCATTTTGTCAATATGTAGCACTTATAATCTAATATTAGACCATTGCGGGAATGGCTCACTCTTCAAAAGTTTCCATTTACCGATTAGGTTGCTAGTAAGTTCATCATAATGGCCTTACCGTTATGTACATAGTAAACCATTGCAATGCGGTGCTTAATATTTTGGATTTCTATCTTTGGCAGAGAATATTTACAAAGCGTTTCAAGTATTACATTATTCAAAACCTGTAAAATTGCAATAATAGTATTTGCTAAGCCAACAAAGGCTCGGCGGTAGCTATGGTGGTGTCGATGACCGTTTTAAAGTGATTCCAAAACGCGGTCATTGAAAACATTACCTTAAACAAATTTAAACATTTTAAGAACAGTTCTAATAGAATAATGTACTATTGAAAAGTGGGTATCGTAACAAAATATTTTGAATTTTTCAATGGGTTTAGGTCTAATTTATGTTATTAGTATGTCCATTTCTTTAGATACAATTTACACTAAATATAGGCAAATGTCTACTGTTTACAAATTGATTGCCTGAACCAGATTTACTATTAATATTGATTATTTCTAGGTTACATTTTTATATTTAGTTCTTTATACTACATTACTTTTAGGATATCCTGTGAGAAAAATATGATAAACATCCATAAAATGTTGACTTTTATAATTATTGTGATTAGGATAAAATGTCTAATCTAAATTGTGCGTTTGTATATATATTGCATTATATATTATTTATACATTTTGCATTATTGTATTTTTCATTCTTGACGATGTTGGTACTGTTTACCAACGAAAAGCTTTGAATATAAGTAAATAATATACTTGTATTTGGATAAGCTATGTTTATATATATATATATTATACACACACACACACACACACACACACACACATATATATATATATATATATATATGAGTGTGTGTGTTTGCGCGCGCGCGCGCGCGCGCGTGTGTGTGTGTGTGTGTGTGTGTGTGTGTGTATGTGTGTGTGTGTGTGTGTGTGTGTGTATGTGTGTGTGTGTGTGTAAATGTGTGTGTGTGTGTGTGTGTGTGTGTGTGTGTGTGTGTGTGTGTGTGTGTGTGTGTGTGTGTGTGTGTGTGTGTGTGTGTGTGTGTGTGTGTGTGTGTGTGCGTGTGTGTGTGTAAATGTGTGTGTGTGTGTGTGTGTGTGTGTGTGTGTGTGTGTGTGTGTGTGTGTGTGTGTGTGTGTGTGTGTGTGTGTGTGTGTGTGTGTGTGTGTGTGTGTGTGTGTGTGTGTAAGTTTTATTGGTAAAATCTTGGTAATCTTGGTAATCTTGGTATTTTAACAAGATATTTTATAGAATATATTTTTTTTTATTATATAGTTTATAAACAAGAATGTACTCAAGAGGTCACTTAAGGAGAAAAAGAGAGAGGGCAAACAGACAGAGAGAAAGAGCAACTCATTGTATATACTGTTATTTCTTAATGATCATTTAATATAAGATTGTTTAATTTTGCATTACTGACAAATACCTTCATATTCTAATAATAAAAAATATATTCAGGAATAAAAAATAAAGGTAGGCTATAACTATTAGAAAAGTAACACGTACAAGAATACTTGCTAGACTGTTAACTTGATTGTCGGCTTAGTTTCGATAATTTAGCGTCAAATTTCTCTCATTTTTTTCCATTTGACTTTATTATAATTGATTTACTGTTATAATTGCATATTAGTTCACTAGCAATTTATATGGAGGGGATTCTAGGCATTGTAAGGATCTGCTCTCCAGTAAAACGAATTGTAATTCCTCTTAAAAGAGAAGCTTTCGTAACTATTCGAAAAATTAAGAAAATGTATTTAGGTACTTAAACTGAATTTCAAGAAATAAATAGTTTAGTGTCATAATAGTTTAATTAATTGATTTTATTGTTTTGACAGAGAAACTTCAAAGTTAATATAAAGTAATGATTTTCTGAATGTATTACTTATGAAAGCATAGATCGGTGAGACTCTCCATTGGTGTGACCAAAAATTTTTATTTCAAAAACCTCTTCTAATAATAACAGCAACAACAATAATAATATTAATAACTTAATAATGTAACAATATCATATTTACTCTACTTGTAAGGGTAAAGTAATTGAAATAGGTTTACCATTATTATAAAGTATATCCAATTGCAAAGATTTTACTAAATACTTAATTTCAAACTTAATTTTATATTTAGTTGGAAAACTTCAGTACGAAAAAAAATTACTAAGCATGATTATAACTTTTATTTCGGAACCTACAAATAAAACATAAATAAAAAGTTATCAAGCATGATTATATTACGGGACCTAAAAATAAAAAATAAATTAAGCTTTTTTTAACTCTGTGCGCAGAAGTCGTAGCGTGCCCACAACTCGTATTTTTAAATCACTTTTACCCTCACCGTTTAGGAAAATTTTATTTGTTATACATTAGTAAGGTGCTCTCCAGCGCGTATGATTTCCATCCCTCACGTGTCACTTCGCTACATGGTAGAAAACTTTTACGCATCTGTATCGAAAATAACTATTAAAAGAACAAGGTGAGGATAAACAATTGTTTTCGTATTTTGTAACTTATTCCACTGATTCGAATAGAACAAAAATATTGCAACGGATTAGTTTTCCTCTCATTGGATTATAATGCAAATCTAATCACTGGATCCAATAGACTCTCAAATAAAATAATTTATTAGGTCTCAAACAAATATAAAGGAAAAAACATACCAATGTCCAAATACAGTATTTACATAGAAGATGTTTTAGTTTCTCGATCAAAATAATTTTACCTGAAGAAATAAAAAGTTTGGAACTTCTTTTCACACCTAATCTCTATTTCATATGCATTTTCGCTTAATTTTTTTAATTCCTACAAATATCTTTTGAAGAAAGATCCTATAATTATAAAAAAAAAGACCTTCAGTGCCGTCCGGATTTGAAAAGGCCGATACTGAACAACTAATATGTATCTATTAACTACACATTGCTCCTGGTTTATCCCAAGGATAATTATAGAAATTACTATATTTGAAGATATTTATATTGAATTGAATAGTAATGGTTAAAATCTCATTCAAAATTGTAAACATACTTGTAATGATAATGTTTATGATCTTACATTATTCTAAATTAGGTTATTAAAGACAGCAAAGCTAGACACCAAATATCAGAGGTCTGATCATTTGCTACTTGAAAAGTATCCAATATTTTTATAATAGTTGTAATAATTACAAGATAAACAATAATTATTAGATTTTTAGAAATTTATAAAAATAACTTTCCTTTATAGAAGTCAGTTATAATTTTGAAATAATTTTTCTACCTCAAAATTGAAAACTTTGATACATGGAGACAGCTTTAACGGTGTACTGATACTGTACGTTAATCTAGATCCATAACTAGACTTTAACTAAAACTTTATATCAAGATCAGGTACAGTCTAAAAACGCACCTGATACCCTATTCGCGTCACTAATTAGCCAAAGATTACAAAAGCAGTGATATTTACAGCTGCAGTGGCCGCAATATACAGCGTGCGACACCATAACTTCCTTTTTTGAAAACTTAATAAAAACTATTGTATGCATCTGAAAATATGTATTTATTTTTTATAATGTAGATACATGTCTAAAGTTTTTATTTACATTGTTTTAAAGATCAAATCTGTTACGTGACGTTCCTTATTCTCCATACATTGCGTAAACCGATTTCTGGCGTTTGTCATTACTCTTGTTAGCGTAGCAGGTGTTATGTTGGCAATGTCAGCCCAGTAGCGCATGTTTTGTTTGTTAACCGACCCACACAAATGAAAATGGGCTTCATCGCTAAAAAAAAACAATAGCACCCTCGGGAACGACATCAAGAAGAAGCTCACACGCGTTCATTCGAGAATTGAAGTCACGTTCTGAAAGTTCCTGCACTATCGCCATCTTATAGGGATGAAAATGAAGATCATCACGAAGAATTCTTCTCACAGAACGTTCGGATAGTCCAAGGGCAGATGCGTGTTTGCGCGCAGAAAGCCGTGGTCATCGCAACATTGACGCTCTCACTGCTTTAATGTTCTCAGGTGATCTAACGGACCGAGGGACTTCAGTTCGTTTTGTCGCACTTGCAGTTTGTCTGAATGTAGTGATCCATGTAACAATTGATTTGCGGTTTGGGACGGGAGCCAACGGGGCTAAATTAAAGCGATTCCGAAATGAGCGCTGTGTTGCAATAACCGAACATCCGCTTGAAAAGTAGGCCTCAATGGCAAAGGCACGCTTCTCACTATACCAACGCATGATGGCAATTACAACGTATTGGGACACAACTTTACTGTACCCCCTATTGAACGAAACCACTAACGCTTCGCTATGACATCAACTAACTGAATATCGAGCATTTAAAAAAAGGAAGTTATGCTGCCGCAGCCTGTAGTATGAACGCTTGAACGATATATTTAAGAATACGAGTAAGACTATCACTAGTTACAAATCGAACGAAAAACTGAAGGATAAGATTATTATTTAGTCTATCCAACCTTATCGTAATTATGCCCATTAAAATATTATTATTACCCTTAGTATACTGGAATAACTCCAGCAAAGCGTGGCGTGATTGGTCTATTGTGTTTATGCACTTCTTAGCACGCACAAAGCATCTTTGACTGCAACAGGTTGCCTCTGGTATTGAACAAACATTCTACCAGTCAGCGCTAGGTGGTAAATTGTTTTTTATGATTTCTTTTGTTTTTTCTTACTACTTTTGCATATTTCCTTGAACCCAGGAAATATCTCTCTCTCTCGCTAACTTTAGGGCGTGATCATCTGTACACACTTGTATTCATTTTAATAAATCTAAGATTATTATAAGGTCTTTTAGACATTTTATTGATAAGAAATTTTTAGCCTGCATAATTTCATTACATACCATTGAAGTGTACTTTATTTATTATAGGAATAAGCCGTGGAGGAGAATTGAACGGGATGGTAAGTTCCAACCCAATATTTTCCGAAAAACATTTTCTGTATTAAATATACAGATCTTTCATTTATATTAATGATACAGAACTCTCATAGTCACTGAATCTGCGATATGCTGTGAAAAACCAGTTGTCAAAGATGTATTACTGTGTATAAATATTCGAAAGTAAAAAAATCTTGACGAAACATGAGAAGAACCAACTTGAAATATTTGAGGTAAAAAACAATGAAATTAAAGAGATGCCGATGCCTAAACACCTAGCTCTTATAAACAAGTTTTAAGGAAAAATTGACTACTATCGAAAATTTTTAAAGACTATTTTCATTGTAAGCGAATACAAAATGATGGAAAACTAGTGATTATAGATTTTTTATTAGTGAATACAACTATATAATTAAATTTGGGGTAAACAATAAAAAAATGCGAACATAAAAATAAAAGTACGAAAAACATAAAACTCTAGAAAAATTTTGTCGAATTTTGTTTTTTTATTACTTAATAAGAGAATAATTCTCATATCAAGTTTCACATAAGTTCGTGTCTTCTGCCCCCTACACGTTGATGGCCACATTGGCAGGTAGCCTGCTAAAATTAAAGAAGCTCTCATGCCCCTTCCCAATGATACCCCCCACCCGTATCACCCCATTGGAAATGCTGACTTTAAGCTTGTTATTTTTTAAAATGTAACAACTATAATAGTTATAAATGTTTCCGTAGATATTAGTTTTAAAAACAAAATGTTTCCTGGAAAACAAAATATATTTGCTACTGAAATTTAATGTTTCAATGTAATCTATTGTCTTAAAAAATATTGAACGTTCTTTAATAATTAAGTTTTAAATAATGAATGTAGATATAGTTTTAAATATAGATATAAACATATTTTTTAAATATAATTATAAATGTGGATTTTAATAATGAACAACCGATTGAATGCGTATGTGATTTTTTTTTAATTAAGCCTTTAGTGTTTTATATTAGTGATATACGTTTCAATGATTTGGATATCTGTTTTAATTTCACGATCAATGCAATAAAAGAATTAGGAATATTTTAGTAACTAATTTCTTTTTAGTTTTATGAAAATTACAATATTAAATTAGTTAAAAGTGTAATATTTCGTTCCTCATTTAAAATCCAATGTCTATAATTAATCGTGATATTCTCCGATAATTTTTAAAATGCTTTTTCGATATTTCTCAATTTTGTAACTAAAACTGTCATGATAAAGATTATAACGATTTTCGTTTCGTTTAATTTCACGATCAATCAACTCTGGCAAATATTTTATGAAGGGATTGGAGTAACAATCAAACATGCACACAATTTCTTTTCCATCGCTACTTCCTATTCCAGTTAAAGGCCTGGTCAGTCATATTACGTAGTTTTTAATTTTTTGTCGCTTCCTTTGGCCTTCTATCATGAAACCAGTGGCGTCTGAAAAAGTAGCTTCCTCAGCAAATTATGTATCTTTTTTAATTCATATTTACAGTAAATAATACGCGTTAATTTTCTAATCCGGTTTTGAAGGAAAAACAATATTCAAATTGAGTTTTTAAATTTTAAAATTGATAAGTTATTTCTAAATTTTACTTTATTCGCAAAACTTTTACATTTTTCAAACACTGATGGAGGTCGCTTAGAGCAATCGATAACGTTATGCCTCAGTAAGGTTTTTATCAATTTACTTAACTTTTAAGTCCGGAAAGTTGTTAATTGGTTAACTTCAGAAACATAAATTACTTTTCAGTAAAATTACTTTTAGTTTTTCTTGTAAATCGTTCTGTGTTATCGAAATTTTAATAACATCAACTTAACGTGTTAAAAATCATTTAACTAATCTATTTATATTATTTCTTTATATAATTGAAAATATTTAACTAACCTCTTAGATAAAATGCCAATGTAATTGTAGGACACTAATGAAATATCGAATTACACAAATCAGGAAACTCATAAAGTCATAAATGGAATAATATGGTCTACAATAGCAAGATGAAAAGCAAGAACACAATATACTATTCTACAATTGAAAAACATACAGTGAATACTAACCTATGACAAGGATAAAATTAACCATTATTATGGAAACGAAGGAGACCGTCGTGAAGGATATGGAGAAGAAACTATTAGAGTGTTGACATGTTCAAGTAATGGATAATGGGAGAAAATGTCTTCACACATGCGGAGAATAAGAGGAGGGTCAATGAAGAACTGGGGCCAAGGAATTATACTACCTTACGAATAGTAACTTAATAAGGTTGAATGAAATTATCGAAGTTAATGGAAATTGGAAATATCAAGCCATAAACCTACATAAAACGAAAATTATTTTTATTGTAACTATCCGTATCAGGATGTTTTAATAGCTATAATAAATTTGTAATTTCATTGCCAAAACTAAAAAAATGATCACTTCAATTCTTATGTTAAATAAAACCTATTAGTGCTGTTAACGCACGCTAAATATAGTGATGAATATATACTATACTAAATTAAACTAAATTTAAACTACTTAACTAAGTGAATACGTAATTGCTTTACTCAGAGTAAAGGGTTAGCTTCGTAAAAGGAACGAACGTTTTGAAACGCGTCAGCAAGTAAGCAATTACATATTCACTTAGTTAAGTAGTTTAAATTTAGTTTAATCAGTGAATTCAAGATGATTACATCAAGAAACTATACTATACTATTGAATGCCTAAATAAGATGTTTGGTCGAACAAAAATGTCTTATTTCTGTATGTTTAAATTAATGACCAGCAGCACACATAAATAAGTTAAGAAATCTAAAGCTGTATTATAATTAGCACTTCAAGTCCGTAATAAATTTATTTGCTATTGGAATATCTCGAACCGATTTGTTGAAGTTTATGGATGCATTTTCTACGTGCTGTTTAGTAAGTCATTTCCTTAACTCGACTACGTGTAGCCAATTAATGTATTCGATTCTATAAATCGTGGAATCGATTGATAACATTGTTTTCGTACAGCTGCTGTAATGAAACTTAATAGCCGTTACTAATGCCTTCATTATCTAAAGAACTACTCTACGGTCATCACCTCTCGTGTCCTTCAATAAAATCTCTTGCCTAGCATTACCTACATCACAAACAACCAAACAAATTTCTGTGGAGTTCATGTCTTTATTTCTGATGAGATATGTATGCTCACAGTTACTGTATTAGAACTTATATATTTTATCTGAGAATAGGCGTGTTTTCCTTCAAAACTTTAATCTGTTCCTAGAGAGAAAACTGCTTTAAAGTTTAGAGCTTCACAAACAATACTAGACAAAACAATATTATAAACTATCAATGATTCTGCAAGTGACATTTGAATAATTATTTAAACCTATTTTTTTTAATAAAGCAAAATTGTCTGTGATCTGTCATTAGCCTATATAAAAAATTAATTAAAAACATTATTAATAAAAACATTATTCAACCCTGTGTGATCTGACATTAGCTTATATAAAAAATTAATTAAAAAAATAATTAATTAAAATATTATTCAAGCCTGTGTGATCTGTCATTAGCCTATATAAAAAATTAATTAAAAAAATAATTAATAAAAATATAATTCAAGCCTGCTTATCCAACTATTTCAAAGACCAACTCGCCATAAGTTATTCGAACGACACTTTACAAGTAAAATATAACTTCATTAATATAACATTAAATCTTTTTCAATTAGCAACTTTGTCGAGACAGGTCATGTATCTCTCCTTCCAAAATCAAGGACGGAAGATTCCTTTGCCGTATCTCACCCATCCGTACTTTTCATATCCTCTACCGTATTCTCAATCATCCTTCCTACCTATCCTTCCAGACCTCTATTCCTCCATAGGAAAAAGGCTTGAAGAATAAACACTCCGACAGAGAGCCTTTCCTTCCTTTCCCTTAATTCGGCGTTTGCTAATGTCGAGATAGAAAGATGCACTTCCATGCGAAAACTATCGAGGAATTTCTGTTGTGACTACTACTATCATAGTATATAACAATTTTTTAAAGAATACAATAGAAGCAGATTATGCAGAGGCCAAAGAGCAAACAAGATTCCGAGCTGGCAAATAAACAGCTGACCATCTTTATATTCTTATACGGAAATGATTGAAAATTAGCAAGCATATAATCTAGAAGGTACAGACATAAAGAATGTCTATGATAGCATACCAATAAAATTATTATGGGAGACTCTAGGTCAAACGAGTATAAACAGTGTGTTTATTAAACCAAAAAAAAAACTTTTACAAAGTATAAGTAATAAATGGTTAAACAGAAAGAATTAAAGTAACAAAAGGTCTCAAACAAGGATGTTGCTTGTCACTTAAACTATTTAAAATATATCTAGAAAAGGTATTAAAAAACTGGAATAAGACTTGTAAAAACATGGTAATACCATTCGAAAATTATGTGTTATATACACTTGTTACGCGACGATCAAGTCCATTAAACTCCAAGATTTCTCAAATTTATAGCACAATTATGATTGCATTTTGTAGCACAATAAAATTCCCATTATAGCACAAAATAAATGGAGATTCCTCAAGTTTTCTAATACCGCTTTCAAGAAGAGTCCGTGAAGATAGAATGGAAAAGTTGTTTTTGTATGACTTAAAATATAAATAAATACTTGAAAATTATAAATAAACTCTTTCAACAATACAATTACGTAATACTGAAGAAAGAAGTGTTTTTATAACTTTTAACTAAGTATAGCTAATATTAATTTAGCGAAGAAGTAATTCTTTCTTGAATTTAATAACGAACGAACAAAACAGAATAAATTAGATTAGTTTAATACACAATGTGTCGTGATAAAACTTACTGGAAATATTATTGCAACAGTAAAACGCTATTTGAATCCTTACAGAATGAATATTATATGTGTGTCATATTTGTTTGACCTAGAAACTCTATTAAAAAAACACCTATAGTTATATAAACATTGTTATCAGATACCCTGCTGGAAAAAATTCATTATAAAAACCTGTTTTTACAAGATATAACTAATACTTTCTAGGGCGAGGTTGACGCTAATGTATTTTGAAAAGGAATAGATTTATCCAACATTAAGATTGTGGGCGATCGGTTGGAAATATCGAAATTAGTTTTTTTAGGTTTCTCAATTCAATAACTTTGGTTTTATGCTACTCTACCACGTAATTTTTATAATGCTTGAACAAACTAAGCTATGAAAATGTATAATCGTCCTTATAATACGGTTTTGACTTTGATTATTCAGTAGCCATTGTTACCTTTATCTTAAAACACTCACAAAATAACTTTGAGCTTTAAATAAAACTAATTAAATATAGTAACAGATAATTTATTATGAGAATAAATAGATATTTATAAAAAATAATTACTTTTGTGTGTATATATATATATATATTAACTTAAGTGATTCTTATCATCTTATTATGTAAGCCTATGATAGAGTTCTAACGTTTAAGAATCTTATCATTGCAAGATTGGTGAAACGTTGTGAAGAGCCACAATATTTTTAATTTTTGAAAAAAATATATGTTTCCAAGCCTACGAATCGCGTGTTTTTAAAGGTTCACATAAGGACCACGTGATTTTTTTATAAGAAGATGTCATCAACCTCTGTATTACAATTTAGGAGCTTCATTTCATATCTCCTGACTGACAAGTAACTAGATCGACTTCTTTTCAAAATATGTGTTAAGACTAAAATAACCCAATGGCGTCCTACGAGGGGATGGCCTTAGATCATGGAATAGCCTTTGAGAAGCCAGCATGGCTTACAGAATGCAGCGAGTTTTTCCACAATTTATTAAAAGCTAATTGCAGATTGAAGAACCACAGTCAGCCGAAATCAGCATCCCTGGACATAGAACTGAGGCAATCAGCCCTGCATACAATCAATGAAGAGTACACACAACCAGAATGGTTAGGTATATACACGGATGGGTCATCAATACCAGAAACAGGTGCAACCGGAGCTGCCTACTACAGTCGCAATTTTTAGGGATACCTAGCAGTGGGAGCTCCCCAGATCAACTACGATGGAGAAATAGCAGCAGTACAAGCATTAGCAGCTGAACTAAACAAAATAGCCCCTACACATGCAGTTTTCTTCGTCGATTCACAAGCGGGCATCCGAAACCTATCACGCAATACAGATACAGACTGCAAAAGAACAATGGAAACAAAAAACGCCCTGGAACACCTGGCAAATAAAGGTTGACATATAACTTTAACTTGGATCCCAAGCCATGTTAGCATCTATGGAAATGAGTGGGCAGACTTTCTGGCCAAAAAAGGCACATCCATGACACAACCCATTGTTATGTCCTCGTTGCAAAGCACGAAAGCCTTCAACTATCGACCGGGCCAGCAAACTACACCTCACACAGCAATCAGCAAGAAGAAAATGGGAAAACCTAGCCACTGCAGGACCCATCGACCACACACTTCCACGAGCTGTAGGCGTTGCCAAGTTCAGAATACAAACCGGCCACGACTACCTGGCCGCCCATCTACATCGCATCGGTGTGCTACCAACACCAGAATGCCCTCTCTGTGGACACGATACGATGGATGCAATGCGCTCGACCATTCCGGAGATGATGATGACCGACTTGTTTAATTTCCGTTTAAATAACTAACACTCGTTTGCAGTGGTAATGTGGATATTTTTAAAAAATAATGGTACTTCCAAACAAGAAAAATTTTAGAGCACTAATTTCTTTATACTATTCATATGTTTAAATATGTTCGGAATCATTACTTTATAAAAGGACTTAGATTCTTATTTTTCTTATTACTTACTCTTCTATTGCTTTAAATGAGATTTTAAAATTTTAAAAATATGAATATATTTAATTCTATAAGGTGTCAAATTGCGCACACTAACGCTTTAGTAAAGTTCTGTTGCGCTTAAAATACTTTAAAATATTTTAATATGATTTATTCAATTTAGTATGTTATAAATTTTATGTACTAAACAAGTTGTGCATACACAAATTTAGACCTACTAATAATATGTTTTGAATATAAAACTGCTTTAGAATTAAAATTGTAATATTGAATAAGTTTGCCAAGACTTTAAAGTTATTTTTATTCCGATATAAAAACACAATCTGAAGCGAGTGAAACAACTTAGCTTTTCGGGTTAATAGAAATGCATTCTAATACGTGAAATTTTTGTAGAATTTATTAACACAAGCTACTGTGTACATATAAACTACAGAGTACACTGTGAAAAGCTACTTTCACTTACGTAATGTGAAACCACAACTTTGTTTTTTTTTTAAAGTCAACTTCTCTTTACTTGCAATATTTCGCACAGATTATTAAGCAATTTCGTTAAAAGAGTACGTCTTAGTGCGAGTGAATGTTTCTCGCTCACACCAAACTACAATACAAGCATTTTGTAATGGTTGATTTGGCTATACGGTTATTTTACGCCCTACATTTTCTTAGTTAAAGTTTATAAAATTTGTCAATATATGGGGAAATAACATCTTTGGTTTCAAAACAAATCATTAAAACTTGTTATTTAAGTATAGAATGTCCATATTCCACTAAGAATATTTGTTAAAGGAAAACTATATTTTCTAAGATGTTAATTCGGAAGTTGATTATAATTAGTCTTAAATAATTTGTAATTCATTTATTAAACAACATTGCTACTTTTAGTTAACTGTATTTTTTTTTAACTAATCATTAAAAGCACTATGTTGACCCAATACATTGTAAAACCTTTAGTCGGCAAACCCTGTGGGTTTAAATTAAAATTGTATCCTTTAACAAAAACGTATTATGCCCATCCCAACACAAACACGTCCTTCCACTTTGCAAACACCTGTTCCAAATGGTCAAACTCCAACAGCACAAACCGTATCCTGCTGCAACCAGTGCAAAGACTAACACTGCAAAAAGCACGGGTGTTGCCACCCTTTCTTCTCTGACTCACTGACTTAGAAGTTAAATTATAGAATAATTAGATAACAATGCTTTAAGAGCTGCGTAGGCTCATGGCATTATCCTTAACCTATAACTATCTACAATTCACTTTTGAGCTGGGCTTGGGAGAATAACATAAAAACCTACTCAAATCTAACGTTATATTTTAAAAAATTACTTAAATGTCATACATGTTTCGACCCCTAAGCTGTCATCATCAGTGACGGGTGGACACTGTCCTTATTGTCATTCTATTCTACACGTGTAAATACAGAACATATGTATCGCAACACCTTTACTTGATAGTGATAAATTAGTAACAGGTTTTATTTTAGCCAATTGTTTGTGGACATCTTGTGTGCATAAATGAGAGTATTCTGGTGTATTTTCATACGTGGACAATACACACATACATGTATTATGCTGATATTGATTACTAGTTGTAAAGTTGCGCGCTACTGGTGGGGTTGCGTGTAACTATGAAAGTAGTTTATAATGCTAAGGCAAAGATAACGTAGCAAAGGTTTAAATTCAACATGCACGTCATTGCATTTACACGATATGCAAGTACGCAATATATTATTCCCCACATTATAATCTTGCTTACACTAATGCCCAAAACATTCGCCCTGACTTTCTTTGTAAACGTCAATATTAAGTTCCCTCGCACGTTTCCTCTACTTAGAAAGTTCTTTGAATTGCTAGAAAATTGGTTTTTGAATGCTACACAATCTGCTATTCTGCTGCATTTGCAGATTTGTCTATCCCTATATCAACGTATTATAAATTTATATTTTATTTTCTTAAGAAATTTGTATTTGTAATTTTGTTTCATTGTGTGTTTTCTTATAGTTTTCTTTCACTAGGTGTTTTTTTATTGCTATTTTGTTTCATTAAGTTTTGTAACAGCTAACAAAACACCCAAATTTGTCAAGTTGTTACATATTTGAATTGAACTCTTTAAAGTAGACGATAAATAAAAATTCAGCATTGAATATTCAGTTTAAGAATGATTGCTGCAGTCTTTAATTTACATTTTGAAGATGATTAATAAAACAATCCTTCCAGTAAATAAAGCATTCCTTGAAGTTAAATTATTACACTTATTATTATAAAATATATAATTACTAAAATATCCCGATTTGTTTTAACTGTTTTATTTAATTCATTCTATTAGTTCCCACTCTCCTTATATATATATATATATATATATATATATATATATATATATATATACTATAAATTCTGGATGACCCATAATGTTAATATAGTTTTTTTTCAAATATTAATTCATTATTTAAATTTAAAATGAATTATTTTTAGTTTTATATGGGGGGAAAACTTTTCAAAAAAAGAGAAAATTATGCAATAGTTATTTCGTCAATTTAGCTTAAAATAAATGATTACACATGATTTCATAAAACAACTGATTTTATGTTATAGGTTATGTGTTAGAACAGCTGTTTTAACGCATAGGTTATGTTACTAAACTTTATTTATATTAATTGTAGTTATTTAATAGAAAGTAACTAACGAAAAATTTCTTTGTTGACCTAAGTAGGAGTTGATTTTAAACAGTTTCGTTTATATTACGATTTCGTACTTGGTATTTTAAAATTTATATTATATATTAAATAATATTTACATCTAATTAATTTCCGGTGTTCTATGTGAAATATTTCCAGCACTTCACTGGAGTATTAATTTATAAGTGCTTGCTAGCTGACACGCTATTTCCTTGGAAGTTTAAATATTTACACAATAACTACCACTAGTTTCACAATACGCTTTGTTACCATGCCACTTGTTTTGTAAAGTGTTGTCATAGCAACTGTTTACTAATTCAAGCCATCCACAATTTCCTTCTACCAAAGAGGAGCTTAGTGTCTTTATCTAAATCCTTTCAATATTACCTCCCTGAATATGGAGACACCTCTCCCATAGCCTTGACATACAATATGGTTCTGAGTGAGCCATGGTTCATAATTCTCAGTAACAGGGACGTTCCATGTCTCTATTTACAATTATTGCATCTCCTCCAGGTGATTATAACCTTAATGGAGTTAAGCTCTCCATCGTATCAAAACAAATTCCAAGCAAAAAAATCATTATTATTCGCAGTTAGTTTCTGATTACTGACATTAAGATGTGATTATGAGGTAATTCAAGCCCCAAAGCAAAATTTAAAACATTTATTGTTATTTTAAGCTATTGTAATTCATACAATGGCACAAGTTGACATTCTCTTCTAAAATAAATACTTTCCAAATCTAAAAACTGCCCAATGATCATTACACCTACAGGGAGGTATTAGTTTAGATTTACTAACTTAGAATTATAGGTCTGATTACAGGTTTGCAAGAATATTAAGGACTTAAAAGTAAACTCTAAATTTAAATTTTCACTAACTACAATTCTTTTAAGCAATACTGAATTGCTCTATAGAAAACTATCTTGACGTTGTATTTGAAACTATTTATGATAAATTGATATGAATTGGTTACGAACTCGGTTAATTTAAAATTTAGGCAATAAAAGGTGAAAAAGAAGCTTTAACATCATTATGAGGGTGTTACCCAATTAAACCCTCTTTAAAGCTCGTATTTTTCATTGTGACAGGCTTAAAATGTTAGTATTTATTGGAAATAATTTCATAATTCAAGAAACTTAATCTAATCAATATATTTCCGAAAGTCAAATTTGGCCCTTTGAAGCTTGTAATTGCTAGGTTTACATTATCAAGTAAGAAATAGTTTTAACATGAAATATTTACATATTTATAGAGTATATTGGGAGACTTGCGTACATGGCCACCTTGATTCTAATCTGAATAAAGCTACCGCTGTTACTGATTTTAACCAATTGATATGAAGTCAGTGGCTCTAACCCAATATGCTAAGGCTCACTCAAGCTATCTGGTTAAAACATGAGGTTCAGTCTAAAGTATTTAAGATATACCCACAATTCTTTGCCTGTGGGATCGTTATAAAACTACGCACCAACCTCGGTAGTTGGTCAGAACGCCGTAATCGATAGTCGTCAAGGTTTAATAATAGACGTTTACAAAAACGTGTCTACTATAATACGATCAAACTAGGTGCGTAAACTTATTCCCAAATGGTGTCATGAATAATGTATATTGGTTAACGTTTCCTCTGTCCTGTCCCTCCTATGTTCCTCCTCAGTAGCGGAGCCAGAAATACCTTTTTGGGAGGGAATATAATGTTGGCGTTGCAGAGAAACTGGGATCTCAATATATATATCAACAAGTTCAAATGCTATTCTATGCGATCCTTGTGGTTAAAATTAGACACAAGCTGACAAACTAAAATAAAATTAAACACCTACCACATTTGAAGTGTACTTCAAATACATTCAATTTAGATACACGTGATGTTTATTCAAGACTTCACATTAATTGATTGTAAGAAATATCAAGATAATGAGGGAAACTCTTTTCATGAAAGATCTTATGAATTTATCAAGATCATTTTATTTTCATAAACTACAATTTTACAAAGAATATTGAGCCCAGGAGAAATATTTAACGTCTTTGAAAATTTGTCAAGATACTTCATCCTCTGTTACAGCAATTCTCGCACTACTATAAGCCACAGGGAGTTCATTTTTACGCACTTCAGATTTGAATTTTCAACGCTTATTTATTAATCTAAGACAGAACGTTTTCGATCGCTATATGCCGATCTTCATCAGTGTCTTCTGCTTGGAGATGTTGGGTCAAGCGGTGACGGTTTTTAAGGTAGGTTTTCGATAGTATCAAATAGTATGTATGATTTGTATTGTGTTTGTTCGTTTAATATGATTGTACTTTGTGTTTTTGTGTGTCTGTAAATTTCATATTGTTCTAGTGTGTTGAGATGTGGTCCTTTTTTGTTGATGTGTAAGATTTCTAGGTTGTGGTAAATGTCTGTGTATTTGTGTCCTGTTTCTTTTTTGTGATTGTAAAATGTTGAGTTGGTGTTCTGTTTGTGTTCCTCGATTCTATGTTTAAAGCTGCGACTTGTTTTTCCAATGTAGAATTTGTTACATTCGTTGCAGTTCAGTTTGTATACGCCTGGTGCTTGTAGTTTATCTTTGTTGTTGGTGTTGTGTTGTATTTTGTATTGTAACTTGTTATTAGTTTTGTATGCTATTTTGTATCCTATTTTTTGAAATTCGCAGGCTATTTTGTTTGTTGTTTTGTTTATGTATGGTAATGTGATGTATTTGTTTTCCCTGTCTGTAGTGTTAATTTTAGTGTTATTTTGTATTTTGTACCATAGTTTATTATTGTGGTATTTATCCGTTTGTGTATGCTAAATATTTAATTGTGTTTAGTTCTTTGTTAATGTTTTCGGTGGTCATTGGGACTTCTTTAAGTCTATGGAGCATGGATCTGAAGGCATCGTGTTTGTGTTCGATAGGGTGGTTTGAGGTGTTGTGGATAAGTGTATCTGTTGTTATGGGTTTTCCGTAAATGTTGAAGTTGTGTATTTGTGTGCGGCTTTTTGTTATGGTTAGGTGGAGGAAGTTTAGGGATCGGTTGGTTTCAATTTCTGAAGTGAAGTGGAGTTTTGGGTGTATTTTTTTATTATTAATAAGAGAGCTTATTTATAATAAGAGAGCTCTCGGTTTACTATCAACTCTTTTTATAAGAAATCTTGAATATTTTTAAGCCTTAATATTTAGAGATAATACTTACATTATCAATGATCGAATTTAAAATATTGTTCAAAAAACGTTTCCACAAAACCATGTAAGTTTATCTTGAAACAATTGTTTTTAAAATTTCACAACTTAGATAACAATAAAAAATAAGTTCAGGTTTTTTTACGGGTGTCAGTAAATTCAAATGTATTGAATGCCACACGATCTGCTTTCTCTGGGTATTTCCTTAGTGAAAGTCTGTAGTCTTATAGGTGATTGAAAAAGAAAGTAAGTTTACTCTAATTTTTTAAACAAAATTTATGCTGAGTAAATACAAAAAAAGGAAAGCTTACTCCTGAACACCGCCATTAAGGACTTTTTTATATTATATTTAAAATCATTCTTATAGAAAAACCTATTTTCGAAATGGCTTGTAAAACAAGGAAATGTAAAAGAATTAACCGGTTTGGCAAGTCAGTTAATGATTCCTGAGTTGAACCACCTCTGAATCTCAACATTAATTCGCGGGTACCATGTCCCCGTATATGTCAACTAGGTCACAAGCCACGAACTGCAAACCGGTTTTGTAATCGGTTTTTTTCTAGTTCTAGATTTGAAGACGTTGCTTAAATAAACCAAACAATGGCGACCGATACTTGTTTTGTCTCTAAACAAATTTGTTTATTTTAATACAATTGTGTTACGACTAGAGTTTTGAGGTTAGAGTTAGCTAGTTACAAAGGCTGACTTAATTTCACAGTTATTTGTTTCTGTGAAACAAATTTCTTTCACAGTTATAATTTCTCATAAATTTAAATTTGAGGAATTTAATGTATAACTTTATAAACATACTGTATTAAAAATTCTCTATTGGTTATATAAGTTTTATAACGCGTCTTTTTTTTCAAGACTTCTGTTGTTAATTCACCAGTTTCTTTGGTGCTATATTTTAAGATTGTGACTCCTTCTTTCCTTGGACTACCTCTCCAACGGTTACTGGCCAACGACAGATTTTAGCTTATTCTTACTTCCATCGTTCCACTTATAAGATCACCACAGTCTACGTTTCTTCTAATCCATGTTATGACCGGTTCTCTCTGGCGTATAAATTGTTCTCGATTTTTATATCCCTGTATAACCATTTATGTTTCGTAACTTAGAATCACTGTTATATCAAAGTATGAATATTTCTATTGTTTACTAAGTAGTAGTAAATAAAACTTTTATATATTTAGTCTATGGCCTGTGTCGGTGCTTAAAGATATTATATATTCTTCCTTCATGAAATTCTTTCGTAATGATGAGGTTTTTATCTTATGTTTTCCCCTCTAGCTCTTGACCATTCTAATGCTTCCAGATGGAACCCATTCCACTATCTGTATAGGCAGCTTATTTATTCCCATTCATTCTCAATATGGTACTACTCTACTGTTTTCCGTTAATATTTTCAGTGGATTTTTCTTTCTTCTAGTGACTTATTCTCCCATCGTTGCACGCCCATCTAACCCTGATGTACTACAGTTCTGCTAGGAGCAGCCAGTTCAACAGTGCATCTTTTTCATGACCCACTTATCTTCCACTATAAAGAATACTGATGTTTATTTTAAGTAGAGATATATAAATTACATTCAGTTGCGTCAACATTCTAAAATTTCAAAAAAATAATACCGAATCTTTTCAAATCAACTTCATGCATCAACCGTTGAAGTAATTTAACTATTTCAATGTCTCAAGGTTTTCTTGAGAAATTCTGCGTAGGCATACTTAGTGAGTGGTTATTTAAACCTTAAGAATTACTATTATCAAAGAAAGCTCCTGAAAACCACTTATAATTTTAACTACGATAAAATTAAATTATGTGCAGTTGTTGAGTACATTAATAGCCTGAGTTTTCCAATGATGTAGTATTCTCTTCGATTAACTCGTACGTAATTACTTGTATATAAGAGTATAAGGACTATCTGTCAACTCATTTATACTGTACAGTAGTCGAATAGTTCTGTGAGTGATGGTCATCAAAAACGCGTCTAGTCCATAAGAGGGCCTCCACTATTACTTCAGAATATACTACCGGATCTGCTCATAACAAACTTTGTATTGCATGCAATACATAATTTTATGAATATTTGTTTACTTTAATTTTGTGATTTCACACATCGACCGTTGCAGGGATTTAACTATTTCTATATTTTTCTCAAGTTTTTCTCGAGCAGTGCCTATAGTGTATCATTTCTCATTCATTCACAAAGAGCGCTTATGAAAATCTTGAAAATTATTATTGAATATCGTCAAAGAAAACCAATAAGTCGTATAAAAACTCACAAAATAATTTTTATTGGGTTATAGTTTTAAAAACAATCACCAAAAGTTGATTAAATGATAAAACTGTTGTCCTTTTCAAACCTGTAGTGCTATGAAAAAAAGTCCTCAAATTTAGAGTCCAAATGAGTAATGTAAGAAGGCAGAACATCAAACCCCCTACACTTCACCAAATACTTTCTTTGAGCTATAGCTTTGCTTGAGTACAGTAATAGTCCGCCTTTTCTAAAGATGTAGTGTTCATTTCTGTTAACTCGTAACTGATTACATATATCTATAGGAACTATATGTCTATTCATTTATGATTTGAAGTGTTCAGATAGCTGTGTGAGTGGTAGCCATCAGAAACGCGTATTTTTCAGAGAAGATGATGCCATTAGACAAAAACATTAATATACTCAACAGATTTATATGGACCTAGCCGAATAGTACACAGCTAATAGCAATATATACGAGTTAAACAGAAAACAAGTAATATAAACAATAAATTTATAAAATCAATTCCTACTTAGGCCAGCAAAGAAATACTTTATTTTATTTACTTTTTACTAAATAATTACAGTTAATATAAATAAAGTAACATTATTACATTAAAACAGGGTGAAATCATATGTTATCACTTATTTTAAGCCAAATAGGATGAAATAACGACTTTGCATACCTTACCCAATTTAAGAAAAGTTTTTCTCCCATGTAAATCTAAAGCTAATTAATTAAATTTAATTATAGATTTATTATTTGAGAAAACTGTATAAACATCTAGTCTCATCCACTACATTTAAAAAAAAAATATATTTGAACTAGAGTGGATGAATAAAAAGTATTTATTAATGATTGAAAATTTGAACAAGATATATATATATATATTAATTACTTAAACAATAGTTTATGACTATATATATAAATATCGCAATATGTATTCTTGTGTATTAATAGAGAACTAAGTCAAAACACAAATACAAGAATTATAATTGAATTTACAATATTCCTGATGATGTTGGTACTGTTAGTCAACGAAAAGCTTTGAATTGTAAATTCAATTATAATTCTTGTATTTGTATTTTGACTTAGTTCTTTATATATATATATATATATATATATATATATATATATATATATATATATATATACAAGAAAACTTTGAAATAATAGCAGGAATTGAATTATTGTGTAAGTTTAAATAAACCTATAACGATCTACCTATTTAGTAACTTCCAAGCAATTTTACAGTAAAATACAACCTTATTATACAACATAGACTATTTAGCCAAATAGTGTAGGCATACTTTTGTTTATGAGTTACACTAAAAGGAATTTGTATTTTTTTAAATACCTATTGAAAATTAAAAGGAAAATAATTATAAATTGCAGTCAGAGAAGTATTATAAGCGGATATCCGGGTGTCAAGAGAGATGGACGAGCATACTGATTAAACTGTTCTGATGGTTGGCGGTTAGCGACAAAGATATGAAGAGGCGGGGGGGCATGTCTGTGATTTACACGTGATGTAATCATAAACACTTTCAGGGCTTTGTTACCTTTGGTCACTGGTGGTGAAACAAGTCTAGACTTGCATTTATTGGAAAACCTATACCTTAATGAATATAATTGCTTCTGTAATCTTTTCATTGATGCAAAATTACAATAAGAACAAAATTATTTGTTTGGTGTAAGACTTTGTACGAAAATTATTATTGTTATATTTAAAAATATACTGTTTTATTCATATAAAACTCTTTGTTTGTTTCTACTTGTGTTTTACAATTTGATCTTTTAGAGAGTGTGCTCAATAAACTGTATCCATCCTCAACATGCTAACAACGATTCTCCTTCGTTCCCTAGTACTAGGGAAGATTCGTTGCCTTCTTAATCCAACATATAATATACTATACGTATTCAACCTATCTACATCCCTGTTCCGTGATGAAAACCTGTAATGTTAAAAGAGAAACAAATATACTTATATCTTCCACAACATGATAGGGGAGCACATCCTTGGTACATATAACGTTGTGGCACATCCTTGGAATCGTTTGAAATTTAGTGAGATAGCGCCAAATTCATTGGCCAGCCCACCATAACTACGATCCAAACTCTTATATTAAGTAGACCACCATTAAGCTATGACCCGTCTATGGTTACTGCTTCATCATGAGGATTGTTTTGACCACTGCATTATAACCACGAGCCGTATTTATTTCTAGGTCGTGATTATTTGTGTGCACTGTGAAACTATTAACTTAAGCTTCACGATTACCGAATACTTTTGAGGTCATAAAACCCATTATTACTACAAGAGGAACCAGAGCCTCCCCTCCCTCATTAACACCTTGGCGATTCTCCGATTAACGTCGAATAACTTTGAATTTTAAATTTTCTTTAGAAGTGTGCATAGCCGTTCATGTTCTGGGAATTTTGTATTTATTACAAATTTTGAAGGCAACCCTCTTCATCTTCTCCAAGCGCTTCAAGCGAACGTTCGCCAGTGGTAAGGGATTTCAGAATTTATTTCCGGCAGACCTCAACAGCTGACCAAATGGTGAGCCAAACCAAAGACGCAAGTTATGTAGTTAAGAGTGTCTTCACTGAGTGTTCTGCTACTGCCAGTATTTCCTTGAACGGCCAGCTGAAGAATTCTATATGTATTGTGTGACATAAGATATCCTAGATATTTTCATGTTTTTTTATTAACAGTCATTCCTCTCTCTCTCTCTCTCTCTCTCTCTCTCTCTCTCTCTCTCTCTCTCTCTCTCTCTCTCTCTCTCTCTCTCTCTCTCTCTCTCTCTCTCTCTCTCTCTCTCTCTCTCTGAGAAAGTCATGGTGTATTCTAATATTATTACAAATCTATAAATACAACTCTTAATAAAAAAAAGCACTACGCTAAATACAACCAAAAACGTCGAATATACAACCAAAAAAACAACCACAATACATCTACTAAATGTTAAAACATACTCAAAATCAAACACTATATTCGAACACATAATTAACAACCACAAAGAATAACAATAAATCACAAAATATCAAAACTTCTCAGATTCACAAAAATATAACACACCTGTGTAAATAGTCTTGTCGGTGACTCACAACATCAAACAATGCACTGACCAAGCGTGAAACGCGTCTGCAGAAAAACATCAGAAAGTAGTGTTTTTTGTCAAAATATTCGATTTAAACCTTATTTAATATTATAACTTTACATTTTAAAAATTAGATTTTATAATTTATCATATTTTTAATACTACTTTTAAACTGAGGATATTAAATAGGTCCCAACAAAGTAATGTAATTAGTAAATATATCTTAAAAGTCATTAAATAATCACTATATTGCATAACTATATTTACCGTTAACGTAGGCCTACTAGAAAATAACTTCTCTTAGACATACATAATTTTCCTTAACGTTCAACACTTTCTTCAGACATACACTTCAACTCTCTGCTAAGGTACAATACAGAAAGTATCTTCCCCTAAGAGTAATAGGGCCAGTTGTATGAAATCACACGTTGTCACAGAAATTAATCAAACAATCTAAATCTCTTCGATACGATATTTAAATAAGTTTCGCATATACGATACTCAAAACTGCATTTGAAAATATCCTTAACATAACCTTGAAATAACCTCTAAATGAAAAACAAAACATTCTTTCATTGCGTTTTACTTGTCTTACGTGACAACGTATTTTAACAGTTAAATAACAGCTGATAAAATACTATAAGTACCTAAAGAAGCTACCTTTTTTAATCACTGCGTACAGAAAGCAGAAATTTAAGTTTTATAATCGAAATTGCTTGATCTAATCATCTTGAATTCACTGATTAAACTAATTTTAAAAAATACTCAACTAAGTGAATAGGAAGGAACGCTTACTTCCTGAAGCTTTTCAAAACATTCCATCCTTTTACGAAGCTAACCCTCTGAGTTTATAACCAATATTAACTAATGAAATATTCAATTTATTATTTTTTTTTTTTGTTACAACTATTGAATAGTACCATCAGTCCAAAGATATTCTTAGTTTCTGGGATAATAAATAATATATGTTACAGTGTAGCTTAGCTTTCACTTTTTAGACGGAACCGAGCGCATAAAGTTATACTATTATTGAGGCTAGGTGTGTGCGTAATAAATAACAACAAATTATTAAATTCATTTTCGAAAGATTCAAATCTGTTAAACGTCCTCAAATTGACTGATAATATTTACGTGTTTGAGCAAATTAATCGTAGTTTAAATCTTACACAACTCCTCATTCCATCTTCAGAGTTTATTTAGTGCGTGACGACTCCTAATTGGCATTCGATCCGATAGACTTCGCCGTAGTTCCTATTTCCTGGCCCGGCAATTTGTTTCCCCCCCAACTTGACCAGTTTACATACAACCTTAAGCACTCTAATGCTCATCGAAAATTGTTGTTTTCCAACCGACGTTATCATTTTTCTCTGTGGTAATGTCTTAATTTGCATTCTGTACTGGTTGCGTTTAGTCTGGCATTGTGTTCAAATTTGAGACAATGATTGGAAACAAAGTTTAGTATTTTATATAAAAGATAATTTCAAAACTTTACACTTTTCAGTAAAAGTTATAAAATAAAAAGTTAACCATTCAGAAACTCATAAGTAAAATCAATAAATTTGGAAAGTTTTCAGACGATTGTTTATTCATCCAATATCAGCTAACCATACATAACAACCCCTACGCACTCGCATACACACACACAATATAATTTACTCTGTCTAATACATTTTATAGGTGCAACATTATAATATTTACTTCATAATTTTTATAATGTTATTGTTGTTACTTTGTTTTCATAAATAAATTTACTGTAGGCCTATAATACAATAAGTATACAAATGTATAATAGAATAAAAACCACATTATGTACACTTAGGCCTACGGTTTAACTGCATTTAGATTTTTTTTAAGTAGTTAAGTGGAAACTGAAAAGTTTTAAAAACTTAACTGTAATTAATTATAATGAAATAATTTCATAAAAACCAGATTTTAGATAAAACATATCTAGGCTGTTGGAAATGAACCTCGCCCACATTAGTTATAATTTCTATTAAAAGTATTATTTGTTTCTTTTCTGGAAGAAAATTAATTTTGTTTACTTTAGTCGAGAGCAACGTCCCAGAACTGAGTTGTAAAGAATGAACGCTTTTTCCGTAGTTACAAGTTCACTTGTCAACGCACACATGTATCTAGGATCAAGTAATGTGCGACTTACTTGAGATACTCGCTCAAGTAAAAAATAATAATTTGCGTACACAGACAAAACTAAAGTATTAATTAGTGTCTTGAATATTAACTAGTGAAACAGAGTAAGAAATTGGCTACAATGGCTAACACAATAAATATATGGTAGAAAATAATCACAAGACACTAGTTATGAGTATATTCCGCTAGTTCCAGGTTTTAGCGCTAGATGGAGATGTTCAGTATTTCCTAGAGGGGGGTCTTAAGCGGTGAAGAAGAGGTTTTGACCAACGTATTAGTGTTAGTAAAGAGTGGCCCTACTTCGGAAATGACTAGCGTTAAGAGCTCGAAAAAATATATTGAGTGTTTTTTTAATGGTGGCCAGTTATATTTGGGTCCTTCCTCGTATGTATTTACATACAATCCTATGTACTTACAATTGTTTTATGTTTATAAAGCATATACGCTTTTATTATTTTTAATATTTCATTCAAAAGATCTAGTTATGTTAAATTTCAGTTACTTAAATTTTAGGTTAAATTCCTGAACTCTGTTAGAGTCATTGGTGCTACTGATTGGTGAGGAATGAAAATCGTGTTAAAGCCATAGCATATAGTATAGTATATAGGCTACTCTTCTTAGGAAGAGCATATAGTATAGAGTTCCTAACCTAAGCATTATTTTTTTGTGTTGTGTGTGTTAAAGAGAGAGAGAGAGGAGAGAGCGTATCTGAGTACTGTATCAGCTAATTACCTCCAGATGTGTATGTTACTGGATAAGCCCAAATGTATTTCTATAAAGCTAGATAGATTATCTAAATAAATGTTTGGACTGAAATTTTTTTAATCTAGGGCTATTAAAGTTATTTTTTAATTCATTGTTTCTCCAGCAAAGTTTGCAAATTAACAGTTAGACATTGCTTTTAATCATAAGGTTTAACACTCCATCATATATCTACCATAACAAATTAGGATTACGTGGTCAAACTAAGATAAGTAAAATATGCGAGACTGCAGACGTGGCTAGCTTGCAGGACAGAGTTATTAGGCTGATTAATCTCTTGTGCTATTTAAAGACATTAAGTCTCGAAAATACATTATAGTTGGTCACGATCTAACTTGTGAAAACAAAAAACAACAGCATGTCAATTACATGAAAACTCTCAAACTGACTGCAATGATACGCAGTGGCTAATGTAAAAATAATTTAATCCAAACCAATTTTTTTTATTCCAAAAACAAAGATTATATTGTTGTCAAAAATAACTAAATTGAGAAAGGAGTGTCCATTTCAACTAACCTTAAAAAATACGACTAAAATGATTTTGAATATGTTTACTGTAATAAGTTTTTTTTAAATGTAATGGGTAGCCTAATACTTTCGGGTCACGAATCAACCCAAATACAGGTACTTTATTTAATTTACTAATATAACTTGTATTTATTACAATTTATTATCACTTTATTTTAAAAAAAAGCAATATTTGCTCCACCCACATTTTACAGATTTTGTCAAGTAACAAAATTTTAAAGTAGAAATTAATTTTTTTTCTAGAATAGCAATATTTTTTTATTTAATAAAAAAATCACCATTAAAAGTCAATTTAGATCTTCTGATACTTCATTAATTTTGTTGTAATAACAAGATTTAGATAAAACCCAAGATGTTATTTAACTCAAAGTTTGGTACACAAGCTGTCCGCTTATTGCTGTTGTGTAAAGGAAAGAGGCGCACTCCAGAAATTGCTCGCGTTCTTAAGATGTCAGTAAACTTCACGACTCTGGCATCAACTGCAGTATTTTGAAGGGACGAACAGCTTTAATGAATTTGTTCCATTGGAAATGTAGAAAGTAATACACTTTCTCCGACCTAAAATATTTGTGCGCTTCTTAATTTAACTTGGTATGATTTTTTCCCGACTGTGTAAATATAGATCGAGGAAAATATGACTAACCGAAAATGGTTGGTCGTAGATAAATATCACTCCTCTAATTTCAGCTGTGAGTCGACAATTTTATACGGTCTACATTTATTTTGTTAGAAGATAACGTTTTTTGTTCTTGCAAAAGTGTCGTGAGAACGTTTATGATTCATCTCTATATTGGTTGCTGTCATACTATGTAAAGTCCAAAAACAATTTTCGTAATATCGTCTCTAAACATATCGGTTCTATGAATCGATACCGGCCCAGATCCTTTCATAAAGCATGGAATGGAACTTTTTCACTTCACTCGGTGATGATTATAGAAAACTCGGAGTTCACTCTAATCACATTTGAACTACTTGTGTAAATTGAACAGAAGTTAACTACCTGGATGTTATTATAGTTGCTTAAATAATCATAATTAATTTTAGGAATTTCCATTCATGAAATACTTATATTCAAATGGATGTATATAACATATCTATGTTGCAACATATGTTCAACAGTATAACATATGTATGTTGCAACATATGTACAACAGTATAACATATATATGTTGCAACATATTTACAACAGTATAACATATGTATGTTGCAACATATGTACAACAGTATAACATACGTATGTTGCAACATATGTACAACAGTATAACATACGTATGTTGCAACATATGTACAACAGTATAACATACGTATGTTGCAACATATGTACAACAGTATAACATATGTATGTTGCAACATATGTATGTTGCAACATATGTATGTTGCAACATATGTACAACAGTATAATCGTCGCATGAACGTTGTGAGAAGATGTTACAATTTATTTAAATTGATATACATTTATCGAAAATTTTACTTCTCTTTACGAGCCGATGTCCGAAGCAGTAAACAGTTGGAGCAACTGTATTTCTCCAAGTCTTTTGCAAAAGACAAATAAGATTCCTGCTAATTATACTTTAAAAAAAAAAAAAAAAAAATATATATATATATATATATATATATATATATATATATATATATATATACATATATATTTAAGATTAAGATTACATTTTTAGATTAAACATTTAAATTTCTAGAAACCCAATATCCGTTTTTCGTTCTTCATAAAATTTATGCCCAAGAGGAAGATATCTTAAGTACAGTAAAATACCCTTTTCACACGAAAACACAAATTTCGTTTTTAAAGCATTGTCTTAAACATCAAGATGGCGCAAGAATATAAAGAATTAAATCATTTTGCATACAAAGTATTACATCACTGATGTCCTATAATTTGATAAGAACTTACTCTTTCATAAGAAAGCCTACTGAAATTTAAGAACTGAAAAAAAGCAAAAAAACCTAATATTACAACTATTTTTTAATTTCCTTCAATATTCCTGTTGACGTTCAACCATTTACTATCCTAGTTATTAATTGTCTTGTGATACTGTCAGAATCCTGGTTATATAAACTTTAAGACTGACTAGTCAATTCTTACGTATCATTAATTGAGGCCAAAGTATTTTACTTATTTCCTTGCGTTATCAATTAACAAAATTTACTTTTAGAACTACTTCATTCATATTTTTTGTCATAAAGCTTTTTTATTTTTATGGGTATATTACTGTGAACAGGATATGAATCTTTACAGTTGCTATTTATAAGGTATAAACGTATTGGGCGTTCAAATAATAGTAAATCTAGTGAACTTTCAAACGGAAAATTGGTTGTATTTCATTTATATACAGAATTAAATCCAATTTGATATTGATGTTGTATATAAGTGCATCAAACCATGGTACTGACAAATGTGTTTTGTTATATGACAGTCTATAAATCTGTCTGGAGTCAGAAGTGTCACAAAGTCTATCATTAACGTAACAGGAAAATGCACGTGAATGATGTTTTTGAGAAAGTAGATAATGCAGATGCTAATGACCTGACTTTATTGTAACGTTTGTTATTGTTAGAGACAAGATTATATCATGGCGGATGTTGCAGATATTTTCGAATATAATCTGGCAGATGTTTTTGTGCGTTTGTACACTTTAATGAATAAGTTTACTTGTTTGTGTAGCTTAATTAATTGCTATTCTATTAAAAATAAACACAATCTAATCTATAAATTATTTACATCCTGCACATTCAAGTTTCTCACGCAATATTACAATTCAGGTTTTAAATGAAGAATTTTGTTTTAAAATTAATATTGTCTCAACTACTGTAAGATATGAGTAAGCTATCACACACGCATAAACCTATTTGAAATAGAAGTGTTTATGGTATTCTTTCGCACATTAAGGGATTGAATACAACTATTTAGCTGGCAATCAGCTAAATATTTGTACATATTTGCCCAAATGAAACCTGGGTTAAAGCAAAGGTTAAAGCACTTTACTTACTTAAGTTTGGCCGCTGTTCTTTAGATTTCGTGGACATTTTACTAATTTACTCAGATTTATTATATATTTCGTTTTAATCGCGGATTACACTGTCTTAATGCGTAGAACAGTTAGACCTCTCTAATTTAAGAGGATATTCTTCCACTTTCAACAATCCCTACTACATCAAGTTTTTGTTTTATTTCTTTATGAATTTCTACCCATAATATTAAAATAGTCTAAAAACACTTGTAAATATACTACACTTGCATTAATAGCACTTACTTTTATAACTGTTAAGGGCACCCGTTTCGGGAGTTGTGTCTCATTGTCAACTCAGACCGTAACTCATAGTCATGGGACACATCTCCCGAAACGGCCGTCCTCAACAATTATAAAACTAAATGCTACTATAGGCAAGTGTAACATATTTACAAGCGTTTTTAGTTAGATACTAGTAGCTCACGTGAAGATGGAAGCAATTAATATTAAATAGTCATTTACAATCATTAAATCATAACTTTATAAATATTTCTGAAATATTTTAAAACGACAATTAAAATATATTCTAATAATATTATTACTAATACATATTATTCTAATAAGTATAATTAGAAATACTAATAAACAAACTTCTAAATGTTAGTCTATCTTTTGCGATGTATGAAATTGAAGGAAAATAATTCAAATTAATTCTGTCTACATTTAATCCTAGTAACGATTGCAGGTGATTATGTTTTAAATTGAGAACAGTTAAAACTGACGTCACTACAGAGCGACTTACTTATTCCTAGAAGGCATTTCTGAAGCTACGACTGGATGCAATACATAGCGACGAATTATAGGCTCAGGCTTACGTAACGTTTGCTAAGGAAAAGATCTCTGGAATTTCTGCCTCAAATGGACCGGTTTTTCAGATCTCCATAATCAATGGTTATCGATTTGATAATTAATTCGGGTTATTTGAAAGGCGAAGCTAGTTGTTTCTTTCCAAACCTTATTTTGTAGCCCAAAGTAACGGAAGTTTATCATGTTTAGAATACATTAATGAACGGGTTAGTGAAAAAACTTTGGCCAAGTAAAAAGTACACTCATAGTAATTTCTTTTTTTGAAATGTTTTAAAGAAAAGTTTTAAAAACCAAAAGTCCTAAGAAAAGTATAATAATTCTGTTTAAACGTTCCATTAATATGATTAAAAGATTTAAACTTTTTAACGTTCCCTAACAGATTAAATTGATCTAACTTTTGGTAACAATTAAATTATTTATTTGGTCCAAATATCCCGTGGTCGGGCCTTCTTTTTTAACACTTACCTCCTTGTTTGCATTCTTGTTTTACCAAAAAAATAGTCTTTTAATGAATGTTGAAATTACTTATCAATTAGTGCATATAACCTTTACAGAAAGTAGTATGAAGTAGGCGCTGTTGTTAGTGGAAAGGGGGAAATTGAGTTTCATTTCTTGGTTCAGCATAAAAATAACAGGGGAAACCAGTTTCCAAAACACTTTTAAATAGAGTCTGTTTGAATTAAACTAATCAAACATTACTTACTAGATATAACATTTATGACGTATTTCCTCTCCCACCAAAACAACGATTACTGCAACGCCAAAACTTTCTGCATAACATCTCTCCCCCACTAGAGTAAAGTCATCTCTCCCCCACTTTGAGAAGTCAAACACGCAAGTAATGACATAAAGCTCAATAAAGTAATGAAATGGAAGGTGCTCATCTTACTTTAATAAAACTTCGTTTTCACAATTGCTAAATACCATACAATATATATTTGTATAGATTATTTTTCATGCGATCAATCAATTCAGTTATGGTCGCCCATAAAAGATATAAATAGATTGTTAGTAATCGATTCAATTAAGATAAGGACCTAACGCAGTCGTCAGGAAATAAGGGAGATCCTTCCTGACTGTAGGATTTCATGTTTGAAGTAGACCTACTCTCTTTGGGGGAAGAATAGGTGGAACAAAGGTAGACCATATTAAGATTTATATGATCCCCTGGTACCAGAAATAAACAATTAGTGCTCGCATGTGGGAATAGTAGATTATATGAAGCAGGGCTGCTTTCTATCAGGGGAAGAATTGGGTACATAAAGGTAGACCTTATTAAGGATAATTATGATCCCCTGGTAATGGAAATGTACAATTATGGCTCGACTAGTGAGAATAGTCGTTTATATGAACAGAACTGCCTTCTATCAGGGGAATAATGGATGGACCTTACAAGGAGTTATGATCCCCTGGTACTGGAAATAAACAAGAATTATGGCTCACATTATAGGAAGAGTCACTTATATGACAGGCGTGATATCTACGAGGTCTACCAGCGCTTTATATCAGGGGAAGAATGGGTGACATAAAGGTAGACCTTACAAAGATAATTATGATCCCATGGTACAAGAATTATTGCTCCTAAAATGAGATGGCTCGATTAGTTGAAGCAGATTTTTTTTCTATCAGGATAAATAGAATTCTCTATACCTTTACACATAATATAAGATCTGAATGAGAGAATTCAATAGAAGCGTGTTGAGTATGACAACCCGTGAACAATGTCTGTATTTTTCAAAAGTAAGTTGTATATATTTAAACTTGTTTCTGAAGTACCGAGAGGGATTCCACACCCCTGTAAGTCATTTGTTTATTAATTAAAGATGGAGATTAATGTAGGGCTCTAAAACATCACTAATTGTCTTTGATGACTATTTGTTTTCCTTTAACGTTTTTTTACAAACAATTTAGCCTACATTTATAATAAAAATTAAAAACTATGTACACGATATTTAGTAACATAATAACACATTTTTGTTAATTTTATTCGCTAACGCGCTGTTTATATTTCCGATTTTTTACGCTAAGCGTGATTAAGTTAATAATATGTTTCAAATATTGGGGTCTGGTAAAGGATTTTTCTTGATAAAAAATTTCATTTTAAAAACTAAATATAATGGTATAATTTTATGTCTACTTAAATACATCTTCATTTATTATATCGACTACTTGAAATATTTGTGGCCATAACATTTTAAAACATAATAATATGGGTCACATTAAACTACATTTTATTTTGATATAATGTTACCAGTCTTATAGTTTTAAATATAGTGTAAGCATATATGTAGGCTAGGTCTTCCATTAGATTTAATAATTTTCCATTTTTGTTCCTTTTTACTACCTTTACGTAACATAATTTGTTACGTGAAAATTACAAATTCATTCATTCTTAGTTAACGGACCAAAGACTATCATTATAAATTTAGTCTTCACCCTGAGTTATGTTCTGGGTCATAGTAAAAATGTTTAAACTATTGCTAACGTATAATGTACTCTATATCATTGGTTAGATGATGTTAGGTTTTTCGTAGAAGATAATTTAGTTTTGTACAATTCTTAAATTAAATTTAATACGTAAGATTAACGATATTGTACATATAACTTATCGTGTAATATTTGCGAGTTGTTTTAATTCTTCATGCCTTAACACAATATAATTACAATTTTTCTCTTTTTTCATTAAAAAAACATTAATGTTGTGCATTGTTTAATTAAAAACAGGGAGCGAATTATTCAGAAGGACTCTCTAGAGAAACTATGTTATAACAAATTCGGAAACATTTTACAAACTTGTAAAGCAATATATTTTAAAATTTTATTTGACTATAACCTTTATTTACTATCTAAATGCATTATATACATGTAACATTTGTTACTGAATTTGTGTTGTGCATAATTATTAAGAAATAATTGGTGAAATTACTTTATAAGATTCGCCGATTTAAATGAATTAATTTTTTTAGTCTTAAAAAACTACTTACGCCTGCCTTCTGCTGGCAAATGCGTCGTCGGCATTTATACAGGCGCTCAATAGCGCTACACACAAACACAGCACGTACATATTGTTGCCTCTGCGAGCACACAGAAGCGTGTGAGTCCCGACAAAGAGCTGACCATGTCCCCACTATGATCTGATTGCTCTCTCCCCACTAGTTCAGAACATTAGCTCCAACACTGCCGTCCACTACAAGAAATCCTTCGATATAACCTAAACAGAAACATATAATTAAAAAAAGGGAATTGTAAATGACAAATTCAATTTACAGCCTATAAATTTCGATTTTATTTAGAAATTGTTTTACATAAATTTATAAGAATGTTTGAAATCGTAATTGAGCTTCCTTAATTTTTAAACAAAAAGACACACAGATTTTTCCTGTGAGAAAGGAACTAATATACGTGAAGAATTATCAGACCACAGGAGAGCATAACTTCCCTGTTTAAGGAAGTGGGAAAAAATGACATATCTAGAGTCGCATTGCTAAGATAGACCTGCTTTCGTAGGGAAAACTGGGTGCGTACTTCTTACATAAACTGGACTTCATCACTTTCACATACATAAGCTTCATTTATTTATCGTGAACCTAGAAATTTGAAGAATCTCAGCCATAACCATGTTTAATCTCGTTGTTAACAAAAAATATATATTTATAAACTGTAATATGTAAACCTATTAGTAAACGAATATTTGCCAGTACTTTTTTACTAAAGTTTTTATTAAACAAACAACGACTTGTTAAACATATAATTTTAACTAAAATAATGATAAAATAAGAAACGAAACATTTTCAATCTTACAAAGCAATATTAGACAGTGTCTTGAAATTTGTTTAATAAAAAGAACTTTATTTAAGAAAACAGCTTTTTATAAAATGCAGGAGGAAGATTGTTATAAATTAAAATTTGTTGCTTTTTTTAATCATATATATATATATATATATATATATATATATATATATATATATATATATATGTAATATGTTTTCTTGTTTAATAATCTAAAATAACGTAGGTTATTCAAATACAAGAATATTTATTAATTTATATTCAAAGCTTTTCTTTGGTAAACAGTACCAACATCAGGAATGAATAAGATAATAATGCAAGATATAGGCCTAAGACATATGTTAAATTACAAATAGAATTGTTGCTAAATTTATACAAAATGCCAAGTTTATTCTGTTGCTGTAGCGTTATAGACATTGAATGTAGTATCAAATTTAGAATGTATTTGTATTTGTTCTTCTATGTTATTATATATATATATATATATATATATATATATATATATATATATATATATATATATATATATATTCCTCCTTAGTGAAGAGAAAGTGTAGTTCAACAACTAACAAAACTAATTTAGTAAATTCTTTATTGCTATGAAATTCCAACCAGAAAATCAGGTCAGAAAAATCCAAGCTCAAAAGATTACAGGAAAGAAAAAAATTAACGATTCATATTAAAATAACTTGAAAACAATTTTAGAAAGATGAAGATAAAATAAAAAAAAACATTTGTAAAGTATAATTCAAATGATTATTAGAAAGAAAAAAAGGAGTGAATCAAAGTATCAAAAGTACAGAATATCTGGGAAAGTCACCCATGGAACACGGAAGTGTAAGCTGCCTCTAATTGTTTGAGTTTAAAAACAGAGTAATGCGCCTTACAATCACGTGGATGAAGGTATAAAGCATATGTCAGTAAGGAAGGAGATAGAGTTACTATAAGTTATTAAAAAATTTAATTATAAAATTCACATTTACAAATTGTTAAGGATATACACTCATTATCGGTCAAAGTTATTATAAAACAAATTTTAACTACAAAAACGTGTTAAAAGTCTGCTTCATATATTCTGTAAATAGAGGTTGTTAAAGCAATATACGTTTTTTGACCTTTTTTAAATAGTAAAAAAAATATGTTTAAAAAGATTAGTATCTTTATTTTGTAATGAAATTCATCATTTATATTTTACTTTGACAAAATTTAATTACAAATCAGAATTTTTAAAAATTATTTTAAAATACTTTAGTGAATTTAAAATGTTTTCTTGTAAAAATAATTAAAATAACACTAAACAAAATTAAAATTAAATCAGGGGATACTTTCAACTAGTAATTAAATTAAACTAATTTAATTTCAACATTTAATAAAAGGACACTTGTAGATTATAGCTTTTAAAGAAAGATACAGAAAATGTGAGAAAAAAATTGGTAATGTAAAAAATCTTTCTCAGTCCCAGCACAATCCACATAGATTCACAGCACATAAATCCACTTGACCCAGGATTCTCCTTTATAATCCACCAAAACTTCTCAGTGACAAAATAATAGCATCTTTATCTTCCAGGAGAAACCTAGAATTCATATGCTCCAAATGATCGGCTGCTTTTATCTTCAATGCTTGATCCTATCACATTTTTTTAAAAATATAAACTTTTTTCATAAACTATAAAAAAAATGTTATTCTCTACCAATTAAAAAAAATCCTTTCAGGAATTAATTTACTTTCTCATAAACATTTTCCATGATATTACAGAATTTCTATGGTGTATTCCAGAGCGCTTTTGTTCCATGTATTCTTCCTGGCAGTTTGATTTTGTGGTGTTTAAGAAAAAGACTAACTCACTTTTTTCAAATAATTTTGCCTATGAAAGGATATTCAGTGTTTACTAACCTTTTGCAAACTTTTTTTAGTGATTTATATGAATAGCTTCAACCATTTGAAACAGACCTTACTTTCTTTGATCAATCTTTCCATATTTGTTGATTCCATCTTCACGGAAGTCAGGCTTTAAACCAGAAAAAATTAAAAGGGATGTTTATTACTAACTACAAAATCAACTAATGAGTTATTTATTTTCAAAAACTAGTAAGAGCTAGAATTTCTTGAAAATGCTGACCATGTGGTAGGTGAAAAATATAGAACAGTTATATTTGTTCAATGTATTGCTAGTTTTTTTAATATCTTATATTAAATAAATAAACTTAGGGATGTTGAAAAAGATAGCAAGAATTTTGTAATTTCTCATGTTGTGTTAGTTTGATTTACCTAGTTTTTTTTTATATTGTGTTGATTTACATGACTTCTAAATATTTGTACATTATTGGTCTTACTGGATATTTAATCTATCAGCTATAAAAAAAGTAACATTTATTTTGATAGGGTAGGTACATAATTTATTTGTGTACAAAATGTAGTAATAGTAAAGTGAGTAACATATCTCTGCTAATAGCCTTAAGATGGTTTATGTTCTGAATCCTGGAAGCACTGATAGATGGTCATGTCCATAAATAAATGTTTATTACCATTTAACAGTAACACTTTTCAGTATTTCTGCACTGTTGACTTCATCTTCTCCACATGTACCAATTGCTACTGTTTTAGTTCCCAATTCTACAATTTTTGAACACATTTTGCTAAAAATTCACAACCAAAACATTAAAAAAACATGACCCAATTGTTATGGCAACATTTCATTGATTGTAATTTGGCATCTTCTTTTAATTCTTATTACACTTTTTCTATTACTTGCAACCAGACATTTTGTTAACTAAAAGTTGTTAATTGTTAACTTACACTTGGGGGAAACGTTTTCATCTTACTACTTCTTCAGCCTCGTATTTTTGCCACTAGGAATGCTGCAATTGTGCTTCCTCAATACCATTATTTTGAAAGTTAGAAGTGATGTGATCGAAGAGTATGTGTGTTGTTATGTCTATATATTTCATACTGTTCTATATTGGACAAACAGGCAGATCTTTTGCCGAAAGATATAAAGAGCACAAAAGCGCACTGCACACTACTATTGAATCCACCTTTGCAAATAACCTCATTGACACTGAACACTCAAGCAGAAGTATGGAAAATAACATGAGCATCCTCCACACATGCAGCAAAGGCCATAAATTAAACACACTATAACAGTATGAAATATATAGACACAGCAACACACATAAAAAAGACATCTTAGACGAACAAACATGGCACAGATCACACATACTCTTCGATCACATCACTTCTAACTTTCAAAATAATGGTACCGAGGAAGCGCAACTGGAGCATTCCTAGTGGCAAAAATACAAGGCTGAAGAAGTCTTAAGACAAAAACGTTTCCTCCAAGTGTAAGTTTACAATTTGACAACTTTTAGTTAACAAAAAGTCTGGTCCCAAGTAATAACAAAAGTGTAATAAGAATTAACAACCAGCTCGTCAAGAACAGCAACAAGATTTCGATATTCTTATAATTATTTTTTTTGCTTTTCCCTGTTTTCATCAGTTATTGTTATGATGGACCATCTAAACCATTCAACATCTTCATGGCCTTCTTTAAATGTTATACCATTCTTAACCCCAGAACTGCTTAAAGTCCAAAATGCGGGACTAATTAGAAATCTGTCAAGTTCTAGGGTCCTTATAGTGAAGCATTAAATTGCTATGCATTACTTGAAAACCACTTACCCAATCTTGTCCTAACCCAAATAAAGCGATTCCTTAATTGATTGTTTAAATTTGAGTATCAAAGGCCATAGCACTGATTTATTTATTACTTGCTTATAAAATAAAACCATATGACAATAAGTTCTCCCTAACCAACCTGCTCCTAAGAATGGGAACTCAAGAGAAATAAAATTTACTGGATTATAGGTTTGAATTTTTTACTTATAGCTTCATTATTTTTACTGTTTTATTTTCATTTCTTCAGATATTAATTGAACATTCTGTGAGAGTGATTCAGTTCTGGTGTAAACAATTTTTGTGTATAGACAAATAAACAAATGTTTACTATTTTTTTATTGAAATTTAAAAAAAGATGTTTGATAAATGTATATAATACATTTTATTTAATTATATTAATCTAAACAAATTGTAGTTCAGAATTAAAACAATGAATAAAATCATGATGCTTTTTGCATATGATACATATTTATGCTTTCATTAAACATTCTTCTACAAAACAGTGTCTGCAGCATACATATAGATATATCTTTTTATATTTAGTTTGAATGTGTGAATATATGTAACAATTCCTTATCTCAATAAATAATTCAGTGAATATTTTATGCATATAAAATGTTTACATAAAGGGTACCTTTCAAGAGCTATAATTCATTGTAAAAATTTTTTTTAATGAAAAATAGCTTTATTTGATGAGTGAATGAGTAGTATTTTATTTTACTATATTATAGTCTTATTCATAATAAAAACAGTGACAAAATATTTTTATGGTTTTTTTTAAGTTTACAAAACAGCCTTGAGGAATAACTATCAGCAGTTCTGGCATTAAGCCCATGTTTTACTTTTGTGTTTTAAAGCAGAAGAGGTATAACTACATGTTCTCTTAATTTTTAGTCAGGCTTATAATTGTATTCTGGAAACGGTAACCTAAACCAACACTTATGTTTAACTTGTAGAGTGATAGTGTAAATAGCAACAAGTTGGCTTTGTTAATGGAGTCTAAATGTTGCTGCTGCACTTTTTGTCTTCATAGCCCTAAAAAATCATCTCATATACCTATTTGTACCCAAAATCATTACCCTACCTCAACCTATAATTACCCATATACATTTGATTAGTTACACTCTGAGTTAACAAAGGCTTACACCTACTGAAGCAGCTGTAAGTACTGCTATAGGTAATATTCACAGGTAAGGTGTATATAATTTTCTTTTATATTGATGGAGATGAGAGATGCGATAGTGAGGCAGAAGAAGATGAGGAGGGAATCAATCATGATGAAGCAGTAGCAGGTAAACGATATTCTTAAAGTAACTAAAAACAACAAACAGAGAAAAAGAAAAGGCACTGTGGACAATCATACACAACAATAATAATGCATTGTGGTTGCAGACAAAATACAGGGTTTGGCAAAATGTATGGTTAAATTTCATGAAGTAATGCAACATTGAAAACTAAATCAAACTGAAATATCTGATTTTTACACGCACATTGAGATTTAAAATTTAATTCTTAAAACCTATATCCTCTAATTGTATCCCTCAGAGGCTACACAAGTAACTAGTTGGTTGTGGAAATTTCTCATAGCTTGCTGCACCATCTCATGGATTTTTAACAATTATCAGGCAAATCCTGTCCTTCAGCTCCTTAATTATATGTGAGCAGCATCTGTGCCTCCAAGTAGCAATACAGAAAAAAATCTCACAGGGTGAACTCTGGGGAGCATCCATGCAAGCCAATGATGTGAAGAAGTTGCTGGTACCAAATCTGATCACTTTATTTTTTATCATCATTTTCATGCTCTAAATGGGCGAGTTGAGGTTTCAAATATATCCACCACACGTGAACATAGTTATTGAGTTCAGGGGTGACTATTTGTCCTTCCCATTTAAAACCATAGAGGTAATGATACCAATCTTACAACACTCCACACTGTGACATTTTGAATATGTAAAGGTCTTTCCTTTACTTGCCAAGATTTTTAATTTGCTTAGTATATCATTTTTGTGTGCTTATTTACAGTTCTTGTCAAAATAAAATTTGCCTCATTATCTGTCAATAAAACATTTTCTGGGTCAATATTCATAATTTTTTTGGGGTAATTTTTTTTTAAAATTAATTAAATATATCTTTTTTATAATGATATTAAAGGTGACACAAGTACCTGTTGAAGAGTAAAGAAATTTGTTTATTGTAGCACTTTCGAGTCCAACTTATACTTTCAAGTTCATCACACTGTCACTTCTATAAAATGGAATACACTTATTTTTTAAAGTAATAGATCTCCCACTATATAACTTAAAATGAGATTCAAATTTTCTAGACACTATCTGCTTGACATCTTTTTTTAACATTTCAGAAACAAAAGTTTGTAACAAAATAAAACAAAAGCTTTATCCAAATAAAGTTAATTTCTTGATTTTTTAATGTCTACAATTTTATTATTATAAATGTGTATCAATTATTATAAAATGTTTCTTTGTATTTTGTGAATACTGCAGACACCCTATAGCTACTATATATTAAAACAAACATTGGAGAAGTCATGACCAAACAAGGTACAATAACTAGTTTTCCAACAATTAAATATTTTACTAAATATTTGATTATTACTGGTGTGTTTGTTTTACCTGATTTTAGTATTAGTTGTCATTATTTCTTAGTTTTTGTTTAGGTTCCAAAATTTTTTTTTGTTGGTGTATTGTTTTGTTTCTTTGTTATTTTATGTTCTTATTAGGTTGATGCTATTATAAATGCTGTTTCTTATATATTCTGTATTTTGGTAATTGATTTTAGGGATCATTGTCAATTATAAGGTTTTTTTCGTTTGGTTTTTGTTAAAGTTGGGTAGGTAATATGTTTACAATTAACATATAATAACTATATATATATATAGCTATATCAAAATTATATGATTATAGCTAATGATATTAAAATTATTATTTTTCTATGGAGGGTATTTGCTAATGAAGAATGTAAGTATACATGTGTTTATTATCCAGCTGACTGTAAATATTTCAGGTTATGTGTTTACAGTTTGTGTGAGATTATTTAGAAACATGTCAGTAAAATATAAGTAATGAACCTAAAAAATTGTAAAATATTTTTCAAAATTTTTTTTTAACAAAGTGAAATAAAAGCTATCAGAATGCCACAGTGAGTAATTTTCTAAAAAATTCTACAGCTACAATGAAATAATACTCTTTAGGTATATTTTATTAGTTCTATAACTCATCTAATTACTATATTCAATAAAATTGCATTTCAAATTCTTATTTAGTATTTGTAAGTGCTAGGCCTACATGTTAAGAAAAGAGCAGTATATACCCCATGTTTTCCATTCCTTAATTTGCTTTATTTGAGTTGTTTATAAAAGATTTTATTTGTAAATTTAATTGACGTATCTTTCTTTTGAAGTTCCATATTAATTATAACTCAAAGGTAATCATTGAGTAAATTGAATTTGTTTGGTGTTTTGATTATTAATTTTATTTCGATTTTAATTGTTGTAACTAAATCAGAGTTTGATTTTATTGGTTTTTCATTGGATATATTGCTAGCAAAAAGTAATTGCAAAGCATTAGAAATTACTTAGGATTCAACATCAAATTTTATTTTCTATGTAAGAGTCTCTTTAACATTAGCTATTTCAACACTGTATTATTTGAACACAAGTTATTAAATGATATGTTAACACGGTAACACGAATACGTATTATCATATAACAATAAGTAAGCACTTGCCTTTAGTATAGCTGGACATGCTGTCCAGCAGTATGGCTGCCGTGTGACCTCGAAGGGCGAGCATAGGTGGGGGTAAAGGTAGAAAAAGCAATAGACCATTCCACATACAATATGTTATGAGGTAAAGTATTTAAATTACAATAATCTAGATTTGACAAAGCCACTATAAACATTATTTTATTTAATTTGTCTTAATAACCAGATCATTTACATAAAAATTTGAAAAATTTAGTTATATCAGTTTTCTAAACTACCTCAGCACCTGCAATTTCTTAGCGATGGCCATTATCCATTATAGCGATGGCCATTAATACAACGTGCACTACATGAACCTATTTTTTTTTTAATTGTGCTAGTACATGTTTTCTATCGATCGATCGCTCGCCAGCCTACAAGTGACCAGCTATAGTACTTATATTTTTAAATAAATGAGAATGGGAGTGCTTTAGTACTATGCTCTGGAGCAGGGTTTTTCAACCTTTCCAGCTTTAACCATGGGCCTAAATATGGCTGATTACTCCAGTAAGTTCAGAGAGCCAAAACCATTTGAATTTTGCTACCATAAGAATCTCTAGAATTAATTATACATTGTTGAATAATAGCCAAGTACACAATTAGAGTGCTTGCAAAATTGGCTAGTTCAATTACTGTGATTATTACGACCTTGACATTTGACAACATCTAGTGGTCAAAATCAGAAATAAATTTATCAGAACTATTTACCACTAACAAATGGTGCTACCATTATTTTCAAAAGCATTAGTATAAAATTTCGATGGTTGGAGAGAGTTTTTGTGCATTTCACTTACTTCAAGATGGCAATATCTAGAGTATAAAAAGGCTAGTGTTGCAACCACAACGCAGTCTGCCTGGAGAAAGCAAAGCAAGCAAAACTGTGTGTAGTGAAATTAGTGCATAATCCTATTAAAAAGACATCTTTGAACCTGCCAACAGTAGAATGCTGACTATACTGGCTGTTTTTGTATGTTATTCAATAGTATGGAGCAAAAAAAAATATACAGTGGATCAGGCGCGTATCCAAGGGAGGGGCGATGGGGCAATCGCCCCCCCAACCCTCAAGAACTTTGGGTTAAAAATCGACAATATATTATGAAACGTACCCTCGTAAACGTCTAAACGTTTTAACAACAGATAGCACTAGTGAAGATTAGTCTCGAACATATGATTTTCAATACGTAATTTTGCAAGCGTAATATTCGCAGTTGACTCCGGAATTGTTCGTGTTGGAAGAATAACTACTTATATTAATTAATAAACCATTTTTATAATAATAGCTTATTATGAAGTTAATAATATTCTCTAGCCATAAGTGTTATCAAAACTGGAATAATTATTTATAAAAAACTCTAATTTGCTACGAATCTTTATCACGTTACCGATTTCTAACACAAGCGTTGAAAGAACTTTTTCTGTTCTATGTTTTTACATTCACGCACGCGCGCGCACACACACACACACACATTATATATATATATATAAAATGCATCGATCCCCCCCCCCAAAGCAAGTCGCTGGATACGCGCCTGCAGTGGATGCAGAACATCCAAAGATAAATCTTATTACACTTTTGCTATTACTTGCGACCAGACTTTTTGTTAACTAAAAGTTGTTAAATTGTTAACTTACACTTTGAGGAAACATTTTAGTCTTACGACTTCTTCAGCCTCATTCAGCCTTAAGACGAAAACGTTTCCTCGAAGTGTAAGTTAACAATTTAACAACTTTTACTTAACAAAAAGTCTGGTCGCAAGTAATAGCAAAAGTGTAATAAGAATTAACAACCAGCTCGTCATGAACAGCAATAAGATTTCGATATTCAAAGATAAATGTAAGTATCAATCATTAGACATCTTGCATAGATTTCTCTGGCCTAAGATTAGTACTCAGTTACTGCTCTGATGTTAATTCTTATTCAAAGAGTAGGTAAAAGCTATTAAATGTATGAAGAGCTTCTTGATATTAATATCATTCATGATATGATTACTAGGAAAATATTTAAATAAAGAAGTTGAAAAGTATATTAATATGAAAACCTTTGATGGAAAATCTTGAAATCTAGTACAACTGTTAAAACATATGAGGAAAAAATTAATCATCCATCAAAAGTCATTGTGTAACAAATGTCTGGATATGCCTGAAGTTGTAAAACCAGTCATATCAGTTCTTAATTTTATCAGGTCCACTGGGCTGAATTCCCAACAATCATGTATGTTTACTGAAGGGATTGGAGAAAATTGGTTCTCATTATACTGACGTACACTGGCTTGGCTGCAAAAAAGTTCTTGAGTGCTTTATTGAAAATGTAGCGAAGATTAAAATTTGTTTAAATGAAAAGCATTACCTTCTTACTGGATTAAACAATAGTGAATGGCTGAGGAAGTTTGCATTCTATGTTGATTAGACAAAACATATGAATAAACATAATTTAAAAATACAGGCAGAAAGCAGCTTTCTCCTGATTTATACATTAATATAAAACCTTTCTGGCAGAAAATAATATTGTTTCAATTACAATTATATAAACAACCTTTCACACACTTTAAAACATATGAAATATTCAACCATAGTACTGAGACTGATTTTCCTGTCAATTTTGCAATTGAAGCTTTGAGTGTTTTGAAGATAAACTGTGATACTTGTTTATCAGACTTTAATATCATTATGAATAAAATTAAGGTGTTTCAAAAAACATTATTGATACAGATATTGAAACCCCAGCCCTGCACTTCAAATGGAAATTATTGACAGTGTAGTGAATTATTTAAACAGTTCAGTGAATATAACTAAAAACAAATATCAAACCTCATCTTTGTTGGATTTTATGAGTATCTTCTATTGGTACAGTTTGTAAATTGCACAAAATTGTATGTGGGCTATTTTCTGTTTTTTGTAATACTCCAAAATTAAGTAATGAATTATCAAATTCAGTTCATTCACATTTTTTTATCACAACATAGTTAAACAAAGAGCATCTTAAATCTCTTGTAGTAATTGTTACAAGTAAAATTGATTCACAACTATAAACTATGTCAGTGTAAAATCACAGTTATATAAACCTCATTCGTGTTTAATAGGATCCATTACAATTATTTGTTTGTTATTATGCTTAACTTGAACTTCCTGCATATTATACGTGTCAATAGACTTTACATAACGTAAATAAAAACGAATTATTTTATTTTATATGTTTTTGTCCAACTTATTACAGTAAGAAAACAACACTGAGCCATTAGCTGCTGCGAGCTGGATTGTCACAATGATATGCTAGATTTGGTCTGTGGGCTTAGTTTGAAGACTAGTTCAGAAAAAAAATTAATAAGAGGAAAACCTAAAAATAGTATTTTAAAAATTTAATTTAAATTGGTTCAAATAAAATCATGTTAAGGCTTGGAGTGGTAACATCAATTAGATGTTGTACAACACTTGTACAAATAATATTCAAGACTGAACACATAATATATAAACTTTTACACTAAATTGTAGAAAATGTTTTAAAAAAATATAATATAAACTAGACCAAGTTACAATTGTAAAAATTTAGCTTATTGGTATACAAAATAAATATACACGTTGAGCAGTGGTTGTGTATGAATAGAACATAATTGATCATAATATTGTACTAATTAACCTGCATTCTTTATAGATGATTTGGCATAAATGCAGTGCTATATAACAGCTTTTTAAACCAAATTTGTATAGGTACATTTTACTTACTATTATATTAGAGAGACTGTTATAAGTAACCTATAATTGAAAAGCTGATTAACCAAAAATGTAGCACCATAGTTAACAATATTTACAGGTTGTTCCATTTCAGACTAAATAAGACTTATTGTTGGCCACAGAGCAGCTCTAGGTAATTTTTCACTAGTAGAGTTGATCAGCCTAAATTCAGTTTTCAGCTAACTTGAAGCCGAAATTTGATTCAAATATTTCAAAGCATTCATAAAAATAAACGTAATCAAATGAAAGTATTTGTCAAAATTGATCATAAAAGTAATCAAATAAAATTATTCTTACTTAAAGGCCCCTGAAAATGCAAATTACTTCATAAGCTGAAGACTTGAAAATGGAGAATAGCTTATAAGGTAATTTATTGTTTCTTTTGAAACGAGCTCACCTTTTCTTTTATTGTCAAGTACATTGATAACTCTAGTACTGAAGTTTGTTACTTCCAATATTATATCTTTTTAAATAGAACACACAGTCAAATAATTAAGTTGGTCTTGCCCCATACTGTACCTTGAACAGTATTTTATTCAAATTGATTCCATCTTCATGTGAGCTACTAGTATTTAACTAAAAACGCTTGTGCATATATTGGTGCATATTTTACCAACAGTAGCACATAATTTTATGATTGCTGAGGTCGGCCGTTTCAGAAGGTGTGTTACGGTCTGATTTGACAATGGGTCATATCTCCCAAATGACCCTCCTCAACAATCATATAAGTGCTACTATAGGCAAGTGTAACATACCAACATAAGTACAAGAATTTTTATTTGTTTTACATCTAAAACACCTTCCAAAATCTGCCATTGCAACTGGTGTAACTACAGTATAACTATAGCAGTTAAAGAAGTTTATATTTTTCAGAAAAAAAATCTTGAAAAAAATGTTTAACAAAGAAAAAATAAAGGTCACAAAAAGAAACCTTATATATTATTAAACGTCTCATTTTTTTAAAGTACAGTTAGCTTATTGATCAACTTTTCATAAGCAATAAATATGATGTATTTGATAGAAAAGCATTGACTAGAAATATTTCTTGTTTAGAAAGAAATATTTTCAGGGAAACAATAGAAACACATCAAGTATTTTGGAATTTTGAAATCAAGTTTGTAGTTAATTCCCAATAATATTGCACTTCTTTTGTAGAAAAACAAAATTTTTGAAACATTGCTTGAATGGGGAAGATTATTATGTATTTTCACTAGCTATAGTATTTTGACACTTTTCTGTTTTTTTTATGTAATTGATAGCTAATTCGAAGTGTCTAACTACGCCAATGATATTAGTGTCTGACACCAATGAACTATAACAACTTTTTATTAGGATACTGTTACATAAATTATTGACATGTTTCATTACATCAAAGAAAAAGTTTTAAAAATGTAAAAATTGTTCATTTTAAAGAAAAGTTTTCAATCCAAAACATACCCTTGCAGTAGTATCATTCCAGTTCTCCTCATTTTCCATTTAACTTTTTAAATCTTGAACTAAAAATGCAGAGACAATGCAGTGTCTAACAATGCAGAGACTAACAACTATTTACTGAAAGTTCAATGATGTTTAAGAATCAGTCAATAATCTTTTATGAGTATGTAACACAGTATATTCCTTTGTTCTTGGTGTGAGAAAAGCAAACAGAATCCACTAATGTTAGCAAACACACATCTGACCAATTTCAAGTTTTTCAAGCCAATATTTCTAATAACTAAAACTAGTTGATGACCTTAAGAGTGTACATATTTACCTTTCGTAAAATTAGATTTTTACAAATTTTGAGCCCTTCCTATATTGACCACTCATTACAGTGGCACCATCATACACCTGAGCAATTAGTTTCTGATTGAATTTAGAAGGATCAAAAAACTTTTTTAATTCAGAAAGGCTATTAGCTGTGCGATCATGAAAATCTACAAAGATAACTAACCATTCTACTGCTTTACAATCTTTGATAATAATTATTAATTGGTGCAAACAAACAATATCAGTTGTTTTATCAACTTCAAGAGAAACAAAATCGCCATTACATGTCATTTTTTAGATCATTCATGAAAATATTTTATATACTGTATAAAAATTCATTTTGTTTATATGGCATGTGTATTTGAAGGTTGAGGAGCTAATAACAAGATATTCCAGTTCACTATCCAGATCCCTTATCCCTGACAACACATCTAAGAAACTGTAATGATTAAATAAAGAGCCTGTCTCAGTATGATTCCTTAAAGACAGTTCAAGATACTGTAAAACATTAAACAGTATATCACCCTACCACTAACGTGTCTGGTTTTGTATACCTGTTCATTATGTTTTGGGCTGAACTTCTAACAGTTGAGTCAATTTGTGTTGCAATATTTATCGTCCCAAATGTTTTATATTTTAAGGTCTCTACAACTGGAATTTATTTAAATTCTTCCATATAAATTCATTCTATACAAATAGAAAATTGTCTAAATTTAAGGAGGTTGCAATTCTTCGAAATCATCTTCATCGTCTGGTGCACTTTGTTGAGATTCAGTATCATGATCTCTTTGCTCAATTACTTTTTCAAACGTTTTAGTGTTCCCCTATTCTCTTTGATGCCTTCTAAAAGTTGTTCATTAGATACTGCACCTGAATCACTGTCTTTTTTGGTTAGCGTGTAGCTGATGGTGTCTTCAAAATCACTGCCATATATTTATACTTCTTGAGTCTCATTAGTTGTAATTAGTTACCTTTTCAATCCAGAGGACCCAGGTCTATCCATTTTTTCAGTTTATGTAATTAAATACTATAATGATACATAAATAAGAAAAAACAAAAAATACTACAAAAGTTAAAAATGTTACACAAATACTGACATTGTAGCTGTGAGGCACAACTGAAGCTTCATATTATTATAAAACAAATACAATGCACAAAATCGTGCAAAATATTAACCCCATGAAAAGAATTACTAAATAGAAAGCTACTGAACCCCATGACCTTGAAGGGGTATTAAAGGGGGGGAGAACCTAAACAACTCCCATTATTTGAATACAATTTACTGTTTATTTAAACAATCTATTAAATTTGTATTCTAACAAAATTTCTTCGAATATTTCTTGTGCCTAAAATATACACAGTAAACTCCCAATCATCCATAGGAGGTTTAACCGGTTTGCGGATTATCGGGGTCTGCCATTGTTTTACAAATATCCAATTTTTATTCCAATCAGATTCATGTGTTTAAATTTCCAAAAGGTGAATTACAACGTTATTACATATAAGGCTTAGTAGAAGTTAAGAAGAAGGGAATAGATATGTAAATATGTATATACTAATTTTTACATTATCCCGACGGGAGCCAGCAAAATAAAAGGGGCGAGTAGACTACTGTATATAAGAGACAATGACAAAATGCTTGGACGCCCGAAAACCTAATGTGTATCATAAGATTGTAAACAAATGTCAGCTAATCTCAGCTATAAATAGTCCAAGACGTGACATATGCATTATCCATGTCTGTCATATACATTATTGATCTTTATGGCTTTGTGACACAAGTAGACACTGTGCGACAAAATGGTTCTCAAGAACCTTAGATCGCACATTAAAGCTAAATCAATGCTCACAAAAAAAAGACGAAAATGACAGATTGTTTTGTATTATGTGTAAAGAAATTACATATGTACATACATACTTACTTTTGACATATACTTATGTACGTATTGTAAATAGCTAGATATATAAATGTACATGTTATAATCCATCAAAAACATCAACATTTTAAATTATTTTCTGTATTTATTTTGTCCTCTGAAGATTATTTGTGAATTGCATTAACCGGGGTCATTATTTGTGTAACTTATGGTATAATAATCGATTATCGATCATTTTGCGTATTCTTTGTTCATAGCGGATTATCCAGGGAATTTGGTTATCCGTCATTGCCGGGCCACCCTATTCCACGGATAATCGGGAGTTTACTGTACAAAGAACCTAAAATACAATTGTTTTAAAAAGTGCTCCCAGTACCTATGAAACAAAACCATCTTGGTAAAGTTTTAATTACACAAACATATTCAACTATGTTCATAAAAACCCCTATAAAGTTCTTTAACTTTAACCCTATAACTTTTTAAGTTTTATTAAACTAAATTATTATTATTTCATAAATCTTTACTTCATGTTCATTCTTCTGAGGTTATTTAAATCTGTATCATATTTTCAGATTATTATGCTGCTGTTTCCAGAAGAAGTTCAAAAGAAAACAAATTAGTGCACTTAAACCACATCAAGCATATCTTTCCTATAATCCAAATGAGTATGTATTAGAGAACATAAACCAACAAACCTTTACAAAAAATGTTTATGATAATACAAATCCAAATAAAATTTTTGAAACTGATGATAGTTATTTAGCATCACCTGAAATTCCTCCAAAACAACAGTCAATCAGAACTTTGACACGACAAATACAGTCATATCCTTCGTCACCTAAAAGACAAGATGACTTCTATATTTCTAATCCAAGTTTAGAGCCCTGTTCACAAAATAAAAAATTATCATATGACGGATCTGAAGTATCTCAGCAAACTTATAATTCAAAGCCAAAAATTTTAAAAAATTCCTTTCAAAAACAATCAAATGATTATAAAAAACTATCAGATTCGGAATACAAAGAAACAAATAATGAGCCATTTCCTTATAAAATTGAAATTGGGGAAAGAAAATTTACCTCTGTTATTTATGAAAGTCCGCCTAAAGAGATTCTACAAAATATCCAGAAAAAAATACGAGACCAAAGGCTACTTGAATCTTTGACTGAAAAGCTAGAACCACCTTTATACTGTGATTTTTCTATTGAAAATGGCAGTGTTATGACTTCATCTAGTGGTTCAAGAAAATGGCAAAAGGAAAATGGAAACAAATCATATTTTGCTAACAATCAAAACATAAATGGTAAAATGCACAATGAAGAAATATATGACAGAAAAGAAACACAAAACATGATTCCAGAAAAAGAATGGGAAAACTATGTTTCAAATAATAAACCTTACAATCACCAAATACTTACAGACCAACTACCAGAAAGTTCATTTACCTCCACTGTAACACATCAGAAGTCTTTTGAAAGGGATGCAATTTCTGCTAACTCAAACAAATATTCAGAAAGTAATAAAACATCCTTTAAAAATGAAGATAAGAATTTAGTTTATATAACAGGACTAAAACAAAATGAAGGAAAACATAAATCAGTTATTGGATCATCAATCAATGCATTAAATACAAAATTGCAAGTAAGTCCAAGAAAAGTAATTAGACGTTCCAGAGACAATGATATTTTTGTAGAGCAAAAACAGCATCCAATAAGTGCTAAAGCAGGACCACAATATATCAATGTTGGAAAAGGCTCAAAGATTCGTGCTACTGAAAATGAATTGTTTGTCACAGATTATCTGAATCAGTTTTCTTCTATATTTGTAGATAACTTAAAAGATCCTATACCAAAAGATCCTATGACACGACCAATGACTCATAATATTTATGTACCGCCAAATTCAGCATCTCAGTTTAAGAAAGTACCAGACAGAAAGGCCCCAAAAAATACTTCTGTTATTTACAGTACACACGACTCAACAAACAGAAATCCAACATTTGGATCGAAAGTTAAACATGGTTTCAAAAATTTTACCAAATATGACCAAAATGATTCCTCCTCAGATATTCAAAGTGAGGAAGAACAAAGAAAATCTGGAACGTCAAAAAAAACAACTTATAGACCTAGAAGGAAGAATTTTGGTGGAATAAAAAGAAGTGTAAATGTAAACACTGCCTTAATTGAAACTAAAAGAGATGTTTCTTTATATCCAAACAAAAAGTCAACAGAATGTCTGGAATCAAAGACTAAAAATTTTAATAAGAATTATTTGTCTTCAGATGAAGAAGAAAGTAATGATGAAACATTACATGGTTTAAGATGCATTGGACCAAATAAAGAAATGAATAGTGCATGTCATTTAAGATGTTATTCAACCAATTCAGATACTTCTCCTGAAACTACTGACAGTGGCAGTAATAATAAAAAGACGGGTGTATTTTTTTATCCAACAAAATCACTTTCCAAAGATAACACCTCAGAAGCTTCTTCAAGTACTAATAAATTACGATGGAAAATTGTAATTAAACGTGGAAATGAAAATTCATAATTTATATTTAAATATAAGCTAATGTTTCAAAAAATAGTTGCCAATATGATGTATTACATAGCTATTAAATTTCACTATTTATTAGTAGAAGAAAATGTAATTCAATTTTTTTTCCACATTGTATAATTTAGATATATTTGGATTACTTACCAATTATATATGAACTAGAAATTCAGTTTGTAGAAAAATATTAGCAAGTGAGGTTAAGCTCAAGTGAGATAGAGATCAATGGGAGAACAGAAAATGTTTTAATCATTACTACGTGGAAATATATTATATTTTAGGGGAAAATGTATTTTTTGGTTACACAGTCCAGAAAATAGATAGTTTTGCAATAGATTCTTTCCCTAGTTCTTGATATAAAACAGAATTGATTTTCGTCTAAAAGGTTAGATATAAGGAAAGATTTTTTATCCATATCAAGTACTAAGACATTCTAGAATATCAACTGATGTAAGAGACTCAGTGTAAGAGAACTTAAGAAAAGAAACTGTTTACAAATATGAATCCAAGGTTCAAGAAATGTAATGAAATGCTTTTACTTTCACTGTTGTACTTCCTATTGATCCAATCTGTTTTCATAAGAAAATTTTGAATGAATTCTTAACCCTAAAACTTTCAAACTTCTTATCATCTAAAAATCTCAATTTTTGAAAACTCATACAATATTGTTTGATCAAATTTATTAATGTTTTTTATAACAAAAACTATATACACAAATGGTCATTTAAAAAAACATAAATTAGCCAGTTAAAGCCAAGAACAAGAAAGGGTATGTTTACATTCGCAGAGATTATTGTTAAATAAAGGTTGACTTACGAGTCAGGTAAAACTATTTATTTACACAGGCAACATTTCAATAACGAGTACGTTATCGCCTTCAGGCCTGCGATATACAAGTACACAATTAAAAATAAAAATAATAACACAGTTCACAAATAACCACAGTCCAATGAAATTACTATAATTATAAAACAATGCATACCACTAAAATATGTAACGCCAGAAAAAAAAATTTAACATTATTACCATAATCTTTACAAATTATTGCATATTTATGTGTACAGAAAACATGAAAAAAACCCCCTATCTATTACTACAGGTACAATGACTGCCAAGTCAGGAATAAATTACATTTACAGTTTTAAAATACAATTAAATCAAATTAACAATAGAAAACAGCCGGCCAAATTTCAATTATTTAACCTAATCATGACTAAATATGTTTTTAGTAAGTTTTTTAATAAATGGTGTATCAACATATGCCAATTTTTTAGTGTCCTCCTTAATATTAATAGCATTCTTCTGTACCTTAACATGGATCATCTCAGAAAAAACAAAATTGACAAAAATAATAATAAATAAAAAAACAAACATGAATTCAACATATACCGCAAGCCAACCATGACAAACACAATGATACACAACACATCGAACCACCTAATACAACATAAACACGCAGCATTCAAACATTTACTACACAGACTAAACAAAATACCTATATCCACAACTGACCACACAGAGGAACTAAACACAATCAAATATATAGCTCACAAAAACGGATATGAGAATTATTTAATAGACAAACTACACAGAAAAATACTCAACAAGTACAGTACACAACACAAACAACAAAAACACAAACAAATTCATCACCCTCATACATAAACAAACTCACAAATAAAATAGCACACCAATTCAAAAAAGCAGGATACAATGTAGCTTACAGAACAACAAATAAAAGCCAAACGGACATCAGACACAGCATTAATAACAATACCAACACATACAATAACCCAGGAGTCTACAAACTTCAATGCAACAACTCCAATAAAATCTATATTGGACAAACAGGCAGATCTTTCACCAAAAGATATAAAGAACACAAAAGCGCACTGCCCACTTCTATTGAATCCACCTTCGTAAATCACCTCATGAACACTAAACACTCATGCAACAGTATGGAAAATAACATGAGCATCCTCCACATATGCAAGAAAGACCATAAATTAAACACACTAGAACAATATGAAATATACAGACAACACACATAAAAATGACATCCTAAATAAACAAACACGGCACAGATCACACATACTCTTCGATCACATCACTTCTAACTTTCAAAAAATGGTACCAAAGAAGCACAACTGCAGCAATCCTAGCAAAAATACGAGGCTGAAGAATCGTTGAAAACATTTTCTCCAAGAGTAAGTTAACAATTTAACATCCTCTAGCGAACAAAAAGTCTGGTCGCAAGTAATATCAAAAGTGTAATAAGTAATTAACAACCAGCTCGTCATGAACAGCAACAAGATTTCGTTATGTAGCATAATAAAGATAAAATTTGTTTGTCTTGCATTATTAATTAGAAGACCTGCCTAGAATAAATGGTGGGAAATAAAACTAAACCCAGCAATGAGGTAGAAATGTCACAGATTTTAGCACAATAACAACTCTTATCAAATTAAGCAAGATGGCCTAGACAAAAAGGTCTTGAAAATACTACCTCATCGAAACTACAATCAGGATTATGCTTCATCTGGATTTTATTTGTTTGGTCCACTTGAGGAGGTATTATGATAGGGTGATTACCGGGAAATGCAAGTTTTTCAAATAACGAGTACCAAGACAATTAACAAAAAAAAATTATTTATGAGTGGCAAAACAGTGTATACAGTTTTAAAACAATATTACTTTCACTTTAGCGTTTAAAAATTTCACCTGTAAGGTGGCCTCCCTCTGCTTTGATACAGTGTTGGAGGCGTTTTTAAAATCTTTCTACTGATTTTGCTAACATCTCTCTGTAGTAATGCCGATGATTTCTTGGTGAATAGCTCCTTTAATTTCTTATGTTGGTCTTGGCTTGTTTATGTAGGAGATCATTGGTTCTTATTTTTTTTTTTTTTAAGACAACGATGGTAGAGTAGTCACGGTGAATGCACAATGGTACCTGAAAAGGTCTCAAGAATATTTCTTGCCTGAACTGTGCCTTCACCGCACACAGATATGTAATATATGGTTCCAACAAGATAAAGTAACAGCCCATACGTCTCGCATTAGTATGGAATTCCTTCGACAAACATTCCTGAAAAGAGTTATCTCATGTTTTGGTGGTGTCAAGTGGCCTTCTCACTCACTAGATCTTACAATTCCAGATTTCTTTCTGTGGGGATTTTTGAACTCTATAAAGTCTACATGAACAATACAGGAACTTAAAGAAGCTATTCGCAAGGAAATCATCAGCATTCCTAGAAAGATGGTAGCAAAGTCAATAGAAAGTTTTAAAGAACCCCTTCAACACTGTATCCAAGTAGGAGGCCACCTTACAGATGCAATTTTTAAACGCTGAACTGAAAGTAATATTGGTTTGAATTACACACTGCCTACACTGTTTTGCCACTCATAAATAAAATGTTTTTTTTTTTTTGTTTTAGTACTTGTTATTTGAAAAACATGTGTTTCCCAGTAATAACCCTCGCATCCACGGGTAAAATATGGGCAAACTTAGCAATCCCAGGCCACATACCTGGTCATCTGGAGAGAAGTGAAGCTGTTGCAAGGTTCCGCCTGGAAACCGGACTATCTGTAAGCTCACCTACACCGGCTTGGCATAGCCGAATCCACTCTGTTCCACGGAAATTATGGTGGCAAGTCACCTGCCCCAAACTCAACCATGCTCTTGACGACATCACTGCTCGGTACTAGGAGGCTCGGTGTCAAATGGCCCAACTGCCACAGACGGGCATTGGATAAAGAAGTACAATAAAAGTAGTAATCACCCTGTACAATTATGTTTTCTAAAACCTAATTGTAGCTTTATATTTAATGTAATATTTATGTTTGATTACCTGAACGATTCGATTATCTGAACACACTCCCATCCAAATTAGTTGAGATAATCAACTCTCTACAGTACATACAACATTAGTTACAATAGAAAAAGCAACAAAAATGTATCAATTGCTTGTGACAAAGTGTATATATCACAGAAGGGGAAAAACTTTAATCATATTTGAAAGACATCTAGTTCGTATAAAATATGGAAGGCCTTATAAGTTCAGTGTAACTGAACATATCTTAAATACTGGCAATCTTTGGATACTAATAGTGTTAAGGTAGGCAAAACAGTGTGCTCCAACAAGTTGCTTAATATATGTTAAAACCCAACTTGTGAGAATAAATATACACTAGTAAACAACTTCTCAATTATTTTAAAAAATCAAAACATATTTATAACCATGTTGTCCTCTTCAGTGACACTCTACACTTTTGCGTTAGTATAAATTAGTCACTGATGAGGGCAACATGGTTACCAAAAACATATTCAAAAATCAAAACATATTTATAACCATGTTGTCCTCTTCAGTGGCACTCTACACTTTTGAGTTAGTATAAATTAGCCACTGATGAGGGCAACATGGTTACCAAAAACATATTAAAAAATCAAAACATATTTATAACCATGTTGCCCTCTTCAGTGACACTCTACAATTTTGAATTAGTATAAATTAGCCACTGATGAGGGCAACATGGTTACCAAAAACTTATTTATAACCATGTTGTCCTCTTCAGTGACACTCTACACTTTTGAGTTAGTATAAATTAGCCACTGATGAGGGCAACATGGTTACCAAAAACATATTTATAACCTTGTTGTCCTCTTCAGTGACACTCTACACTTTTGAATTAGTATAAATTAGCCACTGATGAGGGCAACATGGTTACCAAAAACATATTTATAACCATGTTGTCCTCTTCAGTGACACTCTACACTTTTGAATTAGTATAAATTAGCCACTGATGAGGGCAACATGGTTACCAAAAACATATTTATAACCATGTTGTCCTCTTCAGTGACACTCTACACTTTTGAGTTAGTATAAATTAGCCACTGATGAGGGCAACATGGTTACCAAAAACTTATTTTTAACCATGTTGTCCTCTTCAGTGACACTCTACACTTTTGAGTTAGTATAAATTAGCCACTGATGAGGGCAACATGGTTACCAAAAACATATTTATAACCATGTTGTCCTCTTCAGTGACACTCTACACTTTTGAGTTAGTATAAATTAGCCGCTGATGAGGGCAACATGGTTACCAAAAACATATTTATAACCATGTTGTCCTCTTCAGTGACACTCTACACTTTTGAGTTAGTATAAATTAGCCGCTGATGAGGGCAATATGGTTACCAAAAACATATCCTGATTATAAAATTGTGTTGTAATGATTTGTGTTTTAGTATACAATTCTTGTAGGTTACTTAATATACTTATGAGAGTATTTCCATTTGCTGGAAGTGATTTCTTAATACACAGCTAATTCTTCTTTGCTTATCTAGTTACAACAAAGAACATGATACAATCGTTAAATTTGTTTAATATAATTTTTATTGGTTTTTCTTTTGTACGTAATTAATATTGTAGTAGTAGATAATAGACTGTAGTTATATTTGTAATGAGTTTGTTATTAAGTTCATTTAGGATTATGGACTTGCCTAACTGGTCGCTGGGTGGAGTGGGCATGATGCTATTGCAATTCTTTGTGTATAGATATAATGCTATGTTTCTGAGTTCAGTAGTAAAGCCCTGATAATGCTAACTGTATTAGCAAAATTCAACTAAAGATTATGCAACTGTTTTGAAATTTATTGCTAAAAGGTTTGTAATTGTCGATTATAAATTATACTCCTGTGCCCTATATTTACTTGTAAATCGTTGATTATGGTGAAAAGTATAAAAAGGTTAATTTTACGCCAATAAACGTTTTTTTCTATAAATCAAATTGTCTCTTTCAATTACTAAATGACCTTCATACAACTGGAAAATAATTAATGGTACTTCACAGCTATATTCATTGAATTAAATGTTTAATTTGCTTATCTCAACATTAGAATTTTTTTAATAAGAATATAAAAAATTATTCAAAAATTATTTCATTAGAATTAAAAGCACTTTCTTCTTAATCCAAGCTTCCAGTATCACATGACCTCAACCATTTGATGTTTCTTGCAACATTACTGACGTTATATCAGTGATGTACATCACTGGGTGTTTATTGTAAATATTCACTACCAGCAACCAGTATGACCTATTTGTCAAAATGTCTTCAAAAACGTTATGGTTCGGTTCAAGAATTCTTCTCAAAATGTCTGTGGCCATATTTTTCAATTGACAGACCCCATGTATGTATTCTTCAGTATTTTTCATGTGTACATACAGAAACGGGGTAACACTAAGTGAAAACAATGAGATATACTTGTGTCAATGTTGCCACATGTCTGGGAATGTCTATACAACTTTCTTTGTTAATACATCCTAATATAGTAGGATTCTCCATCCTGAATTTTACTTGCATCCTTCACAACTTTGTTTGGTGTTTCATTGCCGAAATGCCCCGAAGACCTGATATCTACAGAAATATAATATTTTTGTACTCTAATTTTTTTACAATGCGTATATTTCTCATATTAAAAAACAGTACGAGTGTACGAATGTACTCGTATTAAAAAACAAATACAAATGTAACTGACCTGCTGAAACAAGAGATTGGTACAGCATTAATTGCCAACAATTCTATATCCAGATTAGAGGTTGAGTAAAAAACACAACCCTGTTCTGTTCTTTGTTGTAGAAACTTCCACCTGCTTTGCAACTACTTAGATCTAAAGAGCTGTCAGTGAAGAATAAATATAGTCTGCTCACACCTGATCGAATCATTTTTGATACCATATTTTGTCCAATACGTATAGCTAAATTTGTATAAGCCTCAAAATTATATTTCAGCACTAGAGAGTAGAGACTCTCAGTAAGTTCTAATAGACACTGATATTTCTTTTAGTGGTAAATTAATATCCACATTATACTTCTCAATGGATGTCCCTTATCCAAAGTTTACACTTCTAGATGTGTTACATTTACTCTTTTATTAATGTACAATGATAAGGGCCCTACTGCCAATTCAGTTTACATAGTTTCAAAACCAATTGTTTTTCTGCATAATACGAAAATTTGAAAAGCTGAATTTGGAGTTTCTGTTCATCAGTTAAAAGTTGTTAAGCCTGACACTTCAAGGCAGTAAACAAATTTAGAACAGATATATGTTACATAAAACTGCTTTGATGTTTAAGTATTCGTTTCCCAGCTTTTGTAATTTTTTCAGTGAATTTATTCGGCACACAGATCATTTCAATATAAACTCTATATGAGATTTACACAATAATAATGAGTCAAATTTAACTCTCAATATTTTTGGCATATCATTCAACTGAAATGAAGTACAAGGTATTTTGAGATGTTGCTTTAAGGTTTTTAATTTATATCTTCCACTTAACAACAATAATTGTGTTTCAAGTGTATTAATCTGAACATTCTTTTTTTTCAGGCCACTGTTCTACATTAATCTATATTTTCAGATGGTAATCTTCTCCTCCACTGGATGGAAACTTGTTGAATAGACGATAACACCATCAGCAAAGATCATAATATTCCATGACATTACCATACTCCTCTTGAAATTGTGAAGAGCTATGTAAAACAAGGTTTAATTCAAGACCAAGCCTTGCGATATTTTGTTAACACAACTGCATCATTTGATTCTTTCCCATAAACCCGAGTTTGGAATTTTCTAAGTTGCAAAAAGGTTAAGCAAGATTGAAGTCCTGACACAGAGCTTCATTCATTGTACCAAAACAGAAGCTTTTGGAAATTAATAAAACACAAACTCAAAAGTTAATTTCTTTTAAAGACTAATAGATTTTTTTTACTGTACAAACTAAATTATCAAGTTATATTACAAATGATTTGCTATTATGCACCTGTCTTTTGTTTCACTGTTTTGTGTTCTGATGCAGAGTTAACTTGTATAAAAAGTATAGCAGCTGCAACTCGAGTCTGAAGGTCTAATTGAGTAAGATCATGAGCCCATTCAACCCGACCCCAATATCCAGTCTGTAACATATTTCAACCAAATGTTTTAATCACAAGCAAATTTTGCAGGCTAGTTTTAATAACCATAATGGTTCCTACAAAAGTTTACTACAAATTCAAAATACGAGAAAAAAACTTTTCTGTACAATTTTCTTAGTTTAAAATGAAACTTGATTAAATTGTTTTGTATCTAACCAACCATTCAATAAAAATGTATTTGGAGTTGTATAAATGTCCAATTTAAAATTAATTCTAAAGTTTTATATAAAGCCAATTACATCACCTTATAAAGTACATTATATATTGGACAAATCTTACAATTAATAAAATTTGAGACAATTTAAATAAATAAAAGATATTTAGCAATAGTTTTGTTAATAAAACCTCACAAAAAATGTTCTACTCCAGTGAACAGAACTGCTTCACTCTAATTATACCAGAAACCTTTTTCATGCTACCTCAAGCAAATGGAATAAGATCTTTCCCAACAAAAGGACAAAGAACACAGTGTACTGTATAATATTGATCTGTAAAAATAGATTATTTTAACCTGAAATAATTGTTATGAATGAAATAATAAAATACTGTTTGAAAATCTTTATATGGAAAGCTGATATGAAAAATAATACAAAAAAGCAACACATATAATTGAATATTTAAAAGTTGACATTTTAACTCTGTTGTTTACCTTTAGAAGATGTTATCTCAGACCCTAATTGACCAGAAGGTTCAAACTGGTGTCATTCACTTTAGCTTTTAAAGCCTTTTATTTGGTATACTATATGCCAGAATAGATATTATTCTGGTTTTTTCTGACGTAAGAGCAGGTTTTAAAGTTTTTGTCCTTTAATAACTCAAAAAGTAAATTTTGTAAGAACCAAAAATTAAAAATATTTAATACTTTTAGAGGGTACAATCAGTAAACAAAAAATATACAAATTCATGATGTAATGATACAATTTTTTTAATTTTTTTATTTCATATGAAATAACAAATTCATATTATTATAATTTGATGGAGTTTTGTAATTCAACCCTCTGCCTTTGTCCTATATCTCTAAACAACAAAGGAGTTGGATTCCTACACATTACCTTCCCACCTTATTTGTTTCAATCGACAGGTAAAGAGTATTTATAATATTTTAGATACTGTGCTTTTTTAACAATATTGCTTTAATATCTATAAATATAATCAATAAAACGGGTGTTGTGTTTTGTTTGAAAATGACTACATATATCACACAACACACCCACTGACATTAAACTCGAATTTTACAAAAGTTGGTGTCAGGTATAAGAGGAATAAAAAAAATATTTTTTTGTTGCAAAAATCCTACCTTGCAAATACTAATAGTACTTACTAACTACTAGGACAAATTAACTAACTAAATAATTAGGTCAACTTAGATAAAATTGTAAGTTCAGAACTTAGGCTTAGTTCTAATGCATTCTCCTCAGAATTTCGTTTAATAGAGTCTTGAATATTTTGAGGTCAGATGGACTACAATTTTGGTACAATAACAGGTATCACCTTTATAATAAAAAAATACCATCTAATGAAAATTAAAGATAAACACATTTTAGCAAGAGATAAGAGAGAAACAGGGTTTCATTCTGTAGAAGCCATAAAAAGTTGTTGAATTACTAAATTGTTCAATCTATCAATTTATCACAATATTAAATTTTCTTATTCCTCAATAATAACATTTTAGGTAAAAATTAATTGAATTACCTGATACTCCTCTTCAAGACGTGACAGGAGGACTGACTTTTCAATGCTTAATACTCTGTCAACACAAGCAAGTGTTAGAATGATGGATTTCAATGCTTCTACTGCAAAAGCAAAACCTACAGAAAAAAATTACCATTTTAATTTGAACAAATGTTTCTAAACCATACAACAGAATTGATGTATCATTATATATTATAAAATTTTATAATCACTTCCAGAAAAAACAATCAAATATTTTACAATATAACCCCTCAAATCCGAACCCCTGCAAAATCTTAACATGATTTGATGAAAACCAAATTTTAAAAAAGTATCTAAAATTTAACGAAGTATATATAAACGTTTGCTACTTACGTAAAACAGGACTGAGATGTGTAATATATTTTAATTGACACTGTAAAAACATGATATAATATGAAGGCCTATACTGTACTACTGTGTCACTCCATTAACATAGAATTTATCGACACACAGTTATATAAAAAAGACACACAGTAATATAAAAATAAAAAAGACAAACACTAAACTACATGTTTAAAATAAAAAGAAAAGACACAAATACTTGACAGTATTTTTCACTTAGAATCAGTAATCTTTCATCTGACAAAGAAACTTAAACCTTCCCGAGGTTTACATAATGCAACACAATGTCGAGAGGGCAGTAGCATCAGCATGAGTAACAGCATTCGTAGAGGCCTTTTTCCTCGCTATCGCTATCTGCTACACTGTCATCGTTACCATGTAATGCTCAGTGTATTCTTCATAGTTATCTAGTGACAGGCAACTTTCTTCAGAATCTTCACATCCTGGTAATCTTTGAATGAGCTGAAGGAGCTCAGATTATCACCCCGTGTCCTAAGTGGTGTTTTCACAAATTCAAGGCCAGGCCAGTGCTTCTTCCAAGATTTCTGCAGAAAAATGTGACTGATATTATTCCAGGATTCAGCACCCAGTAAATTACATCCTTTATAGTAACCGTCTTAAATTTCTCTGGACTGAAAAGAGAAAGAGAACAATCTTCTCCAATTAATGTTTGCAGAAGCTTTTTTCTGTAACTCAGTTTTATGTTCTGCAGCACACCTTGATCTATAGGCTGAAGCAACGATGTCACATTAGGTGGGAAAAATATTTATTTTATGTTTTTACATACCAACTGCATGTCTGAAGGATATGAAGGAGCATTGTCTATCAAAAGTAGAGTTTTTGGTGGCAGTCCATTTGTTTTATTAAATTTTGTTACTGAAGGGACAAATTCATTTTTGAACCCCTCCTTAAAAATATTACCAGTCATCCACACCTTACACTGATTTCTGTGATGAACGGGGAGAGCATTCAAGTTCATATTCTTAGAGCTCGTGGCTTTGCAGATTTTCCAATCACCAATAATGGTAGCTTATTATTTTCCGCGGTGTTACTGCATGCTAAAACTGTGGGACGCTGTTTGCTCGTTTTAAAGCCTGTCGCAGAAGATTCCTCTTTAGAAGCAAGACTTTTAGTGGGAAAGGGCTTTTAAAATTCAATCCAGTGTGGTCCGCATTATACTCTTGCTGGAGTGAGTAATTTTCAGACGAAATCAAATCTGTGAATTCCTCTAAATACTCTTTTGTAACAAGATTATCAGCTGATAACTTCTCCCCGCTTACCATTAATTGTCTAATTCCGTGCCTTCTCTTCCATCTATCCAACCATCTATCCAACCATCTATTGATAGCAGTAAATTCCAAATCATCGTTCATTAATTTGTTTAATTGTAATGCTTTTTTTGTATTAATGGGCCACTAATAGGAACTCCTTTCTGCCTCTTTTGTGTAAACCATAAAAATACAGTATCGTCAATTTTTTCATTCACAGAAACTTTTGTGTGATGGCGCTGCTCCAAATACTTTTCACTTGTAACACTGCAAAACTGTTCAATTTTTTATGCATAAAAATGTAATGAATGTTCTAATATTTTTTGTTAATAAAAAAACGCACTTCTGTCAAATGCAAAATACACATTAAATCCGAAATCCGATCTTTTTCGGCAAATCCAAACTTCTCCAAATCCGAACAGGCTATAGCCCCAATTAGTTTGGATTTGAAGGGTTTCACTGTACTTCAACAAACATATAATATCCAATTGCTTTTTAAATATTTTTTTCACAATAAAAAACTAATTTTTTATAAAAGTAACAACAACAAAAAATACTAGACCTCTACTACCTCTTTAATCACAGTATCAACCAAACTAATTAGGATAATTTCATTGGAATTATCAATCTCTTTGAGTAATAAAACATGTAGCAAAAAATTCCAGATACAGTATAGTACCTAATAGAACTTATGAAAACAAATTTATCTGAAAAATTTGGATTTTACAATCCATAAAAATACTTTATAACATTGGTTATTTGAGCTAATTAAAACCATGGCGGTTCTGATAGTTAAATAAATCAGATAATCAAAATCATCCAAAATATTTGAATATAATGCACCCTTGTACAGTAAAACCCCTGTACACTAATAGAGTTGTATAGAACCTTTATGCTTAACTCATTGCTGATTAAATTATTAGTGTTTTGTACGACCTAGCACAAACGAATTAATTCCGAATTCAGTGGTCACGGGAACTGAATTGGGTTAATATATTGTTTGTAATCATTATTAAAAAATAATTTTTAATTAAAATATGTAAAATAATAATAAATATGTAAAAAATAAATACAATCCTACTTACAGTTTATAACTTAGTTTAAAACTTAACCACCTACCATGCAACTAATTATTTAATAACATAATTTATAATTCATAGATTTCTATGAAATGGTCATACAATTCAAAGACTGAATAATCTACCACATTTATACAATCAATTATTTACATTTGTAAATAAACTTTATAACTAAAAGAATTTCAAAACAATATTCACACATATTACCAAAATGTTTTCTTATTATTATTAACAATATATTTCTTAAATAACATGGAAAGCCAATGATACAGCTATAGATCTAGCATCACTACACATACTCACTCACTGGAGTCCAACCTACAACTGTATGATAAAGTGATAAAAGACTAGAGAAAAAGGTTGATATAAATGGCCAGCAGACAAGTTACAGTAGAGTTTTGATTATCAGAACTATTTGGGACTGGAGGGTATTTGGATAATCAATTTTTCGTGCTGATTTTGTTTACACTGAACTATAAGTTTAGTGTTTTTATAGCAACAATTTAATTCTATTGATGGTAGCTCAGTAATTGAAGTTTCTGATGATGTTCAAATAATTAATGCTCTACTGATTATTAAAATAGAACATACAACATTGATATTGATTCGATCTGGTACAGTATAATAAATCCTGCAATGTTACTTCTTAATGAATAAATGTTACTATTACTTTCTTGTTTGAGTAATAAATTTGTCTTTCCATTGTGTTATTTTTCTATTTTTTTATCTTAATTATTTGTGTTTTCGTTAAAATGTAAATCAGGTTGAAATGTATGATGAACAACAGTCAAACTGTTCATTGATATTAGGGTTGAAAATGTATGTCCTAAAATTTTCTTCAACTAAAAATACTTTTCTTTCTTTTTTCTTCAATGTTTCAAACTCTGCAGGTACTTTTAATCCTCAAGAGGTCGCTTAAATTTTGAAATGCCGTCTCTTTCTCATGAAGGTTTTCTCCGAGTTGATAAGAAATGTACGTAATGTCAATACTGTTTATTATATCTAATTTTGTATGAATATACTTCGATATTCTTTTTTAATACAAATAAAAATATAGACAAATAATTACATAGGAGAAACAAGGTTTTACTATTGCTATAAGATAATAATGTCATTCACTGTCTACCTGCATCTCCTCTTCTACGTCATTGCAATTAGCACAGGTCATTGCAGAATGTTCACGGCATATAAAAAGTATGCAATTTGTACATCTTGTCTTCTATGGCAGATTTTTCTTGTGACAGTGTTCTAAGCTGGGCATATTCTACTGGTTGCAAATGCCAGAGCATTGTTCCACTTTTGCTCATATAAGGCACTTTACCATTCTGCCAAGTCACAGCTTATACAAATTTTAAGTCTTTTAGTGGAATCCATTCTATCTCGTAAAAATCTTCATTTATGTTGAGATTTTGTTTGCATTAATAATACAGACAACTTCTTGCTGGTCACTTAGAAATGCCTGTTCTTCATTTTCATTTTCAGACCTCGATGACTCTTGCTCACATCTTGATCGTTGTACATCTTCGATCTCATCATCAGAGTCCAATGCCGTTTGGGGTATATCTTCGTCAGTAAATAGTTCACGTAAAAATGATCCAGTTGGCCGTTGTATTTTTTCTACATTTTTCTCTTTTGACACTATCTAAAAGTTTGTAATTCTTTTAACTTCTTTTTCCGTATTCAAAAATGTAAAATAATATAAATATGAAATTAACAAAATAAAGAATATAAAAGCACTAATTACAAACACAATTCACATAAATTAAACCGGACCTAGAAAAAACACAGTCGCACACGGAGTTTTCCTTATGTAACTGAAACACAAACGATCCCTTACAGAGTTTTAGTCTAGCATTCGACAAATACAAGCCTGACACTAACCTTCGTTGACTAGTAATGATGAAAGAGGTCATAATCTGTGTTAGAAGGGTTGTGTGACTGCTATACAGAAGACCAGTGTTGCCAACCCTAAACAAATTCTTATGTGGAATAAAATAAAAAGACCCGGATGATTCCTCAGAATTTCATCAGAAGTTTAACACGTTCGCTGCGGCGGAACTGAAATTTTTGTTTACAATTTTTTTATTTAATTTAATGAAAAAAGACAGTTTTTAGAAAAAAAATAATTTCAATGCTTTTCAATGCATAATTTCAATGCCAACAGGCTTCCGCAGCGCTGCTAAAAGGTCACATTGTGAGAAAAATTTTACTTATGACTATTTATTGTCATATATCGTAAATAATAATGAAATAAATAATTTGTCAGAAGAAAAAAAAACATTTTGAATACTTTTCAGCTAATATTATGACATCACAGTTGGAAGCCGATAGGAGATACAAACATAAAAAAATTACTCTTTTGCCTATTTTGCCATATATATATATATATATATATATATATATATATATATATATATATATATATATATATATATATATATATATATTCTGTCGAGTAAATGATATGTCTCTCATACCAATAGTGTTATAATGACACCAAGTAGGGTTGTAATTGTCTGAATCATCATCATCTGACTCAGATTCATTGTCTGTAGATATAGCTTCACCATCTAAATCTGCGGCATCAATGTCACTGGACTCATCACCGGAACTAGTCTCGGAGTAGTCACCAACATCGTTCAAAGCACTATTTACATTTAAAACCATGTCCCTAGATGTACCAGCCATTATTTTACAGAAATAAAACACTAAAACTAACACTATTTATTTACAAAAACAAATGAATAATATACCGTCCTTTGGTAAGCGAAATGGGAAACTATTGCTACACAAGAAACACACGTACACACCCACCACGCTAAACCCGTACATGTCGTGAACCCAACATGTAAGGAATATGTACGAGAGAAGCCTATAGGCTTCCACCGCACTCGAGAAGCCCCCACTCGCAAGCGGATAGGCTTCCACCGCAGCCAACGTGTTACTAGAGACAGTTCAAGAGGTGGAGGATTAATTTTCTTAGTACATCAGTCATTGCATATTGAAGACTGTGATATGAAAATTATCCAAAATTTAGAGTACATAAAAATGAATTTAAGAGTTTTTAAAGAATTACAACTTACTGTAGTCAACACATGACTATTATTCATGTTATATATAACATCCCAGGGAATCGAAAAGAAGGAATTAGATGCACTAATTAGCTCCAAAAAAAAACCTGATCATAGTTGGAGACATGAACAGCAAACACAAGAGTTGGAACAATGGACCAGAAAATAAAAGCAGCACTAAGCTGTTCAAATGGATTTAACCCCAAGACATATTTCTGCTAAACCAAAACTAAGAGCCCACATACCAGTCTCCTTCAACAGGAACCTTAGGCACCTTAAATTTAACCCTGTCCTCACCAACAATGGAAAGAATGGTAACAAATTGGTACCTAGGAGAAGATCTAGGAAGCGATCACTTCCCAATATACTTAGAACTTTCTAGCTCAAGAATTCTAGCTCAGAACCCATCTATCATAAGCAATAAATAAAATATTTCAAAAGCTGATTGGAGAGTTTTCAAAGAAGAAATTAGAGCAAGTGAGATAACATAAAATACTTCAAAACTTCTAGAAATAAAACATCTTCAAGCGGCTGACAACACCATCCCCAAGAAGGAAACACCAATTTAAAAATAGATAGTCATAGAAAATTAACCAACTTATGAAAAATTGACAAGGGACTAGAAGAAGATGGAAAGTTACTACAAGATGGAAAAGGACTACAAAACAAAAGCGGAAACATAAGAGCAAGACCGGAAAGAAAATCCCATGGCCCAAGAAGTTCACTGCTAAAGAAAAGCAGTTAATTAACTAAGTCGAAGAACTGTACCACCTAGAACTTGCGAATGCACCTTTCAACATGGGAACTGAGAAATGAAGTATCCAGATTGAAAGAATCAACTCCTGAACTAGATGGAATCAATAACAGGATGCTCCAGCATAGCTCAGAAGAAATGCTTACTAGCATATTAAACGTATTCAATGAAATTTGGCACACAGGAAATATCCCTAAAAAATGGAAGACAGCGCTAACTATGCCAATCCTAAAACCATCTAAAGACAAGTCCCAAATGAAATCATATCACTCAATTGCTCTTACATCATGTCTTGGCAAATTACTCGAATGCATGGTGAACAATCAACTGACATGGAGACTGGAGAAATAAATCCTACTGGATCTAAATGTCATCCAATTTTGCATTTAACTGGAGAAATTTTTTGCAAGTGTAAGGACACAAAATGTAACCATTGTCATCTAAAGTATTTCTTGTTTGGATGTTTAAATATTTTTGTTAAATATTTATTTGTTTTACCTTCTAAAAGTAGAACTTTGATTCTCACTTGCAATAAACTATTTGTTCCTTAAATCAATGTAGATTATTACTTTCTCCTTTATAAACATTAATACAAAACAATCAATTGTTTTTATCCTTACCTATTTTCTGTACAGAACTAGTACTTAACAATTAATTCCAAATAAACAACATTGGCTAATTAACAGTTTCACAATTCCTAAAGTGATGATATTTTTTTTAATTTTCAATTTAAGTATCCTATTATTATTATTGCCAAAATATTTCCAATTACTCAATCAATTTTAAGTTCACTCATTTTTCTTGTTACAAGTTATCTCAAGATACAGTTTTTATTTAAAAATTATTGTCTAAGACTACTAAAAGTTGAGGTTTAAACTTCTGAAAGGATGGATTTTTTATACTTTAATTATTGAGAAAGATTATATTATAGGATATTTTAAATGTTGACATGAAGGATAGGATATTACAACTGGATGATTTACAAATGGAAAATACTAAGTAAAGAAATTATTAAAGTTATAAGAGCATTCGGGAAAGTGGGATAATTGCCGGTGATTTTCAAGATATGAATAAAAAAAGAGAACAAAATGAGCACTAGAGATGATTAGTTGAGAGGACTACAGGAATGTATGGTGAAAAAATTATATTGGTTTAAGATGAGAACTGAGGACTAGTCGAATGTCAGCACTAACATTGACAATGATAAGTTGTTTGTTTTACAGTTATGCCATTCTTACAAATAGACTTAGTACTGAAACAAACAAAGTACTGTGCATCCAAAAGTAAATTTTAACCTATCATACACTGACATTGATTTTTTGTGCAAATGATAAATATTACAATTCAATCATTAAATTTCTTTTTGTTCTAAAGACAGATATAAGATTTTTTTAATTCATTCACTGCAGTTATAGCATTACAATTGCAGCGTAAGTGCTACAAGGAACGATAAACACAAGTTGTGGGTGTAGCTATAAATGACAACTATTTATTCTCTCTGAAGGTGCAGTTTGAAGTGTAAGTAAAATTTATTGTTTGTGTATTTCTGGGGAAGGTCTCTTGACCTACTCTCAGAATTGTTTCCAAAATAGCAACATATATCTGTTTGTTATATTGAGTCAGAGCCAAGGTGATTGTGGTTACTGCTAATAAATCTCTATATATTTACTAACTTTTGCTATTTGCGACAAACCATTTACATTTTATATTAGGGATGGGGTCGATTATTGATTCCAAAACTCAATTTCATCGATTCTGGACACTAGAATTGTAATCAGGAATTAATAGCAAAAGTCGATTCAAATTCCTTGATTCCAGTGTGGTCCGCAACCATGGTGTCAATCAATTATTTTCGACTTATAAAAAGTCAGGTTGATAAGTTATAATTGAAGAATCTTATTTTTTAAATAGGTAAAATCTGCACAATTTAGCCCAAATTTATTTGCTCGAGTATTTTTCAATTCAGCATAAAAACTTGAATTACTGTTGTTGATTGTGCAATCATGGTGGCAACAGAACACTAACAATTACAAAGAAATTTGTCACTCGTCTGGCCACTTGTCTCGATGTTAGCTAGATGAACCACGGAACATTAATTTTACAAACAGAAAGACAGTGACATTACGAAAATAATTAGAATAAACTGAAAAAAGAGATATGGACTAACACTTCATATTTAACAAACGCAGTAAGTGCAAACCAAATTAATTTATTTTTATTCTATTAAAGTTGCAATCATCGTTAGCCCTCTTAGTTCTGTAACATCGATAGTTTCAGTAACTAATGTTTCTCTTGTTTGACCAGTTATTTTTACTTTCATCGGTATTGTGTAATTCTAATATCCAACGGTGGAAACTCTGAATATGGCGGAATACTGAAATGAAACCGACTTTGTTTACATATTCACTCGATGCAAGGAGTATGTAGTTTGCTGTTCATAGGTGAAATAACAAAGTTGTATATTTAATTCAAGTTAGTTAAATTTGGTGGTCGTTTTACTATTGTGTAATGTTATGAATCATTCTGAAATTTAATATAACCAGGTAAGTGAGTAATCGTGGTTGTAACGCCGACACTACCACCCGTCTAAAAGACAAAAGCATTGAGGCAAGTGAGTAAATTATGTCCTTGGAGGTTGTTAATTTATTTTTTGTAATTTATTTTATTTCATGAAATGACATCAAATGTGTGGCACATTTGGCTTGTGAATTCTCTTCTGGTATGGTATTTTGTATGTTTAATGTATCTTAATTGGTTATTTTTTAGTTCTAGTCCTGCTAATATTTTATTAGCATACTATTAAGATTAGTATGCTTTACTCTATTTGTAACCATACTAAACATATGAATACTTTTCATTTCGTTGTTTAAATGATAATATTTTGCTTATAATCTAGTTATTATTAAGTTGGGTTGAGAAATTTAGGTAAATAATTTCAATATCCGTAATTTTATTTTATGTATTTGAACTTGATATGAAAGATGTAAATTTTTATTTCTTAAATAATATCTACTGTTTAATGGCATTTTATCAAGTTCTCTGTCTGTAACATATACATGTTAAGATCTAATAAACATATGGTTTGCAGAATAGCCTATTCATTTTCTTTCATTAAAATCAAAACAACTTTTCTAAAAACATTCTCTCTTATAAAATTTTACTACAAAAACATTTTCCATTTTCTATTGGGTTGGTAATTGTGGTATTTAGAATCGGGAATGGATTTCTTGGTATCTGTATGAGTATCAAAATCAGTATAACTTTGAAATCAACCCATCTCTAATTTGTTTGTTTGTTACATTTTTATTTTATTTTATATGTTTGTTTATGCGTCTTGATAATTTTTTAGGAGTTCGATTTAAGTTTTGAAAATGGAGTGACTCCGAAACGTGTCAACAGAGGAGAATATTGTACCGTTATGAATGGTAGAAAACTGTACTTAAATATATACCATAATGCTCATTTGGGGCTGGGAGGATTTTTATACAATGATTTCTTATTTGTTTAGCATATCATAAATGTCATTTACTAGTGTCAGTTACAGAAATAAAAGACAACTGTATCTCAATCCATGATAATGTCGGGCCTTAAAAAGCAATTTTGACAATGGACAACCTGATTTATTACAAAACCTTTGAATAATATCCACAAAGGGTAGAGTTAATAACTGTCCTAAACACTTGGTAACAAAAAATAAAAAGTTTTAAAATATTAAATTTTAATTTTAAAATTTTTTTAAAAATAACTATTTTTAAAATTTTGACTTAAAATTCAAAGAAAGGTATAAAGTTAAACTATAACAGAATAGTCAAGGAGTTTTTTAAAGTCAACGGAATTTTATGCACATAATTAACAACTAGTCTATGAACAATAACACACCACAGACTCACACCAACACAATACACCTGAGCAACAGTCTTTCAGTAACTCACAGCATTGAATAATGTGCTGACCTAGTGTAAAACGTGTCTGCTGAATAAATCAGTAAGTAGTGGTTTTTTGCCAAATTATAAAAAAAAAAGTATAATTTATACAAAAACCTCAAGATGTACAACACAAAAATAGCAAGTTATAACTGTAGTATTATTACAATTATTCAAATATTTACCATGGATGGCAGCAAAATTATAAGACATAAGATGCCTTTGAATTATTGCTTTAGATTCATTATCTGTTGGTAAGACACCTATATTTTTAGTTGAAGAAACTTTAACCCCATAGCGTTTGCAAAACCAATGAATAACTGGTGTCCATTCTCTTTCTTGAAGTTCATTCAAAGCCTCTTCTTCCTAAAACAAAAATTACATATAATTTTTTGTCTATATTTAATTCAATATTTAAAACGCCGGTTTTAAAATATCTAGTTATTTCACAAAGTTCTTTAGTACGTAAAAATCATTAGAACTTTTTAAAACACAAACACTAGTAATTTTGTATTTGTAAACTACAGTACTGATGGTAATTTGAAAATTTATTTAAATTACATGTACAGCTTGTGTTATATTGGACAAACATTTGTTAAATTCAGTAACAACATCTTACATTATGGTGATGGTAAACAACTTATAATAGCAAAAAAGAAAAAACAAAAAACATTTTGTATCTTTCCTATTAAACATTAGTCAATTTAATTTTTCACTACACTAATGGATTTCATTTAAAAGATACGTGTCACAATAATAATCAACAGACATGACTGAAATCAATAAGATTTTACTATGTGACATTTTACAAAGTTCTTTGGAATACAAAGAAAACAGAGCAGACCCTAAAAAAAAGTAATTTTAATTTTAAAATAAAAGAAAAATTCCAAAATACAAAAAAAAGGATTCAACAGGTTAAACGCATTAAGATGATATAAAAATCCAGTATCTTAGTCAATAGCCGTAGCATTGTTCCCTAACACTTTGAACTTCCTCAAATATAATATCTAAAGTATAAATGCCATTGAACTTATCACTCAATCAAACTGTATATGCTTGATTATGATGAAGCCCTACACAAACTGATCGAACATGGTTTAAGTTAAGTTAAGCTATAAAATAAGCATGAAAATGTAGAAGGGCAGTGTCCAAGTTAACAGGACAAACAAAATCTTAGACAAATTTTTGACACAGTGTTAGACAAATTATTGACAAAAATTTAATTGTAATAAAATATGTCCAAGTTGGTTCTAAAGTGTTTCACTTTTGAACATTACCTCAAAAACATATTTGTTCTGATAATCAGGAAAATATTGAGTGACTAGCTTGTAACAAAATTTAATTATTTGGGATGAATATGATCCAAAATCAAAACTAAAATAAAAGCTATGGAAAGTCTCAACTCTCCATATCAAGATAAATCAGATGATAAAATTAAAATTCAAACAATGACTTTTTGACATTAAAAAAAACATGTTGATTATGTATCCGAGGTATAAATAGTAAAATACCAATATTAAATTAGTGTTCTTAATACTTAACATGAGCGAATATAGAAAAGCAACCTGATTTATAGGAAAACTGGTCATAAATCCTAGATTAGAACAAATCTTTGTTCATCAAGAAATTGTTGGCAAAACATAACATTCAGGAGCGTTAGATTCATCTACTTTAATTGGATTTAGCCCCTGTGGTCTTATTTCATTCTCTAAAATCAATACAGCTTTAAAAGGCACAGGATTCAAGTTTGTTAAAACAGTATTAACAAAAGTGACACCGATTAAGAAGATGCTTACTGCACATGACCTGAAGCACTGCTTTTCACAGTGGAAAATTATCATGGAAATAATATTCCAGTATACAATAAAAATGTTTAGAATAATAATAGATTCTTTAGTTTTAAACCACACATTGGCTATATAACACTATTCAGATCAAACACTATACAAATATCTTGGATTTTTTATCAATTATTGATTTTTATTTTTCAGCAATTTAAAGATTTAGTTAAAGATTTAGAAGATATTTAGTTCGCCAATTTATTTTTACTTTTCAAAAGTATAACAACTGACAAATTTTATTCTTCTTTTAAATTTCAATATCGTTATGTTGTTCATTGGAATCTCCTAAATAAGAAAATATAGAACAATATACTCTCTTCTTTAATAGAATACCATTTGTAATGCTTTAAAAAAGATAGTGAACAAACATTAAAAAAAACAAAAGTTTTATTACACCAAGATGCATGGTTAACCCATTGCATTTTCCGTACTCTATCAGCTCATCCTGCCAAAATAATATTAGCGGTGGCACACATAAGTCCCGCTCTTCATGAATGTCGTCATTATTTTTTTACTTCAAAAGAGTTAATTTTCTGATACGTCACATACGAGACTAGATGTCTGTGCTGTTTAAAGGATATTTATCGCCTCTCAAAACTTCCCCCTAGATAAGGATAGCCCATGATTTATCATTTTATCAGTTTTAATGTGTTGTGGAATTTCTCGCTTTGAATAATTTTTACTCTAGGTTGGTCAGTAACTTATGTTTGTGGTGTGTCCTATTACTGTAAATACATCCGAAGTGAACAATAAAAGTGGGAGCCTAGAATCTAACGCAAACCACAAATTGTAAATAACTTTTTATTTCTTTTTACTAATTATGATTACAAAAAAATATCAATCAAGAAATAATAAACTAACTATGGTACAAAATAATGAATAAAATATATAATTCTAGTACTTTATAGGTAAAAATATGTTTGTAGGGAAATACAATACAACTGATTTGAGGAATTAATTGGATTTGATGATTGACGTGGCATGAATTTAATTAGAGATCTGTAATAGGAACTGAAAATCTGCTGGAAATATCCGATCTCAAGAACAAAGTGGAGGTCATAAAGACAAATGAACCCAGGCACGTTAGCATTTTATACAATATTTCAAGTAATTTATTAATTTTTTTCAAATCTATAAAGTACAAGGATTTTAAAAGAAAAAAATTTAAAAAAATAGTAAATTTTAAAAGTAAAAATTGACAAAATGTTTTTTTTTAGCTGAAAAATTAGTTTAAAAAATGCAATGATTGTTATAAAGTAAATAATGAAATAAATCTATTTCTTTTATTAAACAAAATTTAAAACATTATCACGACATACTGTTAATATTTTTAAAACTGGATTTTAGTTTATTATAATAAGTTTAATGAATTTTATAACTATTCATTTTAGATTAAACACACTGATTTTAATTTTTTTTATTTTCTGATTTTTCCTGGATGGAAAAATTATTATATCTCGTATATTTCAAAATATCCTAGTAAAATAATGATTAATAATTGTTTTTTTTTATTAAAAAAAGAGAAAATCAATTTACAGAAAGAACAATACAGTTTACTATTATGCAATAATTGTAAACACCTTCAAAGTAGGTAAGGTCACACTCAAGGTTATGTCCACAATAAGGCTGACAAGTGATAGCAATGCCATGCTTCTTTCATTCAAGTCTCACATATAACCAAATAGGACTGTCTAATTTTATTTTCTGTCTAGTTAACAGGAAGTCTTAAAGTGTGCTAGTAAACAGTTTCTAATTACATATTACAACATTTGTGTTTACTCTAACTAGTTATGCAATATAATTAGTCTTTCTTATTTTATACTTTAAGAATTCAAAACCAATAAATATTATTTAAATATACTTACACCTGAATGGAACAAAATTGTATCAGTATCCAGAAAGTTTGATATGTGTTGTACTAAGTCAAATTTATTCAAGTGGTTTGGATTGTCAATAACAGTACTACACAGTGCAGTCTAAAACAGAAATAGTTATATATATATATATATATATATATATATATATATATATATATATATATATATATATATATATATATATATATATAGAATTGTAAGTATAAAGCTATAGATAGGATTTTCTTAATATTAAATAGGTCTATACTGTACAAAGAGAAAAATATAATCCAAATTTCCACAATAGTTTTATTATAAAATGTCTCAGTTACTATATGTAAAGTTGTTACAATAATGTAAATTTTCCTATAACATATATAAATATGTGGAGAATTGTGACAATCTTCTGCCTTTACTAACAAAGTAATTTCTTTTCATTACACGGGCAATTCTGATAGAGAGGATCTGAAAAGCACCAACCAAACAAGATAATGAGTATATGAAACGTGATACACATGTCCAATTATTAGACTAATATAAAACATGTTACTCATTATTGTCCCATATAACTTAATATAAGTTATTTTTGTTCTCATTTTATGTCCACTAATTACTGTGTAAAACATTAGCCCAACGATATATTGAAAGGCTTAAAGTTTAAATTTCTTTTAAAAAAATCGATTGTCACATATTTTTTGAAAAAAACTTTGATATAAAATAAGAGCACAGTAATGAGTCCATAAGTTGACTTCAGAGGTACTAGAAGCTATGGAAAAATTTTGAAATCAATAAGTTAATATTCTTAAATGGTTCAATCTTTACATTTTGTAAAAAAATATAGTTTTTCCATGTTTACTATATTTGATTGAAAATGTTATTTTACCAACTATCTAACTTATTTTCAAGTGTATTATGGCAACTTTCATGTGCAACTCTTTGCTAATAATTCATATAGAATTATCCAGGACTCACCCCGAGGAGGTGGTTGCACTTTGACTCCGCCCATGCCCTCCATCCATTTGATCATGAGAGCAAGTTATTTATTTGATCGTTTAAGCCGTGGTTTTTTTTTTTTTGGCTCAAATTGAGGTCTTATGACTCTATCTGTCAATCTAAATCTGATCACACTGTCTCTCTTTGCTCTGTCGCACACTTATTGAGAAGATTTAGTCACTTCTTTTACTGCCCTCTCTACAGCAAGTGTGTGTGGGTTGGCAATTTTACAAGCACACCTTCCACCTGAATGTTACTAACTCCATAGAAGTCTTCTTGTGATATGTGTGTTGTAATTAGTGGATCAATAACATTTATTGACTGCCAAAAAATTATGTTGATGTAACCTAAAGCAGTGAATTGTATCTAAGGAATTTAGCACTTTCTAACAGAAGAAGTCCCGGAAACGCTAAACTTGCTTCAAGCTGACATGATTCTTGACGGCTAGTTGATGTATATGTTTGTGACTGTTATTTAGCATTCCCACTATCACATTTTCAGAGTATGCAAAGTAGCCATTGATTTGCAAACATTTGTTTACAACTTTTCTTAGGTCTTCTTCTAAGTAAGACGATAGCTGGGTTGTTTTCCAAAGATTGCAAACTCCATCTTTTAATTTTGCATCCTCGGTGAATACACTTTCACTGCCATTTCTGTAAGTGAGTTTGATAGTGATTCTGAAGCAATGTAAAGCCTAAAGATCCAGTTGGCAGTCGTTAGACATCTGGCATGATTTAACATTCTTGGATTCCTATCTCCAAAGCCAGGAGGACCCACGCCACTAGAAACTATTCTGCATATGTGAAACAAATACTTTTGATCAGATTGAGATCTTTTTTTAGATCAGGATAAAGTTCTTCAACAGGACTGTAGATTGGTTCAAATTGTTCAGGTCTTTTGTGACAGGCTGGCAAGTAAGGCTTTTGTTACTGGGCCATTGTAAGCTCGAGAACCAGTATTTCCTCTCAGATGTTCAAATAAATATCTGAGAGGTAGTTTGTTTGTATGCACTTGGCACACTATCCATTCTTCCAAGATTCTTACATCAACATTGTGTTTTCTGATATTTGTCTTGCCACATAAAGGATGTACATTACCAAAATATTTTCAACCAGGCCCTTGTACGAGTGACAGATGGTCTTCATGGTATACTTGCCTGGGCTTTTTACCATTTTCACTTGTTTCAATTTATAATGTTTAGTCGATTCTCCCATCAAAATACAACACTTGCAATGTATCTTCTTTGCTACTTAAATCACTACATCTTCGCTTTAACCACTACTTGGTTTCACAAATAAATAATAATGTAATATTGTTAATTCTGTAAATTTACAAAAAATGTTAAAGATTTAGGCCATTTGCTCAGTCTAAGGATATTAACTAATGGCCATCATATTTTTTATCTAGCTTCTCGTACTTCTGCACTCATTTTTAAACACTACTGCTTTTACTTTATACTTGAGTTTTTTGAAAAAAAAATGTAAACAAATCAATTTTTTCAAACAAAAATTCAAACTTTAAGCATTTTGCGCAGTCTAAATATATAATATCTTCGGGCTAGTATTTTACACAGTATATAGTGGACCTAAAATACAACTTTTTTTTCTTTATTGCATTTCAATCTGACAATTTTGATTTTTTTTTTTTGCCCAACCTAATGTGTGTGCTTGTGTGTGTATGTATATGTTCAATTAATTCTTTAGTTATATTAATTAAATTAATAACAAATTCTTTGTTGCTATCTAAACTTACTAAATGCATGTTGCTTTGTTGAATTTTTTCCTTTTGACTATCCCACTCAGCTGCTACAGCTAATGCTAATGGCTCACTGTCAACTTTGAATATTGTTCCTTTGGGTGTTTTTAATTTTCTTTGATCTAATGTAATCTCATACTGTCCATCATTGAAAAGGACATTTGTTCTTCGATAAAATCTTTTCGGAAGTGCTAGTTACATAAATAAAAATTAATAACAATTTAAAAATTGTAAAGGCATCAATTATATGTTATAATTGTATTATATCACTCTATATCCAATTTGTTTGGGTTATAAATATAAATTTTCAAGAAAATTAATTACAGGCAACTCCCGATTATCCGGGATAATTACCGGCAGGGCCGTCACGGATAATGGGAAATCACAGTTAAAACAAATACCATAATATCTACAGCCCTACTTCTACCCAATGACTGTAAAAACAGCTGATAAATAGTATCGCCTCCTGTTGTACCGTCACTACTGTACAGTTCGTTTTGATCAGAAGCAACGCATATACTGACCACTGATGAAGGGTAGTGTTTATGTTCGACTCGAGCGATCGCGTAATTCTGCGAATTCAGCATTCGGATTTATTCACCGAAAAACGGCTGCTCGCTCTCGGGGTTATCGGACCTCCATGCATCACATTCGATGCTTCGATATGCTCTGATCTGATTGGACATTGGAGATAACGCGTAATTAGGGATTCGCGCGCCATAGAACCGCGTGAATTTATAAAACGACAACAAGAAATATAACGTAAACTCAGACATGCTGACCGAGTGCACGTCGCGCGGAAACAGGTAGGAAGGATTTAGGACACGGGGTGGCGACTGCGGGCGAGTTGACAGTCTATAAATTATTCCGTAAAGGTTACTGTACGCCCCAACGACCGCCCGCGCTCGCATTAGTCCGCCGCGTTCACATTTGACTCCTCCCGCCCCACTGCTTTAAGTGGAGCTGACGATCGCAGTTGATCCGCAACCCGGTTGATGCGATCCCGGATAATCGGGAGTTGACTGTACAATATAAAATTTAAGACACCTCTTTTTTACAAACATCTCTATTTTACAGACAAATTTTCAATTCCCAGACCTGTGAGAAAGGGATCTTTAATAAGTCTCTCTCAACAACAAACACTAGATTTGCTATTTTCAGACATAAAACTAATACAAATTTGTTGTCTCTGTGTGCAAGATTTTATCTTGAGAATACAAAGAATGCACTACTGTATCAAAAAGGTAGTTTAAAAAAAGCGACGGTTTTTACATTTTTTAAAATTTTTTTTATGGGTTGGCAACAATGTTTGACATTGTTTGAATTTTTGGGAACATTCCGATTGTTAGCACAGTCGGTATTTCATTCATTTTTACATTCTCTGTCCAACCATAAAGAAGTTTACTTGCGTGCATCGAGTGTTAATCGTTTTATCAGAGTGAAAAGAGTTATGGAGTTACTGTCAGATAACTTGTGGTACTCTAGGACGTAATGAAACACCGAATGAATCAACAGTTCACAGACTCATGAAAATGTTCTTTGGGACGGGTTCAACAGTCGACCTTAAAAATTCTGGACGACCTCGTTCTGCCGAACTGAACAGAACATTGCATTCTCAACAATCAGGTTTAAGTTGTTCTTCTGTATGGTGAATTCTTCGGTATGATCTCCATTGTCACCCCTATAAAATTCTGTTGACGCGACAATTCCAAGTAGCAGATCACCAGAAGTGACGTCAGTTTGTTGACTGGGTATTGAGAACACGGCAGGAAGACCACAGCTTCACAAACAAAATCATCTTCAGCGATGAAACACACTTACATTTAAATGGATTTATCAACAAACAGAACTGCCATTCCTGGGGTTCATTAAACCCTCTCACGTTTAAAGAAAGGGAAATGTATGACCAGCGAGTGAAAGTTTGCTGCGGCTTTTATCAGATGGCTTCATCTGGTCTTTTTTTTTTGAAAATTATGAAAGACAAGCCTTGATAGTAAATAAAGACCGATACAGTACGATGATTAGGGAGTTTTTGGAGTCTCATTTCGATGGAAGACATTGACGAGTTGTGGTTTCAGCAGGATGGTGAGACCTGCCACGTTGCCTGTAAAACTATTGTGTTAATCCGTGAAAAGTTCCAGGATCGTCATTTCTCATAATTCCAACCATCAATGGCCACAAAGGTCGAGTATCTTTCATCTTTGGGCTCATCTAAAGTCATTTGGTGTATGCCAATAAACTACCAAACATCAATGACTTGAAGAAGGAAATTTGACGGGTTAACGACAAAATGGAAGTGGAAACTTCTCCAGTCAGAGTAAATTTCATGAAAAGAGTTGTTGCATGCCAGCACAGTAGAGGAGGGCACATGCATGACATAATTTTTCACACATGAAATCGGTAAGGTTAGATCAACATATTGATGATTTAATTTTAGTTTTTCATTAAAATAAACCTCTTAATTTGATATATCAAAACCGGCACTCTTTTGGAATTACCCTTTATAAACAGAAACGTAACTCTGTCGATAGACATGAATCATCATTCTCCTTTAGTCCTATGTTATATCACATTAATACAATGCTAAATTAAAATAAAGTAACAAAGTATTTGGTAAGAACAAATTTAGTTTAAAAAAAAGAAAGAAATTAGGCAACATTGGGATATGATTTTCAGCATTAACCAGACATCATTGGTTTTTCTCAGAAAAATTATAACTGCTTATGTAGAAATAGTCGATTAACAAGACAAAAATAATACCTCGTGCTGAAGCTCCTAAGATTTAAAAATATGGAAAAAGATATGTAACTTGAATTCAAAAAAAATATAATTAATTAAAATTTTAAATAAAATGCACAATAAAACAAAATTCACATAAGACAAAATAAAATTATTAAAATATCATTTTAGGTATGGTTCTCACTAACTAATTGGAAACCAAAGAATAATTTAGATATCATCGTAGAAAGCAAAAGTCACTATAGCAGTATATCCCTGCCAGTCCAAACTAATTGGGACCAAAGTCTTCAAAAATTTAGACTGACAATTAATTTATAACGAATAAAATTATGCCTATAATATATTAAGTCTGGAAGATAAAAGTTGTTTTAGGTAATCCTGCAGTTATTTTGGAGGAAGAGAGCTTGTGAAGGTCACTCATATGATATTACAAATGGCTGTAACTCATGGATATTATTATAACTGCGGCTAAAGAATGTGACTTTCTATAATGATAAAGATTGTGACAGTCATGGGACCGACCAGACAGAAGTGAAAACTTCAATGAACAATGTAGTTGATTAATGTTATTGTAGAATCTAGTTAATGAAGTTAATAATAAAAGAATGTAGTTAATAAAAAACGGATTAAGTAGTTAGTTAACATGTAGTTAATCTACATGTAGTTGATTTGTATATATACATATTTCAAATTTACTAAATAAGAATTTCACTAAACGAATTCAACTTAAGTTCATTCCTGAAATGTGTCAGTTCCTATACTATCTAGTTACCATAAATTCTGTATGTGAATATAAACCTACAATTTTTTAACCAAAATTTCAAAACCTGCAAATGAGAAGGGTTTAATTTTAGCAGAATGATGTCAAAGTCTAATCTGATCAACACTCAACAAATATTTTGATGGCAATCTTTTCAAGTCACTTGATTTCTCAGAACAGTAACATTCTATGGCATGAATGCTAACTATATATAATTCTGTGTGACTTCTTTTGAGTCATCTCAAAACTAAAGTTTATACTTACACTTTTAAATGTTTTAAACTTGCCTATAGTAGCACTTAGGCAAGTTTAAAACATTTAAAAGTGTAAGTGATTACTAGTAGCTCATGGGAAGATAGAATCAACAAATATTAAAGTTTATAAACACTACCCAAGGACCCTGAGAGCCTTGAAGGATGCTGTAGTCATATTCCACGAGATGCTTTATAGTGTGAAGCAAAACTCTAATGGCTAAAACAGTGTATTGACAAAGGATATCACTGACAGGATTTAATGTTTAAAACTAAGTAACATAATACTTGACCAATAAGGGTAAACTTCGATTTGGTATTTTTTTTCTTTTTCACATGTTATTTAAGAAAACTTTTTAAACAAAAAAGTTAATTTTAGTTGCAGCAAACCATAAATAATGTTTTAAAATTGATAAATTACGGTATTGTAATATAATCCCACTTTACAAACATAATCCTGTAACAATATATCCTTTGAGTGTTATTGTTACAAACATATAATCTCACTCTGTTACATAATATTGCATGTACCTACATTATATTATATGCTAAAAAATTTTAATTAGGTTAGATTTTGTTATAAATAAAGTAAAGCGTAAATTTTCTTTGCATAAACTGCAGTATTTGTGGACAGAGCGTCCACTGCATTGGTTTACTATCAACAAAGGATTCCCTCCCACATGATCATTCCTCACTTTTCTTTTGCAAAGCTTTAAATAACATGTTTATTGTTTAGAATAGACTTGCTTTAATCTAATTAATCATTCAGTTTATGAAATATGATTGGGAAAATAATAGTGAAATAATAAAGTGTTAAAACTTCCAAGCAAAACACATTTTGTGTTCCAAGCAAAACTGAACTTAAATGTCTGTTTAATGTGATGTTCACTATTTCCCAATTTTTGGATAATCAATACTAGGGTTATTTTATATAACCAAATCTATCCTAACCTAATACTTTTAATATATATTTGCTTTCCACTAAATGTAGAAACTACATTTTTGTGTTACTAATGTGTTTTTAATATAGCAGTATTTATGTATTAATGTAGCAGTATATAAAAAAACATTTTCTTTCTGCTACTTTTTTTATTTATGTTTTACGATATGAAAATTTTAAGCCGTACCTGTTTTGCCGCAACAAAATTCAATTGTTTTCTTACTTAGAAAATATTAGTAGTATATGTAAAAAGGAAATATATATCTTAGTTGACACATATATAGTAAAGTAGTACATTAGTTCTTCATTTAATAAATAGGTACAGTTTAAATAACACCGTTTAGGGAACTAATCACACATGTAAGAAGAGATTTCACCGTACTAAGTCTGGTTCTGTGGAGTAATATCTTTTGCCACCAGAAGTCAAACAATGACTTAATCTATTCCACACAAAACAAAAGATAAAAATTTTTTAATTGTTTTTATATAAAAGTAATGTTTGTGCACAAAAGTAGGTTTGGGGGGGGGATGAATGAATGAAAACTAACCTAACCAAAAGGAACATAAAGTAAAATGTAAGGTGAAAATAGAGATCATGTGATGTTAGCAGGTAAAAGATGACATAAAACTGTGCGCTATCAGTTGTTACTGCATGGAAAAGAAGTACTCCCTGCTACAATTTTAAAAAAATAATCTTTCGTAACAATAAAAAAACAAATATCAATATCGTTTTAGAACATGCTAGGGAATGTTTTCACACCTATGCTAAAAAAGTTCCCAAATCTTCATATCTAGCTTTTAGCTTTTATAGTGACGCATAATTCTCTACCCTACCTTGAGTTTTTTTTAGTCAAATCTATCCTAACAAGTTATTTTCAAAGTATATTACAAAGTAATTGTATATTACTGTAATTTCATAGAAGATATAGTTTTAAAATGTTATGGGAGATGCTACACTGAAGTTTCATTTTACGTTTTGCTGCACTTAAAATCATATGGATGTTGTTCAGAATGTATTTTTCAGTAACATATAAGAAAAGGAAAAGTCTATGTTGAATACTTATGGTCATCTTAGTATTTATTTCCTATTTGCCTGTAATCAATTTTAATAAAAAAAATTATACTGGGCAATGCAAAAAGTTATCAGGAATAAGAAAAAAAATTAAGAAAACTTCCGCTCATACCCCCAAAATTAAAAAGTTTGGAGATTAACAACTCCACCTCCTCCATGCAAACCTAAAACATTACTAATTTAACATTTTGGCTGGGTTTTTGAAGTATTAACTCGCAAAATGCCTCAAAATATAAATAAACTTGCTAACAAAAAATTACAAATTTTGAAAATAAATCAACTTTGTGACAATAGTGTCAACATTTACTCAAAAGAATTAAACAAACACTTACAGACACTATTCCAAGCAAAACACCGAAAATATTGCACTCTGCATTTTACGCACCTTGCATTTCTAACTTCGGTCTAAAATCGATAGAACTTACTATATAAAACGTGATACTAACAGTGCTTTGTTAGTTGTGGTAACTCCTCAACAATTCTTCTAACAAAGTGATTTTTAGTAATGTTTTTGTCAACATTTAATGTTAATTTTAATCACTCACTATTTATGGTTTCTGACATTTTATATTGTTCTATTCTACTTCAGAACATGTTGGTCAATGTTATGTAGAAAAGATAAAAAGACGAATATTGAATCTTATTGCCAATGTTTTTTTTCAACTACTTTTTTTCTGCGGAAAATACAGAAAGTTACTTTTTCACATTTAAATGTTAAATTGTAATGGCATGTATAGCATAAACGAATCTTATTGATATTATTTTAAAAAATTATAATTTTTTTTAATCACTCATTTCAAAAAGTGTAGAACACTAATATTAACTTTTTTCTGCGGAAAATACAAAAAGTTGATTTTTCTGCACATTTTTAATTTTAGTCTGTAATAGCATGTATAGCGTGAACCGGCCGCACAGTAGCTACACCGCACTGCACTACAACAAAGTCAGTTTATTTTAATACTAAACTTAAAATCTAAATATTCAAGTATATATTTGGTTATAATTTTATACAACACGACTATATACCTACATTAAAATATACCTACAATCTATCCAGTCAGGATAAATTTGTGTTAAAATTTTATTCAACTTTACTGTTTATACTTATCTTTACCGTTCAACTTTCGTTTATATTGAAATATACCTATGAAGTATTCAGACAGGATAGATTTGGTTATAGTTTTATACAACATTACTACCTACCTATATTAAAATATATCTACAAAGTATCCAGTCAGGATAGATTTGGTTGTAATTTTCTGTATCAGCAATAAGTCTAAATATTTATACCAAAATTACAACCAAATCTATGCTGACTGGATAGATTGTAGGTATATTTTAATACAGAATACTTTGTAGGTATACTTTAATACGGGTAGATAGCAATGTTGAATAAAATTATTATCAAATCTATCCTAACTGAATACTTCGTACGTATATTTTAATATAGGTAGATAGCAAATATTGAATAAAATTATAACCAAATCTATCCTGACTGGATACTTTGTAGGTATATTTTAATATAAGTATAATGTAATGTTGTATAAAATTACAAATCTAGACGTAGTTCAGTGCGCTGTAGCTACTACAAGCCCGGTTCACGCTATAGGCCTACATGCCTTTACAACCTAACATTTAAAATGTGACAAAAAGTAACTTTTCATATTTTCTGTGGTAAAATTGATGGGAAAGTTGATATTCGTGTACTACACAATAAAACGAGTAATGTAAAAACAAAAAAAGAAAATTTAAACCAACGTCATTAAGAATATATTTTTACCAAAATATTCCTACGAAATACCCAGTAGTATAGATTTGGTTATAGTTTTATACAACATTACTATATACCTACAATAAAATAGAAGTATCAAGTCAGGATAGGTTTGGTTATAATTTTATTCAACATTACTATCTACCTATATTAAAGTATAACTACAAATTATCTAGTCAGGATAGATTTGGTTATAATTTTAACTAAACACTTTTAAATGTTTTAAACTTGCCTATTGTAGCACTTACTTTGCTTGTTGAAGATGTCCGTTTCGGGAGATGTGTCCCTTTGTCAACTCAGACCGTGAACTCCTCGGGTGAGTTACGGTCTGAGTTGACAAAGGGACAGATCTCCCGAAACGGCCATCCTCAACAAGCAAAGTAAGTGCTACTATAGGCAAGTTTAAAACATTTAAAAGTGTTTAGTGATTACTAGTAGCTCACGCGAAGATGGAATCAACAAATAGTATAATTTTAATATACATTACTATCTACCTATATTAAAATATACCTATGAAGTATCCAGTCAGAATAGATTTGGTTGTAATTTTCTGCATCAGCAATATGTTTAAATATTTACCAAAATTGCAACTAAATTTATCCTGAATGGACAGGCAGCCTATTCACAACTGCTACTTCAGCACTGAATATTTTATCCAACTTTAAAATTGATATAAAAACATGATGCGACACAAAAAACTAAAAAATACCAATGGAAATAGCTTTTTGACATGTTTTTGTATGTTCCATGCAAATACAGAGCCGGTTTAGAAATCTACACTTTAACCGGTTACATTCAAACTATCAAGTTATTAGGATTACAAAATAATTTTCATTCAGCATTTTTGAATACCTCACCTGCATAACAACGTTTACTTTCAACATAAAAGACAATCTGACTACAACACAATGTTTTAAACTTATTTCCGTGATGAAACTCTAAACTTCTGAGTTCACAAATAGTTCTTGCTAAAGTTCTTAGCATCATGCATAAAATAACATGAATTATTTTCGGTAGTTATTTACATTTGGGAGCCAAAAGTTGAAGTTCAAACTAATATCTCTCAGCAGTGACATAAAAGCTTTCCTTTATCTGTTCAACAAACGATACTATCATAGATAAGACCATAGAACACAGATCAAAAGACTGTTTTCAATTTTAGTTATACTAGAGCTCCAGCAAATTTATATAGTACTGTTGTTTTAGCATATCAAATACTAGCGCCTATCTTGTGTTTTTTTCAATTACAATTGAATAATTTATTATTCTGCTGTAGTTAGGATTAAAGTATAAACAAGATAATATTATACTTTAGAATATTAGAATATGTAAGTACATTCCTTTTTCAAGATATAAAACAACTTGATATGCGAAAAACCATCTTAATGATTTCAATTAATCTCATTTAACGTTTCGAAGATCTTAGAACATAAAGATATATTTCTGTAAATCCTATATTGGAACAAAACGCTTTTTCTTTTAATGGGTAATCTTTGTTTGAAGACTAAACATTTCACCAGACAATTACGAAAATCGCTTAAAGCGGTCATAAAACAAATTATTTCAGTAAATTTTCATAAATCTATTCATATTATAAATTTAAAAAACAACTAATTTAATAAAAACGTTAACTTTTGCGCATTCATAGAGACAATATAATCATTGAGTATCAAAATGTATACAAACATTTCTTTCAATAAAATCAGTAGAACGTATGATTTCAATATAAATTATAGATATTTCAATTCGTTTTATTGGGAAATGTATTATTGTAACTTTGTGGGATATGTAAAGCTCATATTCCAAAATATCTCGAACATATTATAAATCCTATGGTAACGTCTAGCGAAACCGGCGTGGTATTTTATTCACTTTAACAATAGTTTATGACTATCCGAATTTTAAATTTAGTAAAGTTGTTTAAATACACGTTGTTTATTTTTGAATTTTGTAGCCATTACGTTCGGTGAATCTTAATTAATTACATTAACAACCGATTAATCGTTCTTTATGTTCAGCATCCATAGGAAGGTAATTCTGAAAAATTATTAAATCAACCCCAGTAGTACTTAAGAATTACCAGACCAAAAGGACACTACAATTTTAAATTTAGGACTTTTGAATTTTTTTAACAATACGGTACGACGTTATTTCGACAATAGACGTTAAGAATAAAGAGTAAATATAATTTTTAAATACAAAGTGTTAATTGCATGATTTTTTAAAGCAATATTCTAAGGAACATACCACTTGGAAGAATAAAGTATACAAAATAAGTTACATTTTGTTGTTTAATATGACCTTGGTGTATCGGCCATCACCTGGTGAAGGCAATGTTTTTTAATTAGTGTGGTAAGGATTGTTACTAAAGGCAGAACGTGACGCTTCTGTCTGACAGTAGAGTTAGGGTTCAAGGTTAATCTAATCGGTTTTGGATTGTTGTTTACATGCTGTTTTGGATTGTAGTTAGATTAAAAAAATAGCAAGGAAAATTTTTTAGATTGATTTTGCTACATATTTAAGACAACACTCCAGAAAGTTGTTATATGGAGGTGAGTAAATACTTTTACTCCTAAAAACAGATTATTTTCCTTCTTCCTTTAGTCATGCCAAACTCAGATGTATGTGTTTATTAAATGTAAAAAAAAACTTTGAAAAAGCTTTAAAATATTCATGTGTTTGTGTAAAATACAAGTAAAAAATTACAGTTTAAAGGGACTCTGTAAATTATAAGTCATGTTCGACTTCTAAAATATAAATTTAACATTTAATTTTTATATGCCCTATTGGTATCATTTTAGTTATAAGTATGAAGATAATTTATTTTACATCAAAGCATGTTTTTACAATAGATTTTGTTTGTGTAATAAATTGTAGATTTAATCTATATTTGAAAGAGTTAATGTTTCTATTAGAGAAAATGTAAAATAGTTTTTATAGAATATAACATACCATTCTCATCCATGATATTTTTTTAATTTGTGTAGTATTTTTTTATAAATGTAATCACCATACTTTAAGAATTTAATGGTTTCAAGTTAATATTAGGAATTTGTAATGCCTTACAGGTTAGGAATTAAATTTGGTTGCAACATTGCAAATAATATGAAAATAATTTGTACAGCATAATTTTATGTGGGATTAATTTAACTGTTGTTAATTACTTCAGTCTAATTTTATGTTTTAGAAAGTAGACAAAGGGAGTAAAACAATGGATTGGCAAATTAACAAGTCATCTTTAAGTTCTCGTTTCAAGGAACTTTTTGGTCTTAACCAATGGACAGACTGTGCATTTGCTGTAGGAAATGAAGTTGTTGAGGTATAAGATACTTGTGAAAGTCATTAGCTCATTAGTTCAATTATTACTATCTTATTTTCAAATTTCAATGCAAAATTGTAAACTTAAGAATTATTACTAGAACAAATGGTATTCAACTTTAATATATTTACTTTTTACATAAGTTACTAAAAAAATACATTCTAAATAAGAAACTGACTGTATTAGGTGCTGTGAAACATAAATACTGCTTGAAAAGTTATATAAATTATAATGATGAATACATAGCCCCACTTTAGAAACATAGTTTTGTAATAAAGTAGTCTTTCAAATGAAGACTAAGAATAAACTTTCTGTATGTAAAATGTAGCATTTATAAAGTGATAGATGCTTCATTACCAAACAAATATTAATAAACACTCTATTTATAAAATGTCAATATTTCAAGTTAACCCGTTCCTTATTGCCAGATGCAATTGAACGTTCATATCAAATATCAAGATTTGATTCTAGATAGCACTGTTTTATCTGCTTTGTGCATATACACACATCAATTTGTATTAAACTTCCAACCATATAACACATTGGTGTGTTAGTTATACACATCATACCATGATACACAGACTAACCAAGATACTCATGAAAAATGAAGGCAAAATGAATGAACTTAACACAATAAAATACATAGCCTATAAACACTCCTTGATAGACAACATAATTTGCAAAAACAAAACACACATAATACAACAATAACACAAACACAAAATTACATAACGCTAACATACAACGGCAACACATCACACACAAAAAACACCTATACAGTACACAAACACAGCAAAAAACATGACAGGGCAGGGATTACATGGACTGTTTACCCCAGCTTGTACATAGGACAAACAGGGAGAACCTTTACAACAAGATACAAAGAAGACATAAAAAAGACACAACCCAAATCAAATTTCGCCAGTTTAGCCAAATTTCACACCAATCTACAAATCCTATACTACTAAAAAAAAGTAACAAACTAAACATAACGGAAAACTACGAGATATACAAACTCCAGAAAAAACTATGCACAACACATTCTAAACGATAAAATACACTCAATATCATATATATTTAAACACATAATTAACAACTACTCTATGAACAATAACAAATCACAGACATACACCAACACAACACACCTGAGCAACAGTCTTGTTCGTGACCCACAGCATTGAACAATGCGCTGACCTAGTGCAAAACGCATCTGCTGAAAAATATCAGTAAGTAGTGGTTTTTTTTCGCCAAGTTGATACCAAATGTATAAAATTATGAACTCGACTAACGATAACACTGACGCTAGAAAATTGTTTAGCAGAAATGATGTACATTTACACACAATAGTAGGTGGTATATTGATAGCAGGGTTGCAAAGTTAAAATTATAAATATGGGTATTTTTGTAGTATAAATGCCCTTAAGTTATTTGAATTTTTCTAGTTTGACTTTATACTTATCTTTATTTTCATAGTGAAATATATAATTCAGATTCTTTTTATTATAGAGCATGATTTTAATTTTATTAATAACTATTGGCTTGTAGGGGCAAATGTCCCTATTCTTACTGAAACAAATTTTAAACTTTTGTATGATTATTTATTTTTTTAATACTAATTAATTTAATATAATAAAAAATTTTCATAACAAAATTTCCTCATAAACTATATTTTTTGTGAATGCGTTTTCAATTTGATTTGCTTTTACCAATCTTATTATCAATATCTATCTTGAGATTTTACTTGACTTAGTGCAACATAAAGTTTATCATGTGTAAAAACGGATATGGTTGATTGAAGCTTTACTTATAGTTATTGAAAATACAAGTCTCACAGGAAATTGGTTCCTTTTCATTTCAAATGGCATGTTAGGATCTGTTGATATTAATTTAATTATTGGTAAAAATATGATGTTTCCTTTTCAAAAACCAGTGATTATGTCTAATTTAATAGACTTGTCAAATATATCTAGTACACATATCTAGACATACTTCATTAACTAAACCTGATCCCAAGTTCATAATTCTAATTAACCTTTAACACTGTTAAAATATTTGTACTCAACTGTTTTAATGTAATATTTGTGCAGCTGTTTCTCAGCTGAAATATTTGAAAATCATACTCAACTGTTTTTCATTGCAATGTATTTCTTATAAAGATTTTTGGTAACTTAAAGTTCCTCAAAATCCTATAAATGTTGTAAACTGAGAAAACCCTATATTTTACTTCATGCCAATACCTTTAATTTGAGCCGTCTCCCAGCTCTGTATGACCTTCCATGCTCCCATAATTTTTCTCTTAAAATTTGGCTTACGAAATTATATATATGGATGTGATACGTAAATTAATATTGGTGTTTTGTATATGCCTATTTATTTATTCTATTTCATAATAAAAAATATAATTTTTTTATTGGTTCTATAATGAGTATTAATAAAGCTTTCAAAACTAGTTATGTCATATTTAAAATTCTTTTTTATGAAAGAATTTATATTCAATAAAAAATATTTAACAAAAAGAAACATCTTCATATTTTTTTATTGTTTTTAATACATTAAGAAATCCCAATCATTTTAATCCAATTTTGTTTATTGTATCAAAGAACCCCATGCACATGTTTGCAAGTACACTCATTCACATCTGACCTACATACACACACAGTCACTCAACTACTTGAAATTGTGTAATGCCATTGATTGTTGCTATTCAAGTCTATTAAATATGTTATAGTGAATGCATAAAACATAATTGTTGATTTATTCAAAATATGATATAATTATTTCTAAGAAATATATATTTTGTTTTAGGTTATATATTTCCATAAATTAGTGTTAGCTGTCAGTTCTCCTGTATTTGAAGCATTGTTCTATGGTCCCTTGGCTGAAACAAATAAAGTAATTGAAGTACCTGACATACATCCAGCTACATTCAGACTTATGCTTAAGTATGTTAGCCTTTTATTCATATGTTAAGCTTTAAAAAGTTAAACATTTAGAAATTACTAATGTAGTGAAAATCAGTGATTATTTACTTAATCTTTTTAATATTATATTATTTTTTCAGGAAGGAAATTTACTAAAATATAATGTGTTTTTACTAATATATATATATATATATATATATATATATATATATATATATATATATATATACAGGGTGTCTAGTGACAGGGAAAACCGGGAAAACCTGGAAAAGTCAGGGAATTTTAAGATTCTGGAAAATTCAGGGAAAAGTCAGGGAAAATTTTAAAAAATCGGGAAAATATTTATTTTGATTAGAAACAAAACTAGTGGCCATTGCTCTCGAATATTTGGTATTGTAAGCCAGCGGTTTAGGGGCAGGGCAATCAGGAAATAACACTTCTTTATTTAGATGCCCATTATTTATTTGATAAGCCCGTTGCTATGGCCTCAGGACTTATGTCAATAAATATTAAACGTGTCGAGTTGGTACAGCTGGGAAGTTTTAGCCTGGACCGTGGCCTTGGGGTGCGCAGTGGTTCTGTTATCAAATGGACAGGTGGGGATAACACATAACTCAGTCTGTTTCTGACCACACAGAACGCTGTGTAAACATTCGTAGCCAGCTATTTGTCTAGACTCGTGATAGTATGTGTTTTATTTGACGGTGATTATTTTTACACTGTTTATTTCAACATGGAAGGTTCCGGTTTTCATTGCCGTAGCGGGCAATCACGTCATGCAGATGTCGTCATTACCTTCCCTCCTTCCTTAGGATAAATATAAACTGAAAGATGAAGTGACCGAAGCAGAGATTATATGGTGCGTGAATTTAGTAATGCAACACTTCTTTACGCAATGCAGAAGGTAGTGTGTGCCTCTTTCTAAGGATGTTCCCTGATAGCACCATTGCACAGAACATGAGATTAGGGAAAGATAACATTTCCTATAGTGTTGTAATCCGTTTATCAAATTATATTACAGACCTGTTACTGACGTCATTAAATTCAAATTCTAACTATGTAATTGGCTTTGATGAAAGTTTAAACAAAATATCAGAAAGAGCCCAAATGGATTTGAGTGTTAGGTATTGGGATGCAGAGACGGATGAAGTGAAAGCTCGATATTTTGGTTCTGTGTTCCTTACAGACACAAAAGCAAAAGAGTTACTCAATTAGTTCTTAAAAGGTGTTCAAAGTCTGGATTTATCCAAGATCCTTCAGATATCAATGGATGGGCCCAATGTAAACTGGGCTTTCTATAGACAGAAAATGATCGAGAAAGATAGAAGAGCAGCTGAGAAGAGGAAAAATAATATTCAGCTGAAGGAACTGGAAGCTAAAAAAGCAAAAGTGATGTCAGTTGCTACAAAAGAAATAGAACTTATATCTGAAGAGATTGAAAAACTAAAGCAAAAAAGCTAAGACAAGACAGTTGTATAAATTTGTTTATATTCTAAGTGTTATAAATATAGTGTAAATACAATTTAGAAAAGTCAGGGAAAACTCAGGGAATTTCTTCAAGCTATTTTACTAGACACCCTGGAAAAGTAAGGGAAAACTCAGGGAATTTCTTCAAGCTATTTTACTAGACACCCTGATATATATATATATATATATATATATATATATATATTGAAATCTTGTTGTTGTTCATGACGAGCTGGTTGTAAATTACAAATTGTAAAAAAGCAAAAGTGTAATATATATATATTTGACTAAATTTCAGTTAACACAAATAATTACACTTGCTGGCAGATAATAAACAACTAATCACTGCTTTTCTAGGAAAAGCAAGTTATCATTTAGGTAGCAGAAGTTACCAGCTTATGATCCGTATACTTGTACTACTTTGTCTTTACTAGTGTGTTTTTAAGATGGCTTCTTTATAGAGGCTATTGCAGTTTGGAAACTAACTTCTAGAAGCTTTAAAGTGTTAAAACCCTAATCACTACATGTAAGGTCTGCAATTAAAAATTCTGATGATACAAAAGTAAATCCTGTTTAACCACATTTGAAGTAGTATAAAATATATTAAATACATTGTTGTTTGCCTTGGCTTAATAGTGAACTGACATATTTCAGTGGAAGTTGAACCTTTTAAATTATATTTACAAAACTACCAGGACTATAAAAGACTACCAATACCCATAGATCAACTGACTTCATTTAAAACTAATTAGTAAATTGGAGTACTACGATTTGAAGTACTACTTAGTTTTAATACTAGACTAGCACCAGATTTTATTGTATGTAAAATTTTTCAGTTTTACTTAGAAAAGACTTTAACCCGTCATAACATTCTCCCCTTTAAATATCAGTTCATACCAGTATCTCTCACACACATGTATATTGGATTTTGGTGTTCCTCCTTTCAAATCAATCTTTTTTGACTTTAGCCTAATTAGGATATGACTGAATTAAATAAGAATTAACAACATAAAAATCTATGAAATATTTTCAAAATTGGAGTTGTACATTGTGTTGAAGTAAGATAAACTCCTTCAGTACAGTTCAAAATATATTTAGCATCCTAAGGAGCAAAAAAAAAAAAAAAAAATCAAAGTGGTAATCATAATTATATAATTGCTATTAATATTTCTGCTCATTTACGTCATCAACCAAAATGGTTATGTAGTCGATATAGCATCTTTCAGAATAATTTATACATATCAACCCATTTTCTCTAGTTTTAATTGTGAGCGTTTGATGTGATAATTCAGTTTGTGAGTTAATTAGAAATTTAATTTAAATTCTGTAAAAAGGTTTATATTTTTAAAAGTTCTAACAGTATTAAAATCTGGGGATAGGCCAATTCCTAAAACTTTTGATTCCAATTCCGATTTCAATTCTAAACATTTTCTTTATTTAGGTCCTCGATTTTGAAGTCGATTTTTTCAAGTTGTATATGCCTAAATGGTATTGTCTAATAATGAATTTAGTTAATAACTTGGTGAAGCCTTTTAAGAGTTCTGTTTTAATGTAATAGTAACTATGCAAAACATTCAACCTTTAGGCAGGGCGTAAGCTGAGACGCAGGCGGCGCAGCACACGGAAGCCACATTTTGCGGTGCAGCACACGCAACTCACGAATCTTTTACCAGCGTATGTTCAGACGTAGCACACGGCACACGTATGCCATTTTTGCCTTGAATATGGAAGATACCGATACCAACTCATTTGAATTCCATATGGAAATTGAGGAATTGGTTCTGTGGCAGAGAGAATATATGAAAAAACTAAACACAAACATGGCTATGTTGACCCACAAAGAGTCTTTATACTTTTTTTGCTATAACCTTCATGAATCACATCGTATAGCACCTGTAACTCGCACAGAGTTATTAGAGATTTTAAAAATATAAGAGCTAAGTACAATATGTAAACTACGGTTCAGTGTTTGTCTATGACTGACTATATCGACCATATATGAGGTCTGTTAAAAAAATATGCAGACTGTTTGAATTTCGCGGCTCAAGTTAGTTTCAGGAGAATCCGCTTGGTGTCGCTAGGTCATAGCTGATTAAAACGCGGTATTTCATACGCGATATCTTCATTTGTTGATTAGTTACACGCAGTTTAGTAAAGAGTGTTTTTTTGTTTGTCGGATTGTAAAATGGACAGCCTGAAGGAGCAACGAATTGCTGTGAAATTTTGTGTAAAACTAAGGAAATCTGCATCAGAAACATTTGCCATGCTTAACACAGCGTACGGCGATGTTGCCATGAAGCGTACTGCATGTTTCAAGTGGCATGAACGTTTCAAGGGTGGCCGACAGTCAATTGATGATGATGAGCGTCCTGGACGTCAACTGACGACCCACGCGTTGACAAAATCAACACCCTGGTGCGCGAAAATCGACGTCTGACCATTAGGGAGCTTTCCGAAGAGTGTGGGATATCAGCTGGATCTTGTTATGAGATTTTGACCAAAAAATTGAAGATGCACCGTGTCGCTGCGAAATTTGTGCCACGCCGGATGACCGACGACCAAAATCCAATCGCGTCCGGGTTTGTCGGGAACTGCTTGATCGTTCAAATGAAGATGAGAATTTTTTGTCAACAATTATAGCCAGTGATGAATCATGGGGTCAAACGTCCCCAAGACCCTAAAAAGCTCGCCAAGTTTGGTCGAATGTTAAGGTGATGCTGACAGTTCTTTTTGATGCTAAGGGTGTTGTTCACTACGAGTACCTCCATGAAGGCTCTACAGTCAACCAGATTACCTACATTGAAGTACTTAAACGTCTGAGGGATGCCGTCCGACGCGAAAGGCCAGAACTGTGGAGGCCAGTGGTAACCGGTTTTTCCATCACAAAAACGCTCCAGCTCACTCAGCATTCAGAACTCATGAATTTTTGGCCAAACACTCGGTCACTGTTCTTTCCCACCCTCCTACTCACCTGACCTTGCTCCTTGTGACTTTTTCTTATTCCCAAAACTCAAAAAAACCTTCAAAGGAAGAAGATTTGAAATGATTTTGGAGCTTAAGGCAAATGCGATGAAGGAGCTGAACGCCATCACAAAAGAAGCGTACCAGGACTGTTTTAACAAGTGGAAACACCGTTGGGACAAGTGTGTGCGTTGTGGAGGAGAGTACTTTGAAGGAGACCCAGACATGTAACTTCCAAATAAAGTACATTTTTTTATGACCTCAGTCCGTGTATTTTTTTAACAGACCTCGTATGTTGAAACATGTGTAGCATTAGAGATTTTAAAAATATGAGAGTTAAGTACAATATGTAAACTACTGTTGAGTGTTCGTCCATTACTGAATAAGACAAATTAATTGTCAACACATGTGTGGCATTAAAGATTTTAAAAATACAAGATTTAGGTACAATATGTGAGATACTGTTGAGCGTTTGAATCAAACTTTCATTTAACGACATCTTGGATTCTTAGTTGTGTGGCGTGTGTCGTCAAATCTGTGTCTATGCTACAAACTGTGACATACTGGCCCATGCATGTGCCAGACACAAACGTGTATGCATCTCAGCTTACGCGGATCTGTTAGGAAATATGACGGCACAGTTTTCTGCTTTGTGTTGCGTTGCATGCGCTGCGCCACCTGCATCTCAGCCTACGCCCTGCCTTATTTATAATTAAGAAATTCTAAAAGCATGACAAACATATTATAAGTAGTAGTGATTTGTTTAAAATTACAAATGGGAACTTGGGTGGACTTTCACAATATAACTTACCTAATAAGAATTTCAGTATGTATAACTGGAGAAATTAGAACTACTATTTCTTTGTGTTTTGTTTTGACATATATGAAGCCCTGGCGGCCCAGAAATAGGGAGAAAAAGAGAGAGAAAGATGGAACAAACCCACATGAGTGAGAGTGGGACAGCGGAGAGAGAAAAGCCATGACCAGAAATGCTTCCGATTGTCTTGTTGTTGCGTCAATAATAATAATATTTTCATTATCTCAAATCAGCATTTGGTTTAATCTTTTAATTCATTTATAGCAACTAATGAATAAAACATACATTATTTAATAAATAATTATTTTACCAATAAATTACACCACACACGTAACCCCAGCTTTTTTTAACAGTTACAAAAAAAACGAATCAGAATCGGCACTTTAATCAATAGAGAATCGACTATCGGCAATTAGTCGATACCAATAGCAATCTGAGTTAGGCTATTTATTGAATTCAGTCAAAGATATTATCGTAATAAAGACATCATTATTAATTATGAGCCTGTTTAAAAATGATTTTTTACTATCTTCTAAGTGAACAGGACCCTGTTGTATAAAGAATCCATCTTTAATTGTAATTATAATCCTTGAATTTGAAGAGTTGTTAGACAGGTTGTTGTTGGAGGTTTAAAATTGTCTCTACTAGGTGCAGCTTTGAATCTAGTATGTCAGCTACCACTAACTGCTGCTAGTTTTAAAATTACAGGTTCCTCTGTAAGAGATATTACAACAAATCTAGATGGTTGAACTTTTATTTTAAAAAAATAAATGATTTACTTGATATAAAAAAAAGAAACTCATTTCAAGATCTTCGTAATTTTGTCCTTGTATGAAGAAAATTAGAATGGGTCCTTGCATTAGATCATGAAGTCATATCATGATGAATCGCCTTCTGTAGTGGCTATACTCTTAAGGAAACTTATGTTCAACTTCAGAAAAAAATTGAAGATAGCCATTTGCAATACAATACAATTGGGAAATAAAAATAACAATATTGTAACAGAAAAATAAACAATACTAATTATTTACTTTAAAAAATTTGGTACAGTGCTTTTCATTTATAAAGTGTAGTAAAAGTAGTTCCATAAACGATTTTTACGACTTTTTCTAAACTAATGTTTGAGTTCGTACTCTATACATTTTTGTGGAAACCAGAAGATAGATAATTCAGATCAAAATAAGGAAACAATGCCAAACCTTAATTAAAGGAACATGTATATGTTATATTAACCAGTATTAATTTGTTGTTATTTGTAAGATTTTAGGTAATTAAAGAAATTTGACTTTCTCAATAAGATTGTGATCTTTTATTTCGGCTACTATTCTTAGAAATATCCCAGAAAATTGATAAAAACTTTAATCCAACAGTTTATGCTATAATCAATGTCCAACTAGAAGTTTAATTATTGTTTTAATTGTTCAGTGAAAATTACAAAAAAATAAGTAATTGATTAACAGATTTTCTATGTATGATTTTACAAAAGCTTAAGAACTTTAAATTATATTAATGTAATATATAAGTGGTTTGTTAATAGGTACATGTATTGTGATACGATTGAGTTTTGCAGCATTTCCGAAGCTGGCGAAGTTCTGTATTGTGCCAAGAAGTATATATTAAATCACCTGATGCAGTTGTGTTTAAACTATTTACGTGAGAATCTTCATATCAGTACTTTATGGGAGATATTAGGTATTGCTGAAGCTTTGAATGAAGAGGACCTACAAACTAGCTGTGTTAAAGTAAGTATTTTCATATGTTTATGTGTATACATCATTCCCCTCTCAAAACTTCCCCATCAAAAAACCACCACCTTCAAAAATCTAATCTCTCATCATCACCTACAACATCCACTACTCTGATAGTGTAGAATCTATCATTGAAACAACCAGGTTAACCTTACAAAGTTGATAGTACACAACTTATCTGACACACAGCTATAAGCTGTTTGGGTTATGCTGAGTAGGATCTGCCTGTGTAGATCGTTCCTGGACTTAATTTGGAAACAACTAATTTACCTTCCAAGTTATTTTGAATACTTTCAGGAGTAGGTCCTTACATAGTTATATCTTACCATTAATTATAAGAAAGAGTCACTTTAAAAAAAAAGAGTAAGAAGAATAGAATTTGTTTTATGGTTTTTAAACATTTATTAAAGCATTACTGGTTGGAAAAATATGAAATTTTATTTATTTTTGTTTAATAAAGAAATTTTCTTCCATATTATATCTGGGAAAAATTGTTAATATTTTACATTAACAAGTACAAGAATAGATATAGTATTAACAATTATTTCACTCGAGATTTTAAACTACCAAGTTTTTCTCCTAAAAAATACATAAAAATTCAAGAACAATAGTTTTACTACCAAATTATACTCTGATTTTAAAATATTTCCTCTATAAAATATTTTAAGCAGCAAACATTATTATTAATGATATTTATAGAAATTATTCACAATCATATTTATATATTTAATAATACTTTTCACCTACGTCTGGTAATAAACCTTTGGCTTCACTATAATAGAAATTCAATACCTAATTATAAATCATTAAAAATGTGTGTTTCAGTCATGGTTTAATAAATTATTTTTCACATTAGTGTTCATTTGATATAACTCAATTATTATTGATTTGTTGGTATAATTATTGATTTATTTTCAGCATTCTGGTGTTAAAAATTATTTCTTTTTTCAAATGCAACTTTAATTAATTTGTTCATATAATTTATCTTGCTTATATTTTGTATAATTGAAACCTTCAAGATATCTGAGGATAAATCCTGTTTTGTTCGAAAACTAAAATTTTAAATATTTTTTCTACGAGGTTCAATAACGTTATCAATTATTGAATTGTGTTAAAAACTTACTATTACTTTAAAATTCATTAAAGAACAAATAAATATATTGAAAAAAAATTCAAGTCAATTCCTACCTTAGGTGATTAGAGAAAATTTTTATTTTAGTTATTTTTTATTAAATAATTACAATTAAACCACTACTACAAAGGTATACTATATATATATATATATATATATATATATATATATATATATATATATATATATATATATATATATATATATATATATATATATATATATAGATTTTTTGGACTAGGAGACTGACAGACTTACCTTGGTAAGAGTCCACACTGTAGTCTTGAAATAGAAACACATAAAAGCACTTAAACAATGATATATTTCAACCACACAGTGGTCTTTATCAATCGAAGAGAAAAAAAAAAAAAAAAAAAAAAAAAAAAAAAAAAAAAAAAAAAAAAAAAATATATATATATATATATATATATATATATATATATATATATATATATTGAATTGTAAATTCAATTATAATTCTTGTATTTGTATTTTGACTTAGTTCTTTATTAATACACAAGAATACATATTGCGATATATATATATTAAATATGGTAATATGTTTTCTTGTAATATAGTTAATAAATTAAAAATATTTCAAAAACAAGAATACTTTAAATGAATATATTTATTCCTAAAAGAATAGATATATTCATTAAAAGTATTCTTGTTTTTGAAATATTTTTAATTTATGATATATATATATATATATATATATATATATATATATATATATATACATACACAGTAAACTCCCGATTATCCGTGGAGTAGGGTGGCCCGGCAACGCCGGATAACGAATTCCCCGGATAATCCGCTATGAAGAAAGAATACGCAAAACGATCGATAATCGATTATTATACCATAAGTTATACATATAATGACCCCGGTTAATACAATTCACAAATAATCTTCAGAGGACAAAATAAATACAGAAAATAATTTAAAATGTCGATGTATTTGACGGATTATAACATGTACATTTATATGTTTAACTATTTACAATACGTACATAAGTATATGTCAAAAGTAAGTATGTATGTACATATGTAATTTCCTTTACACATAATACTTTCACTTTTTAACAAAAAAATCTGTCACTTTCGTCTGTTTTTTTGTGAGCATTGATTTAGCTTTAATGTGCGATCTAAGTTTCTTGAGAACCATTTTGTCGCACAGTGTCTACTTGTGTCACGTGTATCACAAAGCCATAAAGATCGATAATGTATATGACAGACATGGATAATGCATATGTCACGTCCTAGACTATTTATAGCCGAGATTAGCTGACATTTGTTTACAATCTTATGATACACATTTGGTTTTCGTTCCTCCAAGAATTTTGTTATTGTCTCTTATATACAGTAGTCTGCTCGCCCCTTTTATTTCGCTGGCCCGCTTCGGGATGCTTCCCTTTCAATGTAAAAATTAGTACGTACATATTTACATATCTATTCCCTTTATCTTAACTTCTATTAAGCCTTATATGTATTTACGTCGTAATTCACCGTTTGGAAATTTAAACACAATGAATCTGATTGGAATAAAAATTGTTTATTTGTAAAACAATGGCAGACCCCGGATATTCCGCAAACCGGTTAATCCGTCCACGGATAATCGGGAGTTTATATATATATATATATATATATATATATATATATATATATATATATATATAGTCTCTGCCTATATGTATAGGAATTATTGGACTAGATAGGAGACTGACAGACTTACCTAATGGCAATAGTCCAAAACAGCAATCTCTTGGAAATAAATAAATAAACACATGTAAAAACTTATTACACTATTGAAATATTTCGATCAAAAAATGATCTTTGTCAATCAAAAAAGAGAAAAAGAAAAGACTGAAGTGAACTACAGATGTGTATAAATATCCAAATGTCACAGACTCACAGATTTATAGTTTATGATATAGTGCTGTATGTGCTTTGTATAGATATTGATTATTTGAAACTAGATATTAATAGTGTGTCAGAAGGAAGGTAAATGGAGTTGTTAAAAATGGTAGAAGTTAGGGGGAAGGTAAAAGGAGTTTTATCTGATGTTGAGGTTAGGAGGCTCTCTAGATTTGGTGTACCACTGGTATGATAACTCGCATCTTCTCAATTCTGAAGGAAGGGCCTTAATTATTTGGTGGTATAACAATCATTGAAAGATATGATGTGACTAACAGCGTATTGAGTGGTTAGCCTGTCTATGTTCATGGTTCCAGCGTCATTTCTGTGCCCATTCATTCTGATGCTCAGACCATCCGTGATAAGGCCTATGTACTGTGCCAGGCAAAATTTACATTGCAACTGGTATATTAAATTTTAGGATGTACAAGTATGATGACTCTGAATCTTAAAGTCCACATTGGTTGCTAGGCTATGGAAACTATTTGTTGGGATGTATATTGAACATGTCTTGCATGTAAGTCTTTTGCATGTAAAGGAGCCATGAGGAAGTTTAGGCGGTTTTTCAGTACTTGGATCCGGTAATTTTGGATGTACTAAAATATTTTTCAAATTAAAAGGTTGTCTGAACCAAATATATGGCGGATTTGAGAAAAGATCTTTGGTGTGGGTGGAAGCTTGAAGAATCTTGAAGCCATCCTTTAATATTTTGTTGTATATATATATATATATATATATATATATATATATATATATATATATATATATATATATATATATATATATAATAAATTAAAAATATTTCAAAAACAAGAATACTTTTAATGAATATATTTATAAATAAATATATTCATTAAAAGTATTCTTGTTTTTGAAATATTTTTAATTTATTAACTATATTACAAGAAAACATCACCATATTTAATATATATATATATATATATATATATATTATATACATATATATCATTTAGAAATGGTATAGTATAAAATTTTTAATTTTTAATTAAAAGTATCTTCATACACCTCAATTAATTAAATAAAACCTTAATCATACACCTTAATCATTAAAAATTTAATAGTATTTCTACTTCAATTTACTTTAATACTTCTGAAAGAAGGATCAAAAACTTTATATATATATATATACTTGTGAAAGAAATTAACAAAGGCCTGAGAATGAATATTTATGAAGCTTTAGAAATACTGTAAACTCCCGATTATCCGTGGGCGGATTAACCGGTTTGCGGATTATCCGGGGTCTGCCATTGTTTTACAAATATCCAATTTTTATTCCAATCAGATTCATGTGTTTAAATTTCCAAACGGTGAATTACGACGTAAATACATATAAGGCTTAATAAGAGGTAATATGAAGGCAATAGATATGTAAATATGTACGTACTAATTTTTACATTGAAAGGGAAGCATCCCGACGTGGGCCAGCGAAATAAAAGAGATAATGATAAAATGCTTGGGCTCCCGAAAACCTAATATGTATCATAAGATTGTAAACAAATGTCAGCTAATCTCGGCTGTAAATAGTCTAGGATGTGACATATGCATTATCCATGTCTGTCATATACATTATCGATCTTTATGGCTTTGTGACACATGTGGCACAAGTAAACACTGTGTGACAAAATGGTTCTCAAGAAACTTAGATCGTACATTAAAGCTAAATCAATGCTCACAAAAACACAGACAAAAGTGACAGATTTTTTTGTTAAAAAGTGAAAGTATTATATGTAAAGGAAATTACATAATTACATACATACTTACTTTTGACATATACTTATGTACGTATTGTAAATAGTTAGACATATAAATGCACATGTTATAATCCGTCAAATACATAGACATTTTAAATTATTTTTCATATTTATTTTGTCCTCAAAATTATTTGTGAATTGCGTAACCGGGGTCATTATATGTATAACTTATGGTATAATAATCGATTATCGATTGTTTTGCGTATTCTTTCTTCATAGCGGATTATCCGGGGAATTCGTTATCCGGCGTTGCCGGGCCACCCTATTTCACGGATAATCGGGAGTTTACTGTACATAAATATAATACTAATAATGAGTTGATATGAACAAATACAAGTAAAATCTAAATTTGAATATATATTCAGTGTTTGTAATGTTAGGGCAGCAAAATAAAAAAAAAAAATAATAAAAATTTTTTAACAACAACGTAATTGATTTGGCATAGCTATTTATTTGATCTAATTTGCACATATGTTAATTTTAATTGTTTAATATTCCTGATGATGTTGGTACTGTTAGCCAACGAAAAGCTTTGAATTGTAAATTCAATTATAATTCTTGTATTTGTATGTTGACTAGTTCTTTATTAATACACAAGAATATATATTGATATATATATATATATATTACGTTGTCCATTATTTTTCCGTTGCACTGACTTTATGAAGTTGATAAATTACTACAGTGATTCGACAATGGTCAAGTGACCGAAAGGTGCCTCATCACAACAAGGTAAAATTATTGCACTTTGTGGTGGATAAAAGTATTTACAATAGTAATTTATCAACTTCATATATATATATATATATATATATATATATATATTGTAACATTTATAGAATGGGCTATATAATGTTCTTTAAGAATTGGAAAAATAAATTAGAAATAACTCACACAAAATTTAAAAAGAAATTCATTAAAAGATTGGTTAGATTAAATTGAAACTAAATTTAGGTAAAAGCCTAGAATTGTAAACAAGGTATTTGAACTGTAAATGCATAAGGAAATTTGTTGTATCAAATAAAATTAAAAACAAGATAATCTAATAATAATAATTATATTTAAACAAAATTGTAAATATTAGTAAAATAGGGCATAAGTAATTACTTTAAGGAAAAAGTGAAAAGCGATTGTAAACAATGAAAGGTTATGTTTGGAAAAGTCCAGTCAAAACACACACAATTCGAATTATTACAAAAGTAAAACACAAAGACACTTCACACACTAATAATAGTAATTAAATAAACACTGGAAGGTTTGGTAAGGATCGGAAAATTGAAACAGTATGTTAACCAAATTAAAACGGTGAAAATAGTTCGTTGACATTAACAGATGTAGAAAGCAAGAAGTAGGTCAGTTGCAGTCGACTCTAGTGGGAAGGAGCGGAACTTCGTTAAATTAGAGCATATGATTTCTTTTTGAAGAAGGAAGCCGCCATATTAAAAAAACAAACAATTGTTTAAAATCTAAGGACGCGTAGTTAGAGTCAGTCTGGCGTGGGGACGCCGAGGAAGCAGACCTTTCTTAGAAGTCAAAATTTTACATTGGAAGGAATTCGTCAAAATTATACCATTTTGTGAAGAAACTTGGCAAATTTAAATAAGGATAAGAAAATGTAAAGATAAAGTACAGTGGTAACATAATTTGAAGGAACTAAAACGAATTTAAGTGTGTAAAAAGTGAAATTTGAAGAGAACGGAATCTTACGTAAGCGACCTGCAGAATTTCGGTATTTGATAAGTTAAATATATATAGCGCTATAAAAAATAAACTTTAGTGGACTCTTAGGATAATAGGGAAGTTTAATTTTGTACATTAGAATATCTTGTGATTAATAGTAATAAGATCATAATCCAGTTCAAATAGTTTCGCCTTTTTGCTCATTCCAAATTAAAGTTTTTCCATCAGGAAAATATTTATTAAAACAAATTTCAAAATTTAATATTGTTTTTCAAAATTTAGTTAATTAACAAAAGAAGTAAAAATATAGCCCATGCTATAAACCCCGAGATAGTAAGAGATCGTAAAATTAGCCTAGGGTATATGAAAATTTGTAACTAAAAATCAAAGAAAGTGAGTTTAGTATATTGTGTTAAAATTTGTTAAGTTTAATTTTGTTCTGTGTATTGTTTAAATGTTGAAATAAAAAAATTGTTATAATAAATGTTAATGAATTGTTCCTGAGTAGTTTTTTTGTTTTGTTTTAAGTAGAAATTAAATATCATCATTCAAATAAATATTTAAATAAAAAAAATAATAATTGTAAAGCGTTTTATAAAATCTTTACATTTGGCACAACAACGTGGGGTACGATTATTAGAAATAAATAATTATAATAAAGAATTTTAAATTATTCAGGAGTTTGTGTTTTAACTAGAAATAAAATATCTTCATTTAAATAAAATATTTAATAATATAAACCCCGTTGTATTGCGTCTTAGGGAAATTATGTTATAATTGGCGCAACAACGTGAGGCTCGATAAAATAAGAGATAAAATTTATTTAGAGAGATTTTGAAACAAAATTAATTTAGAACTTTTTATATGAAGAACATTTGAACTGGAAATAGATTTAGAAAAAATTTGTAAAATTAAACACTGAGTTGAATAGAGTCAAGGCTAGGTTTATAGTATATATATATAAATTGTTTATATTTTGTATAATAAGTTACTTACAGTTGAAAAAAAAAAGAAAAAATATGTCTGATGAAAGGGAATCGTACAATTTGTGGGGAGAAAAAGCTAAAAAAACAGAAAAAGGGGAACAATTAGAAAAGGGTAGGCGGAAAAGGGCGATAGAAACAGAAGGGGCTGCTCAGGGGAGATTTGTTAGTTCTCAGGGGGGGATCGAAAACAGGGAGGAAAATATTATAGGCGAACTGGTAGTTGTAGGGGACCAGGAAAGAGGGACAAGTTTGGAAGTGCAAGAAATAGAATTGGAAGGCACAGATATGCCAATAGGAAACATGGAGGTGGATGAAGCTAGGGGACTACCACTTGTAGAAATTGAACAGGAACGAAGGGGTAGTGAAAGTGGAAGTAGAAATAATGATGACTGGATAAAAAAATTGTTCGAAAGCAACCAAAACTTACTAAAAGAAATAAATAAAGGGAGACAGGAAATGGATAGAAAATTTAACGAAAGAAATGAAGAAACAAGGGAATTAAAGAAGGAAATAAAGGAGGAAATTAGGGATTTAAACAAAAAATTAGAGGAAAATAGAGACGAAATGAGAGAGATGAAGGAGGATTTAAAATTAATAACAGATGAAATAAGAGAGGACAATAGGAAAATGATAGAGGATATGAGGAAACAGTGGAGGACAGAGAATAATACTGTAATAGAGGATGTGAGAAGAGACATAGAGGAGAAAGATAGAGAATTAGAGGAGGAGATTATGGAAAATTTTGAGGAAACAAATGAAATAATAGCTGATGTGGTAGAAATTAATAAAAAAGAGATAGAGAAGGTAGAAAATATAACAAAGAAAAACACAGAAGAGTTAGGAGAGTTAAAATTAAAGGTGATAGGAGAAAGAAAGATAACAGATGAGCGTTTTAGGAAAGTCGAAGATGTAAGGGAGAAAATATTAGGAGAGCAGGGAAGGTTAGAAGATAGAAATAAAATAGGAAAATTAGAAATATGGCAAATAAAAAATTTAACCATTCAAACCGCAACAACTAAGAAGATTGAAAAGGTTAATAAAATGAAAATGGTAATAGGAGAAATAGGAGGAGTTAAATATCCGTCTCAAGGCTTAGTGGTACAAGGCTTAGTGGTACCAGGCTTGTTGAGAAAATTTATCATAGGTACGGATATGTTAATGGATGTGGAGGCACAACTCGAGTTTGGAAAATGGGAGATGGAATTTAAATATGAGAATAACAGGGAAAATAGAAACTATGAAGCAGATGAAAGATACAATGGAGATGTAAACGGTGTTAAGGCAAGGACAGGCGTGGGGACAAGAAAAGAGCATGGTGCCCACAGTCAGTCGGAAAACTAAGACAATCAGAAACCCAGAAATAGAAATTAAAATAGAGGAAACAAGTTTACAGGCATTAATAGACACAGGCAATAATATGACATGTATCCAGGAGAACTGGATATTGAAAAATAAAAATAAAATAGGAAGGGAGATATTAAATATAGGTAAAGGAAGCAATATGAATAAACTCTAGGTGACTATGTGTATAAGAAAACGTTAGCAGGAGATAAGTTTTAAGGGATGGTAACTATATCTACGATAATTTATTGGAAACTTCGTCGAATAATGAATAAAGATAAATATGAATCTATGTTAATAAATATTGAAGCATCGTTGTAATAAAAATATGGTAATTGTGTATTTAAACTTCGTCGTATTGTAAGGGAGAATCTGCGTTGATAAATAATGGAACTTCGTCGTATATATTATATATTATAAAAGAAATATGAATCTATGATAATAAATATTAAAGCATCGTTGTAATAAAAATATGGTAATTGTGTATTTAAACTTCGTCGTATTGTAAGGGAGAATCTGCGTTGATATATATAAGTATTAAAACAAAATTTATATTCGTTGATATAGGGATAGTGTAATCGAAGGAACTATAGATATGATCAAATAGAGGATATGAGATTGCGACCTTTAAAAATATTAGATGTTAAACTTCATACAAAATAAACTGAAATGATATAAGAAAATAATTGAACTGGATGTGAGATTGGAAGGGGAGATAAAATACTAACTTAGAACTGAGAGTTAGATGTAGCTAAAAGCAAAATAAATATGAGATAAATAATAAACAAGGAATAAACAGAAATAAGGGAAAGAGAAATGTTATAACCAATTTGACAAAATCTAGACATACTATGACTCGGATAGGCTGGGATTTAAAGACACGGTATCAGAGAATATATGTTAAATAAATATTGAATCAGACTTATGATTGGAAGGATTCCAATTGTAATAAATGTAGAAAAAAAAATATATATATAATTATGGAAGGAATTGTAAATACCAGAACATGATTTATTGTTACTATATGTTAGAATTGTTAAAGAATTGTTGATTGAATGTTAGTTATAAGTATATTGTATTGTTAGAAGATAAGTTAAGTAATATGTAGCTTGAAGTTTTCAGCTCAGTATTTGATTGTTAAAGAATTAAGATAAAATTGTGTCGTAGAATTAAGTATAAATGGACGAAAGTGGACAGATGAAGGTATAAATGACTTTTAAGTGGACAATTCTAAAAGTGGTAAAGACAATGGACGATAAGTTAGCCAAAGTGTTGAGGTACTTACTCAATAAAAAATGTGTTCAATTAGTTATTAAATAAAATGTACAATTAGGAAATAAATGTCAATTTAAATTTAATTAAAAAAAAAAATGTATATTTAATCAAGCTTGTAAAATGTAAAGAATGTGTAATGTAGATATTAGGAATATTTTTTTATTTAAATTAAATTAGGGGACATTGTAACATTTATAGAATGGGCTATATAATGTTCTTTAAGAATTGGAAAAATAAATTAGAAATAACTTACACAAAATTTAAAAAGAAATTTATTAAAAGATTGGTTAGATTAAATTGAAACTAAATTTAGGTAAAAGCCTAGAATTGTAAACAAGGTATTTGAACTGTAAATGCATAAGGAAATTTGTTGTATCAAATAAAATTAAAAACAAGATAATCTAATAATAATAATTATATTTAAACAAAATTGTAAATATTAGTAAAATAGGGCATAAGTAATTACTTTAAGGAAAAAGTGAAAAGCGATTGTAAACAATGAAAGGTTATGTTTGGAAAAGTCCAGTCAAAACACACACAATTCGAATTATTACAAAAGTAAAACACAAAGACACTTCACACACTAATAATAGTAATTAAATAAACACTGGAAGGTTTGGTAAGGATCGGAAAATTGAAACAGTATGTTAACCAAATTAAAACGGTGAAAATAGTTCGTTGACATTAACAGATGTAGAAAGCAAGAAGTAGGTCAGTTGCAGTCGACTCTAGTGGGAAGGAGCGGAACTTCGTTAAATTAGAGCATATGATTTCTTTTTGAAGAAGGAAGCCGCCATATTAAAAAAACAAACAATTGTTTAAAATCTAAGGACGCGTGGTTAGAGTCAGTCTGGCGTGGGGACGCCGAGGAAGCAGACCTTTCTTAGAAGTCAAAATTTTACATTGGAAGGAATTCGTCAAAATTATACCGTTTTGTGAAGAAACTTGGCAAATTTAAATAAGGATAAGAAAATGTAAAGATAAAGTACAGTGGTAACATAATTTGAAGGAACTAAAACGAATTTAAGTGTGTAAAAAGTGAAATTTGAAGAGAACGGAATCTTACGTAAGCGACCTGCAGAATTTCGGTATTTGATAAGTTAAGTATATATAGCGCTATAAAAAATAAACTTTAGTGGACTCTTAGGATAATAGGGAAGTTTAATTTTGTACATTAGAATATCTTGTGATTAATAGTAATAAGTTCATAATCCAGTTCAAATAGTTTCGCCTTTTTGCTCATTCCAAATTAAAGTTTTTCCATCAGGAAAATATTTATTAAAACAAATTTCAAAATTTAATATTGTTTTTCAAAATTTAGTTAATTAACAAAAGAAGTAAAAATATAGCCCATGCTATAAACCCCGAGATAGTAAGAGATCGTAAAATTAGAATAGGGTATATGAAAATTTGTAACTAAAAATCAAAGAAAGTGAGTTTAGTATATTGTGTTAAAATTTGTTAAGTTTAATTTTGTTCTGTGTATTGTTTAAATGTTGAAATAAAAAAATTGTTATAATAAATGTTAATGAATTGTTCCTGAGTAGTTTTTTGTTTTGTTTTAAATAGAAATTAAATATCATCATTCAAATATTTAAATAAAAAAAAAATAATTGTAAAGCGTTTTATAAAATCTTTACATTTGGCACACCAACGTGGGGTACGATTATTAGAAATAAAAAATAATAATAAAGAATTAATTATTCAGGTGTTTGTGTTTTATAACTAGAGATATTAATTATTTTCATTCAATAGTAAACCCCGTTGTTGTGTTGGAAATATCTTTATAATATATATATATATATATATAGGTTAGTTCTAGTAGAGCTTAAAGCTTATTTAGGAATTTTTGGACTAGATAGGAGACTGACAGACTTACCTAATGGCAATAGTCCAAAACTGCAATCTCTTGGAAATAAAAACACATATAAAAACTTAACACACTATTGAAACGAGAAAAAGAGAAAGAAGAGGAAAACAAAAGACTGAAGTCAGACTTCAGTCATTTGTTTTTCTCTTTCTTGATTGATGAAGATCATTTTTGATCAAAATATTTCAATAGTGTGTTTATTTCCAAGAGATAGCAGTTTTGGACTATTGCCATTAGGTAAGTCTGTCAGTTTCCTATCTAGTCCAAAAATTCCTATATATATATATATATATATATATATATATATATATATATATATATATATTTATATATATATATATTATATCATATAATATATGTCATATATATATAATATAATATTTCACGTTAACCATTATTTTTCCGTTGCACTGACTTTATTAAGTTATTATTATTAATGGTAAACAATTTTTTTCCACTACTAAGTGCAATAATTTTACCTTGTGATCACCTATGGTCACTTGACTATTGTCGAATCACTGTGTTCCCTAAACAAAAAATCTTCAGGCAGTATGAAGTTAATCAATCCAATGTATGTAGTTTAAAGTAAATATATTAATTACAAATATATATTATAAACACTGTACGAAACACAAATTAAGAAACGTAGCAGATATTATGACTGGGTTATTTTTATATACTCAGGGATGTTCTCTACATGTATTAGATGCCTTACTTCACAATGTATGGAGCTATCACTAATTTTTACCTTAATTTTAGAATAGGAAAAGTAATTGAATTGTAATTAATATTTATCTCCGAAGGCTACAAATTTTACAGAAGATATATTGAAACAGACCTTTAACTTTAGTGAAAAGTGAACAATTTATTTTTGTCTATAAATTTTTTATTTGATATCGTTTTAGTAAACTTTAAAAGGTGTTCATGAAAACATTACCTATTGTGTTTTTACGTAAATTACTTGTATTTTTTGTAAAAGTAAAACAATATCACTATTATATTAAATGGTTCACTAATGGAAGTAGATATTAAAAAAAACAAATTTCCTTTTTCCATTACTAGAACTAACTATGGTTTGTATCAGTTTAATCTTAAAATTGCACACAATGTAACAAATCATTGTTTTTACTGATTTTATTTATACAAATTCATTAACTGAGTCCATTTCAACTTGCATGGAATATTACAAGGTAATCCATGACTTTAGATTGCCTTTTAATGACTTTAGATACCTGTTAAGGTAAGATCATGAATTTAGATAATCTGACTAACCTTATTGTCTGGTTTTATTTGTTGTTATGTGGTTTGTTATTTAATTAATTTTTTTCTTATTTTTCTGCAACTTATCTTATATATTTATTTTACTTGAAGTTTACACCTTCAGCATCTAAATATATTACATTCTGACATTTTATTTAGCTTTTCAAAATGTTAATGTATCTTATCACCATGTGTTCTAATTGCTGTTGTTTGTCTGAATAGATAATGAGCCAGTATCCAAGTGATGTATGGTTATCTACCAGTGACTCTATGGATCAATCAACTCTGTCATGCTTATTGGATGAAACATGTACCAACCTAACAGAAGTTGAACTATGGAATTTAGTGTCATTGTGGGCAGAACACGAATGTGAAACTAACGATTTGGTCATTACTCCTGAAAACAAACGACATGTAATTAATAAGTCAGGTTTATTTAAAAAAATTAGATTTTTTACGTTTACTCAAACTGAAATCACAGAATTAATTGTGCCTTCAGGTTTGCTAACTGAAGAAGAAATAAACATAATTAATTATTGGAGAACTAAAGACAATACTGATCAGAAAAAGTATAGTGTAGAAACTTTATTTGGTCTGAACTCAAATTTGAGTAGTAGAATACCAGTATTGACAAGAACGTACAACCAATGTTGCCGTGAATATCTTAGTAAAAGAAAATTATACACACGTGGTGGTGCAATTAAAACAGAATTTATTTGTACATCACGTGTTCTTTTTAGAGGATTAGAAATGTTCACACGAATTCCATCTAATGAGGATTACTATTTAGGTCGAGGAAATGCTGAGGAATATACTGAGAGCATGTCCATTAGTATCATTGATGAAGAAGGAAATGTTGTAAATCAGACTTCACATGTTGGTAAACATTGTGTGTTTAACACTCAACAAAAAATTATGCTTTCAAAACCTTTTTGGCTTAGTCCCAATAAGAAATATACAATATTGAGTGAACTTCCTGATGGTCAATATCCACTTTACGACTTGTCTCCTACCACTTATTCTAAGTCTGTTTATTTTACTTTCAAAGACTATGTACAATTTTCTGATTCTGTATTTTGCAATATAAGGCTTAGTTTTATTAATTCCTTAATGTTTAATATATGATAGCAGTGTCTTAATAAAGTGCCTTAGTGTGATTGAAGTACCTAATTAATTTATTTGTTAAGATGGATTTATCTTTAAACTAATATTTTTGTGAATGTATGTTATATTGTTTTGGTTAATAGAATTTTTAGATTTAAATATGTAGTGTAACACAAATTTTTATTAAAATATGGAAAGGCTGTTTTAATTTTTTAATCGTCAAGTTTTAATTTATTATTAACGTTTTTAGTAATAACAAGTGTGCAATCAGTATCAATGGCTTGTTAATGAAAAATATTCTTTTACATGTAAAAATAGTTGTAGGTGTGGTGCTTCAGTCATAGGTCTTAGTCACTTGTGAGAAATTTATATTAATTTTTTTTAATCAAAGAAAGGTTATGCCAACTATTTAACAGTTCCAAATAACAGTGTATTTTGTAAATATCAATGAGCTAATTATAATACATTTTTCACAAAAACTACTTGCAAGTAAATTGTTTGATCACAATTTTCTGTCAAACAATAGATTTATACAGTTGTATTCCTGTTTTTCTCAAAAGTACTACAAAACCAAAAATTGCCAAACATTTTTATAATAGAAACATTTACTAAATTTATATATATATATATATATATATTTTAAAACAACATAGGTTATTCAAATACAAGAAAATTTATTAATTTATATCCAAAGCTTTTCGTTGGATTATTTTATTTCATTCTCTCATATTTCTTTTTGTGTTTTCTCTTCGATTGACAAAGACCACTGTGTGGTTGAAATATATCATTGTTTAAGTGCTTTTATGTGTTTCTATTTCAAGGCTACAGAGTGGACTCTTACCAAGGTAAGTCTGTCAGTCTCCTAGTCCAAAAAATCTCTCTATATATATATATATATATATATTCTTGATATTTTACGTTATCCATTGTTTTTCCGTTGCACTGACTTTATGAAGTTAATATATTACTATTGTAAGTAATTTTATCCACCATTAAGTGCAATAATTTTACCTTGAGTGATGAGGCACCTTTCGGTCACTTGACCATTGTCAAATCACTCATATATATATATATATATATAAAGTTGTCTTGCATAATTATTTGTTTTAAATAATAGTTTTATTCTTTAAACAATTTTAATCAAGTAGAATACCTAAGACAGTGTTACAGTGTTTGTATTGTTGGTTTAATGAACCATGGACAATATTACCTAGCTATCATTATGGTTGTGATAATATTGCCCAAATCAATATTGGTTGCGCTTTAAGAATAATAGTTTGTGGAATATAAAACAAAATGTAAATAGCTTCTTTCTAACAAGAAAAATTAATCATATTTTGTGATAGTTTTAATTTTTTTTACATATGATGTTGAGTGGTAGATTTATGTTCCATATTAGCACATATATTAGATAACCTTTTTTTTAAAATTAATTTCTAAAAATTAAACTCGTCTATTTAAAAGGGCTTCAGAACTCTGTCCTCTGTAGCACAGTACACCTGTTGATTTTGTTTAATTAATATCCAACTTGTTATAGGCAGTGTAAATGTAGCAGACTGTAATGTATTTGATCATTTTGAAGAACAAGGATCTTGGCAAGGAAATATGCATTGTGGTGAACACGGTAGCTATAACATGTATTTTAAGTGAATTGTACTAAATGAAACCGAAAGTTCAAAAAACTGGGCTCCTGCAAATAGATACAACATAACTGAAGCTAACAAGTAAAGGTAGCGAATATAGAAACTACAGTTGTAAAATCTCAATTCTTCAATGAAATCTTTTCATAAATCCAAAAAGGTCAATTTGAATCTGCAAGAAAAACATTAATTAATATGTTCTTATGAAATGTGATTTCCAGCAACTAGTTAAATTATAATATTAAAAACTTGGGAAATATCTATTGGGCTTCAGATATAACATCTTAAAGCGATCCTCTGTTAGTGTAAATGTATAACGTCCAGAATTTGATTAACAATACATTGGAGAAAGATCTAGCATAGTGGCCTTTAAATGATTTCAGTCAGAAACTTAGATTTTGAGCATCATATTATGAATTTATAGAATCAATGTAACTACTCCTTAAACATAATAAAAAACCCACATAATTAAATACCTGTTCATTTTAATGTCTGTAATGCTGAAAAGAAAATCAGGCATTTTAAAATCAGTAGTAAATGAAAGATCCAGAGTAACAATTACAGTGGATTTACTAAGCTTTTGCCATATGCCATATTAAAAAAAAATACTTTTCTCACTGTTATCCTAACTGCAATAACATTGAGAGCACAAGAAAATGGACGGAAGGATGAATCTTCAGTTTTGAACCTGTTTATAACTATGTGGAGTAGATTTAACAGGTTAAAAATAAAAGTCGGTGCTAGTTTTTGATACATTTTGTGATACTTGATTGGAAATGTGAAAAAAACAGTTGGATAAAATGAAGATACCATATAATCATTCCTGGGAGAAAAACATTTAGCTCCAAATAATGGATATGCTTGTAAATGAAGCTATATGAAGTTATAAGGATAACTTAAAGAAACAGATCATTAACTGACTTGCAAGTTATCATGTTTTAACACAGAAGGGGAAATAAAAAACATCTGTGATAATTTTGTGTGAGTGGGTACTAAACACCTAGAGTTCTGTTACAGTAGAGACCATTATATATGGATTTTAAAAAAATTACAAATGATGTGGATGCATATGACATTTTATGATAAGAGGAAACTGAATTACAGAATGAAGATGACCATCATGTTGATAATAAACATAATGATAACAAAGATGTTGTAGAATAGAGCTCTCTGTTTAAAGTATTATTTGATAAATTTTGTGTTTGAAATTCTTTTTAATAAGTAATATAATGTTCTATAATATTTTATGTACCTAATTATCTTCAATAAGTGAAATCATTTTGGAAATAGGTAAGACTAAATTTATTCTACAGTTGTTATTAAGTGTGTATTTTTATTAACCTTATATTTCAACAACTTAAATTATTCAGGGATTTTTCTATCCAGATACATTTGGTACAAATTGTTAACCAGTCTAGAAAATTTCATGATTGTCATATTCAGTGTTGTCTTTTACATGGGTCAATAAAGTAATTTCCACTTTCAAAGCCAAACAACTTTTGTAAATTAAACTTTTCAATTAACAAGGAAATTGGATATTGTTAGCATATAAAATAAATTTACTTGAAATTTATCATTATACATCTTCCATTATTTAACTTGTGTTAATAAATTAGCATACCATATAATTTTATTTCAAGTTATTCAGCTATAACTAGAAAAATTATTTTAGCAAGTATGTCAAAGTTAATTGGTAAAGTGAACACTAAAAACCAACAATAGTGTCAGTAAAACCAGTAGTTAAAAGAATTATTTCTTTAAAGGTAACTTTAACAATTGTCTTAAATATTTGGTTTGTATGGTTTTATATATATTAACAATAAGTATTATTGTAATAAGTTGTATACGATTTTGTTGTTTAGAATGATTATATTTTTAATCTGTATGAAACTTGAGATGTTGATTTTTTTTGTTTAGTATCTCATTAAACCATGACATGTGAATAGGTTATTAAGTGTTGTTAATAAAATAAAAATTATACTGTCTTAGAAATTTATTTAGTTTATAAATTATGTTCTATAGATTCCTTCTGCCTGTTAAAACATATCCAATTAATTTATTGTGCATCCCGAAGGGAGTGAGTACTAAATGCACCTACTGGAAGAGTTTAAGTGTTCCTCTCAGTACTATTGTCAAACTTACTGACAACTTATTCAGATTTACCAGGGGGAAAATCAAACGCCTGTGTTTTGATTAAAACGTACCAGGGTCTGTGGTGGGAATAAGAAGGCGGGCGTGGTCTCATTGTGACTCAAACCATGGTTTTTTTGGAAGAAAATATTGGTTCTGCCGCACAAGTTTTCCAAAATGGCCTTTTTGTCGTTGCAACTCTGCCTTCACTTCAACATTCCACGTCATGATCCCATTCCTAGTTACAAGGCAATCAGGCGTTGGGTTGAAGCATTGAAAGAAACTGGTTCTACAGCAAGACCTAGGGGTAGTGGAAAACCAAAAACGATAATAGAAACCGAAAATTTAGCCTCAGTTGAAGCAGCTGTCGAACAGTCACCAAGGCGCTCTGCTTGGAAGTATCCACTTGCATTGGTCATGTCTAATCGATCTCCAAGTATATTGTGTTATGATTTATCATTCCATGCATACAAGATCATGATTGTTCAACAGCTGAAGCCCACTGACGTTAAAAACCGCATGAATCTCTGCCAAGAAATCTCGAACCACATACACCAAAACACCAACTTTTTTCAGTAGTGATGAGGCCTTCCTTTTTTCTGGAGCCGTGAACAAGCAAAAGTTTTGGTATTATGTTGAAAACAACCCATGCAAACTTCGCCAGACAGGGCTTTATGCTCCTAAAGTTACTGTCTGGTGTGCAGTTTTCAGATTTAGTCTAAATGGGCCTTATTCATTTGAGGATGGAATATCTGTCAATATCAATTTTATCTTATGATGTTGAAATACTTTTTTGAATCAAAAGTGGAAGAATTAAGTGAAGAAACCAATCTGGGAGATATCTGGTTTCAATAAGATGGTTTCAATAAGAAGAAAACTTTATCTAACCCTCAGTTGGCACATTGTACTTGAGAATTTGATTTTTTTCAAAAATCAAATTATTTTTGCAGTACTCATTGAATAATGTTTCAAACTACTACAGTAAAAATACTAAATGGGTTGAAAACCGCAACAAAAATTTAAATTATATCTTTCAATTTTTTGATAGCGAGAAAAACTCAAAAATTGTAAATGATTGAATTTAAGGTGCATACTAGTGCCTTAAAGCAGACTATAGTCTAGCATGCTGAATTGTGTTAATGGTCTATTACTTCTTTTCTACTTTACACTACAATTAAATTTAATAGAATAACCATATAAAGTGTGTTATAAAAGAACAAATTAATGCTTACTTTTTATAGTGAAGTTTCAGTTCCTGCCTCCTACTCCAATTTGATACAGTTTTCATCTATTTTGTTATCAACTGCTTTGGAAGAATTAAACATTTTAACACTCTTCGAGCTTGACGACTGGAATGTCAACTGAATTTTAGATTCTCTTGTTCAGTTAATTTGCTTTCATATCGTTTAGTTATTATTTGTTTTTTTGTTTAACATCAACACCTTCCATTTTACCATTTGATATGGGACATTTACATAAATCAGGAACCTTTTGACAGCTGTAACTTCCTCCTTAATAGTTTCTTTTTCTCTATCCCATTTAAAGGATTTCATCAACTTACAGTAACTGTCGTGGCAAGAATTCGTTAATTGGGTGATTCTGTAGGTTGTCACACTTAGTATAGAATCTTAACCACACAAAACTTTCCCTTTAGGTGTTACAATACTTGCAACTTTTGAAAAACTATACCTTATTAGTCTCTAATGTATAGTGTTCATAAAAACACCAAAAAAGAGCCCTCGTACATAGAAAGTTTACTCACAGTCAAAACTCACTTCTAGTTAATTTCTTAGAAACAGGACAACAAAACATCCCAGCTACTGAACCTCTGAAATCAAACTGCCACCATGTCAGCGAGGTTACAAAATGATGGGGAGCCAATGCATAGTGGGAAGTTTATTGCAGAGTTTGATTGGTGGAAAGGGGGAGTAGAGAACTATGACATAAGCAGCAATTTCTACCACTAAAAAGATGACGTGTCTAACTAAAGTTGCTGGGGTTATAAAATGCAATAATATTACAATTTTTAACTCTTTTGCACCACCGCAAAATGAAAGATTTTGTCTTTTAAAATTTTTATATTTTTGAAACCTTTAATTAAAATGTTTTCACTATAGCAGTTTAAAATATTATTGGCCAAGTACTAGAAATAAACTTGTAAAATGATGGTTTTAGAAAAAAAAATCAAAATTCTAAGTACATTGGACTAGATGAGGATTCAATAAAATGCCTAAAGTGATCACTTTCTTCTGCAATTTTTGTCCTAGAATTGTAGTAAATTACGCTTAAAAAATTTTAAAAAAATGTATTATATAATTACATTATTTTTATAAAATAACTAATAATAAAAGAAAACAAATGACGTAGTGAATAACTTTAAAATTTACAAAACTTTCAATCAGGCCTAAAAAACATTAATTTATTCAATATGAAAGTGCAACTTTGTTTTTTTGTATTCTTAGGAAAATTTGAATATTTAATCAAATATAAAAAAGTTGACATTAATTTTTTTTATTATACCTTTATATGATCATTATATTAAATGTAATTGTAGTGTAAAGTAAAAAAAAAGTAATGGGCTATTAACAAACACAGGATGCTAGACTACAGGTCCTTTTATGGCACTTGTACGCACGTCTTAAATTCAACTATTTACAGACTTTTGATACGTATACACTACCACAAATTAAACATGTTGATGATTTTAATTAATTTTGGGCTTTTTCATCCTTTTTAAAGGATTTTCACTGTAACAGTTTAAAATATTATTGGCTAAACCTGCTAATAAACTTGTAAAAGAACAATTTTAGAAAAAATAAATAAAAAATTCAAGTATAATGCACTAGCAGGGAGTTCCTTAATTTTTTTTTAAATTTGCATTTTACTTACCTACTTCAGAGGCAAGTTTCTTGAGGTAATCGTTTTTCGGCCCATTCTAGCGTCTATTTGCTATTTGGACCATATATGTAAGTAAAATGTATACACAATGTGTTTTTTGTTCGATCTATCCTAATAGACACCTATTTATGACCCATTAGAAATCAGGTCATACGTCATGGCACCTTAAGACCTGAAATTCTTTAATCCCTTTTTACTATCTTTTCCTACCCATCCTTCTTCCTTTTTCTATAACCATAGAACAAGTAAAACCATATTTTCACTTTTCATGGTATGACCAAAGTATACAATTCTGTTAAACAGTATTAATTCCCTGCATTAGGATTCTTTTTTATTCTTATATCTGGTCAATATGTTAGTGGTGTTAAAACCCATTTTACTCTGTCCAGGATATATTTGATTGTTTTCCAGCAATTTTATGTTCATTACTTTTAATGTCACGGCATAAAAACCACTACTTACTGGTATTTTTCAGCAAACGCATTTCACACTGGATCAGTGCATTGTTCAATGCTGTGAGTCACAGACAACACAAAATTAAACAATAGACTGATCTAGTGTGAAACATCTATGATGAAAAATATAAGTAAGTAGCGGGTTTTTGCCAAGTGATACCAAAAGTAGTGATTTATAAAAAACCTCAAGGTGTACAACACAAAAACTGTGTGTTAGGTTTAATTTTAAAATACAATATTTTATAATTTGTTAAATGTCTTAATGTCTTAAATCTCACAATCTTATGGAATCCATAAGAAGCTAGAGGGGTGTTGCAGTATCTAGTTCTGAGTTGTCAAATTGACACACCTTCTAAAGTTACATTCAATCAATATAAAATATAAATGTTGACATAGATCAGTTTTTATTTATCATATAATATCTTCAAATAATGGCGGGATGAAAATTAATTACATTGAATGTAGTATAATAACAAATAAAACCTATAATTTGTTGAAAACAAAACAATATGCCTTGATGAAGTTGTTTGTAATTATCTTGAATTCACTAATTAAACTTCAAGTAATTATTGTGTAACTAAGTGAATACTTTAGAATTTACTTGCTGATACCTTTTGAAACAATCGTGGAGCAGAGAGTCAGCTTTGTAAATAAAACAGTTGTTTCGAAACTGGTCAGCAAGTAAGTTCTAAAGTATTCACTTAGTTACACAATAATTACTTAAAGTAGATATCTTGATAACCTTCAAAGTGGTAAATATTAGTTGGTTACATCCTCTGGTATAATTCCTAATCAATCAAAATTGTAAAAGCAGTTTTTAGATAATTGAAATTTTCTTGAAAAACAAGTAACTTTAAATAGTTTAAGGAATTGAGAAAGAATGAATTTAGCTCATGATATGAGATACAAATAAAGTACCTTACAATACATAATAAGATAAAAGTGAAAGATTGCTTCACTTGAATATAATGTTATTTCAATAGAAGTAATTGGTCAGTAAGTATAATTATGTTCTGTATATGATATTAACCCTAGAGGACTCACGCTAATACCCGTTACACCAGAGCTCGCGCGGGGTAATTTTTTACTCCAACTAGTTTTCAGGTCAATATTAGTAAAATATTTAATCTTATAAATAAAAAAAAATATTTAAACATATTGTTATATAATAAAAGATATGAACAAACTCATTCAATATTATTTCCTTCTTTATACGTCGAAACACTCTTCACATACTTCAACTAAATGGTCTTTACAAACACTTTTCCCACAATTATCACACCATTTATTGTTTTTTTGTCTAATTTCGTAGGGCAAAAATCACACCTGTAATTAAAATGTTTGTTTGTAATATTGCCAAATATAAAGGTATAGCCTATATTGTGAATAAACGTTATTTGTTACAATAATCATGAAAACAAAATATTTTATAAACAAGAATAGTTTACAAACACAATATATATCAAAACGTAATACTTGCAAGAGAAAATAGAATCTGTGTCTTGACATTGTACACGTTACTATATGCAAACCAGTTCTGTCTGTTGTCAATATACCTTTAGAATTTTTGTACGAAGACATCATTGCTCCACAAATATACAATACCCCAAACAATGCTTTAATTCCTTCAAAAGAAGTTTCATTTGCGTCTCTCTCTCTTGAAAAGTTACAAATATAAAATTTGTGCTCTCTATTATCGCCATGACAAAATATATACGTAGATAATTTAACATTGATTATTAAATTTATAAATTAAAACGAACTTCAGTGTTAAATTCCTCACGAAATATGAAACATAGTAAAATTCACTCACTGCAATCTTGCAAAAAAAATAAAAATAAATTTATGTGATAAAAAAGTTGCAAAATACAATTTGAAATAATCTTCACTTATAAAAACTTCGTAAAATACAAATAGAAATAGACTTCACTTATAAAAACTTCGCAAAATTCAATTACAAACTGACTTTTCCTTATAAAACCAAGTAAAATACGAATAAAAATGAACTCCATTTATAAAAACCTCGCAAAATACAAATAGCAATAAACTTCACTTAGAGGGACCAGTATTGTAACATGAGGACTCGCGCGGGGTAAAAACCTTCCCAGCTGTTGTAACAATAACTTTAAACAAAACAAACTGTTTTATAAGTAAACAAAAACTGTCAAACTACCTGATGTAGAGACAGAAATAGATACAGGGTGAGTCAATTAGAAGGTATGTAAGGGGTGGAAGAATTTCAGAATTTGCAACTGTTTTATAATCTTTGTTGAAAACTCACTGGGAGAATAATTACCTCGCGCGAGTCCTCTAGGGTTAAGTATAACAATAAAAAGAATGAGTGGGAGATATTACATAGATATTCTCTCCAATATATTGGATGTATTCAATTTGCTTTTAGTCTTGCATCTTGTTCTGACATTCAGTGTTGCATTACAAGCTTATATTTGATATCATTCTAAACAAATATCAGAATGTTTGTTCATTTAAAATATATGCAAAAAATTTGCCCCTTTACAAACATAGTTTGACAAAATTAGTCTAAAATTTGTGAAGCCAAAGACTGGAATTTAAAATAAATCTACTGTTTAAATTTTATGGATAATGATAGCGAATATACAAAGTTCAGTTTTTAACTTAATTAAAACACCTTGTAGAAAAGTAATAGTAAATTAAATAAATTACATTTAACATTACAAAAATCTTAAGGCAATGATCTTTCTTTGAAATTTATAAAGTTTATAGACTTTGAAGGTCACTGCAGAGCCACAGCCTAAAACTTTTAACTCTCTTAACAGAGCTTTGATGAAGATCTTCACATAGCGATCCGAAACGTTCAGTCTCAGTGAGTGTTAACAAATTTACAAAATTTAAAGTTCGGATAGCCAAACTATCCAAACTATTGTGTAAGTGATTAATTTTTTTATGGTTCTCTAAAAAATTAATGACAAATTATAATCTGACTCACTTAATCTGATATTCAAATTGACTTGATTTTAATCATAAAAATATTTTTATAAGTAGCTAATGTTGCTGACTTGTAGACTAATAGAAACATGCAAATGTGACATATGTAAAAATGTAAGAGCTTTTTTTCACTTTCATTTAAAAATAGTACTCACAAGTTTGTTTTATTAAGAGTATTACCTCATATAAGTCTTTATATAAATATTTTTACAATTTTGTAGCAAGGACAATTCTCATGGATAAGAGGTAATAATAATAACAATCAGATAGAAATAAAAAGTAAATACTTTATAATTTACAAAAATATATTTTTAAATGGGAAATGTTTTCAGTTTATAGCTAGCAAATAAAAATCTTATTAAAAATTACAATTACTTTTACAATGAAAAAATGTAAGTACAATAATATTTAAATACAGGACTATTATTAACAATAAGGATATTCAGTTAAAGTTGAAAATAAACATTGCTACTATTATAATAAAATGATTTTACATTATACTTGTATTTGATTTTGTTAAATTTTCAGTAGGTTTGTTCAAAATTGGGTTTGAATAAGTGTATTTTATATACATTTTAGTAAGTAATCTTAATAAAGATATGCTTCTTGTTAATGTATTGTTAAATAAATGGTGGACATAAATTTATTAGGGATGTAATGCCTGTTTGTAATGCCATTAACATAATGCCAAGTAAATGTAGTTTTAGTAAAATCACATACTTGTTCAAAACTATATTTTAATAATATCTTAGGTAGTGTGATATCACACTAATCATATTAAGAGATTTTTAGTGAGATTGCTTGTCATTTGCAGTGTTAATTTAGTTTTATTAATACACTGGCAGTTTTGTTAACAACTTTATAGTGAAGCAGTTACATCAAAGTATTTACAATTCTGTTTTTAATTACAAATTATTAATTCAAACAAGTAATGAGTGTATAAGCTGATAAGATCAGGTACACTAGTTTTTAAATTACCATTTAATCATTTATCAAATATTTTTTGTCAATCTATAAATAATACACAAGGATCTGGGTCAACATTTTCTTAAGTTAAAATATGAAAAATCTTAAAAGTATTTTTTTTTTGAAATTTATAAATACAATAATATTAATAATAATAATTAGGGTTGGGATTATTCACAAAAGGGAAAAGGGTGGGGTGTTATAAACTTAAAGACGAATGCCTGGGTTCCGGGAACGAACGAAGTTAAGAAGTTCATCACTATCTTCACAAACAAAAGGTTTCAAATGATGGCAAGCTACATCGTGCCATTTTACTCCATCTTGGTAGAAGTTGTTAAGTATGGCCAAGCAAGATTCATCATTACCCTGTAAAGCATATTTCATTATTATTCTATTTCTTTTTCTGTAAACATATAACTTAATGAAGTTCTTTGATAAGATTTTTTTTGTATTAGATTTTGTCGGACTTATACTAAATTTATCAGAAATGAAAATATAGGTTTTTTCTAAAACATCTGTACGATATTTAAAATTGCATAATAATAAAATATTATATGAAACTGAAAACTATAAAGATATTGAACATTTGTTGTGGGATTTCAAACAGTTTAAAATAAGATATTCCTTTTTTATATTACATTTTCAGATGTATACCATCATTTGTTTCTACACAGATAATGCATAACGTGTCTTTACAAAACTACTCTATAGGCCTATAAGTGAAAAACTAATTAAATTTTTTTGGAAAATTTTAGTTTCTAAGGCATTTGTAAAATATGAGGATTATTTCTTAGTGAACTGTACTTCTTAGGTTTATGCTATATATTAGGAGTTTATTCACTCTTGGAACATCAGGTACTGCTAATAAATGATTATGAACACATGGAAATAATCTAACCAAATACAACACCTATTTATCAACAAATAATTAAGATGTTTTTTGAAGTGTTCGAAACATTTTGTTTTAACCTGTAACATATTTCTCAAAAAACCAATTAGCTTTGAAAGAGTTCAAGAAACTTTTTCTCAAAAGATTTTGAAATAATCGAGATTATTTTATCAATAATATATTATTAACCAATATCTTGAAACATTTAATGATTTATTAGTTGTTCAATGTAATTTTTTTTTGTATATATTATGACTCAGGTCTCTGCATTCAAATACTATACACTATAAGTCCTCTAAAGTAACATTTTATATTTAAATTATTTGATTCCATCTCCGCTTGAGTTACTAGTTTTAGCTAAAACACTTGAACATATGTTATTAGGTTACATTTGCCTATAGAAGCACTTAATTTTTTTTTAATTACTGAGGACACTATTTAGGAAAATGTGTCCCATTGTCAACTCAAACCGTACTTGACCTCTTGGCTTTTATTTGTTTAGGGTGGAAGTAGGATATTAGGTGTATTTTTAAAGACTATTGAGGGTTATGTTGTTGAAAAGTGAGTTATAATGTAATTGGGTGTAGTTTGAAATTTCGTATATTTTATATTGTTAGGTTGTGTATTGTTGGTTATTTTTGTTTTATTTGTAAAGAATTTGTAGGTTTGATGTTATTTTTGTGTGGTTATTGTTTGTGGATATGATATGTTTAACAAAGTTTGATTGTGAGTTCATGTTTATGAATACTTTTATGTGTTCTTGGTAGAGTGTAAAATAAACTTCCTGTTTGGTCTATGTAAAAACTGGGAGACCAACTGCAAGTTAGTTGTAAACACTGACGGAATTATTTATGTCTTGTACACCATGTTGGGTTTAAATTGTTTGTTGAGGGCGTTTTGTGCGGAATAGGCTGTTCTGTAATTGGACTTATGAAATATGTTGGTTAGTTTGTGAGTTTTGGGTGGTCTGTATAGTATTGTAAAATATTTTATGGGTTTTTCATTTTTGGTATTCAGGGTTTGATTAATGAGTTTATTTTTCAGGTGGTTCTATATTATGTCAAAAATTGTTGTGTAGTGTCCATTGGTTTGTGATATATGTGTTATGATATTTAATTTTTGGTGGTGTTCTTGTTTGTCTAATGGTGTTTTGAATAGGTGATATCATGTTGTTGTAGCGGCTAGTTTGTGATGGTGTAGGTGGTTTAAAGAGTTGTGAATGGTGGTATTGGGTTTTCGGTATATGTTAAATTTATGTATTTGTTTTTCTGTATATGTAATTGTAAGGCTCATGAAATTTAGGTAGTTGTTTTGTTCTGGGAGGATCACCAACAAATTAAGGGGATCCTGGTGTAGAGATTTGAAATATCGAAGGAAACTAAGGTGGAGTTGTGTGGATATTAACATTTTTTATTTTGTCGATTAAACTATAGTAATTTTTTATGAAACATTTGTTGATGAATTTTATCTGGGTTTGGATGGTTTTATTAAGATATAAAGATACAAATGAGAAGGGGCACTGGTGTGGTTGATTAACAGACGAATACGGACATATGTTTTGTGGAGTTTGGGTAGGGCAGTTAGTTTAGAAGCTATGGGTTTAATTTGTTTTAAGTGCTTTCTTTCGTTGAGAAATTATGTGTTTTCTGTTGTTCATTGTGCCTTTATTTTGAGCGTTTTATTTTATGGTTCGGTCATCTTTTAGTATATATTTATTACTTTTAGGTTGTTTTGAATAAAATTTTGTACTTTTTGTTTACGTCTTTATCATTAATTATTACCATTATTTACCTTTATCAGCTTTAGTTATGATTGAATTTTGTTTTTTAAATTTGTTATTGATAGATTTGGATGTTTGTATTTCTTGGGTGTTTATTTTAGGGTGTTTAATTGTGGTTATTTTGTTGTCTATTGTCTATTGTTTTATTTATTGTCTAATTACATTTTGTTGGTCTATTGGTGTGTTATGTTGGATTGCATCTTCAAAATCTAGCATTATATTTTGGTGAAATTTTGTTGGCTGTATTTTGTGTAATGTGTTTTAAGCCTTTACCTACTAGTTTTAATTGATTAGCTGATAATGTTGAGTTGATAAGATTACTGTTCTAGGGTGGAAGTGTGTGTGATGTTGGTAGCCTGAGTTGGGTGTTGTGTGCTTTTTGAGTGATTAAATTTAGATAAAATAAATGCCTTTCTATTATTGTACATGTTAAACTATGTATTATTGATTCATTTTAATAGATTTTGGCGATCAGTAATTTTATTACCTCCCCAATTTTATAGAAATTTAAAAAAATTAAAATAATCATTTAAAAATCTTCATTTAAAATAATCGCTTAATAAATAGTTGTGTTTAATTTTTGTCTTCTGATTTTAATAACTGAACATTTTAATTATTGCTGGAAAAGATTGTTTATCTTTTTATTATCTTAAAATAAGAATAGTGGAAGTATTTATATTGCTATATATTTATTTAGTTTTTAACACAACAAGGAAAAAGTTCTAAGAATTATTTTTTGGGATTTATTATTTTTTGAAAACATTTGTTGATAAAAACTTTGTTCTTGTATAAAAGCTTTGTTTTATGTATAATTTTTTTACATATTTGTATTTGTTGTTTTAGATATGTACAAACCTGAGGAGCTTCTCTATTATCAGGTTGAGCTTGTCCATAACCTCCAGTAGAACTCCAGTCTCCAGTGTTCCTCTGAGTAGTGGGTCCAATTTTAGCTCCGGATCCTGACCAGAACCATCCATTCACATTAGCAGGTAGAAGGTCTGCGCGGTCACAACCATTAAAATTACATTTACGGCCAGATGTCCAGATGTATCGTACGTTTCCTGAAATATAACCGTATAAGGATAAAAAATATGAGTCGTAATATTATTTAACTTTTAAAAATGCTACTTTAAAATAAGCTATTGAATTTATTAACAGCCTATTAAACTTATAATAGGGCCCTTCCTTTTCTTCTTATGATTATGTCAAGGCAGACAGACTATAGCAATATGTAACCTGTCATTATGTTCATATCTACATTTAAGCTACATTTTATTCTTACAAAGTTACAAGGATATAAAGTTACATGATTGAATTCTTATAAAATATTAGTGGATCAAGGTTTGAGCTTCAGCTATGAACAAATCTTAATAAAATTAGTGTTTTATAAACCATTTGAAAAAATCAAGAAAGGATCCTAAATGTTAGAATAGACTGTAACCAGTACTTGAACGGCAACTTTATCCAATGCAGAAAATAAATATGAAATTATAAAATACTAAAAATGTAAAACACTATTAGTATTATAAAATGTTTTTAGTAATTATGTGTTAAGAATATGTTAAGTGTGTCACTTGATAGTTAATTTATTTAAAATAGTTTGAATGCATTGTAACGAGTAAAAAAATGAATTATTCCCATTACCTCGGACTATCCTCTGTTTGATGAACTCATTTTCTTGCGGGGTTTCCAAACTCACAGCATCCATACAATGTCTTCTACATATGTTCCTAGAATCTAGCCAATCAACTTCAAGACTCCTTGTTGGGCTGTGTTCCCAACTGAAGAAGTAGGAATGTGCTACACCACGAGCATCTCTGTAGGTTGCATGACGTACTCCTGGAAAGAAGAAGAATGTCTCAATCAGCTGAAGGAAACACTATTGAAAGTTTAAGTATTCCTCGAATTCCTTGATGTAAACGTAGTAATTTTGTTTGTATTATACTATTTTGCACAAGTGTTACACAGATAGCAGCAACAAGTGCTGAAACAATTTGTTTATATTTCTTTTTGCTTTACTAAGATAGTTGTAAATCTACACTTCTATCACTTGATCTCCCTCTGAATTACAGAATGGTTTTACACCATCAAATTGTCGGATATGCAAGAATAGTTTGACTCATATTTGTCGTCCAAAAAAAGTAATTAAATAATAACAAAAAAATTAATATAAAGGTTAAAATGTTAATATTTGCTACCACATTTCTTGATAATTCAATATAGGAGAGTTTAATATAGTTCATAAGCTCTGGTATAAAAAATTATGCCCATCATATATCTTTTATAATACAAAATTTGATTTATGACTGCATACAAATATTATATTAAAAATTTTCATATTAAATATTTCTCTTTCTATTATTATTCCTGTTTAACCTAATATACAGAACTATTTATATGAATATAAAAAAAAAACTAAAACATATTCTACAAGGCATGAAGAAATTCTTGCTCAACAATATAGTTTATTCATAATAATTAATGTAGCAATCTATGTTATAAAGTGAATGTACTTATTTATAATAATATAATCTTTTTTATAATGTTAGGGTAGAGGGTAAACACCAGACCTCCTGTATGAGTTTGTCTTAGAATTTAACTATTTTTGAAGTGGTCAGAAGTAGTATCAAATCACGAAGGATATTCTCGTCCTAACTTTAGTGCTACCAATAATTTACCATTTCGCAGCAACATCTCTACCTGTTATGCAATGGTAGTAGGAATGCACTACAAATATTTTTTCTTGGTATTTTATATGCATCTTTTTTTTACTTATTTTAAACGCACTTATGGAGCAACAACTATATATTCAAAAACCGACCCATTAAAACAAATAGAATTGTTTTGGTAACTAGGATTGTTGGTAAGTGCATTCAGTTGCTGGTAAGTATTCAATTGTTTGTAAATTTACAACTGGTGAAGAGACAGTTGATAATATCAATAATATTAGATTGTTAAAAAACTTGGAGCCATTACTATTGTAAACATACTTGCCCATTGTGTATGCGTGCGTGCAAGTGTTTTAAAACCCAAGACATTGTAATAAAACATAGTACTATTCACATGTTGTAGTAAACAAGTAATATATTTGGTTACTTTGAGTAGATGTGTGTTACTTTAAAAGAAACAAGGGACTATTGTTTTTAAGCTGAACTAATTTAGAAAGACAAATTATTTTCATAACAAACCCCACTTAAAATCACTATTTAACTGCACGTAATGTAAGCTAATTGTAATTTATGATAACTATGGCACTTTCATAAATGACTGTTAATTTCTACATACAAACAACTCATTTACATTTTTGAATAACAATTACTTTAGTAAATTTATCTGTTATTTAGTTCATTTCTTTGCCTTTCAACATAAGTGCATTGACTTTTAATTTAGCACTTTCTTTCTGTAAAAAACATTTGTAATTAATTATTATACATATTCTTGAGTTTGATAAATATGGTTATATAAAAGTCAGCTTGTTGGTTCCTTGTTGTTTTGACAGCTTTAAAGTTATTGTATACTTTGCCGGTATTTCAAAATTTGTTGTTTGCTCACTACTTTAATACATTTTTTATACATATTTTTGGTTTATTTTAACAAAACTTATTTAACAGAAACACAAATCTATTTTAATGACATGTAATGAGCTGAGCATTAAATTTTAATGTACAGGATTCATCTAGGAGGAGTAAATATAAACTGTTATTCTAAGAAAGATGGTAATCTGCGAGATATTCACTTGACCCTTGAATACTATAGTCTACGAGTTGCTCTTTTTCTAAAGAAACACACACACACACACACACACGGACACTTACTATGCAGTTTATTAGTAAGATTTATGTGTTTACATAATGTACTTTATTATTAACAGTAACATACACACTAAACACAGATTATAAAAAATAAATATTTTTTTGAACTTTCAATTATAAAAAAATAGGCTACTACATGAAAACACACGATTACAAGAGGCAATAAAATAATCAGTTATTGGTTCTTTATATGACGATTTAGAAATCAAACAATATTGGGAAATTAAATACAGTAAATAACACTAAGATTTTGACACAGTTCGTGTTATCAAAGATTCCAATTATCCGAAGTGACTTCAGTCCTCATTACCCTGGATATAATCGAGGTTGTACTAGATTAAATTTCTTATTACCCTCATTGCCTTTTTAATGTCGATTTTATACTCTTACTCGGATGTTTGATCTATTTGCCTATGAAGACCTAGATATAATCCAATGTCGGAGAATTTGCCAAAATCTGCCTGTCGACAAATTCTGATGCGCAAAATAGTTATTATATCTCACGCAGGTTATTAATACATTACACTAAAAACATTCAGCATGAAAATATAAACAATCAAACAATTTTAGTTTTAAAAACCTATCGACAACCTGTACATTTCAACAACCCGTCACAGTTGTTTCAGCTTCTTATGGAATTTCTATTTTAGTTACAGGGTAATATTTTCACTTAACATTTTTAAATGTCATATATCACTAACATGATACTATCATATAATTATGAACAAAGTAGTCAAATATATACATAAGTGTACAGAATTCATATTCAGAATGAATGAGAATAAAACATTAAACACTCCTAAATGTTTTTTACTCCTTATGCTAGTAACATTTACTTGACCTCTAAGAAGGTGGAATTGTCAACACTTACGGTTAGCACAACTCCTTGGGTCAGGCAGAGCCAGCCGCCTCTGTGCCGTCACCATCACAATACCCACCACGAGCAATGCTAGAAGCCTCAGCATGTTTCTGAAACATTTACAAAACCTTGGTGAAAATATATGTTATTTAAAAGTAGATTCAAATTTGTATAAGCAATGTTGATTAAATAATTTGTTAACAAATTCTAATAAATAATAAGATTTATACTGACAACACTCCAGTTTAAAAGTCATTATAAATTAATTTATTTAAATAAATTAATTAACTGTATTCTATAAGAACTAGTAAGCTTTTTTTTAAATTATTTAATATTGTCCTTTTATTGGGGTGTTATAATAAAATGTTTACGTTTTTTACGACTAAAGAACTAATAAATTATAGGTATAATTCAAATGAAAAAAAATTGTTGCTGATTAGATCAGATTAATACAAAAAGACAGTGAAATGTTTTTTAAAATTAAAATGTCAGTAAGTTTTAAAACATATTTTGATTGACTAAATATACTATAACTTTTGTTTATCAAATTAGTAAGATTTTGCTCAAATTAAATGCATTATATTTGAAGCGAACGTAATTAAATATCCTCTTATTTTACTACATTTTAATCTATTATATTATCCCACTCCAGTACGCAAAAGACAATAAATATTTCAGTGTTTTTTCAGTAACTTGAAAAAAACAAATTATTCAGTAAGTAATTATCATTTCAATACAGCTTAAAATATACACGCCAATTAAACCTTTTAACTTTTAAGTAAGTGTTCCTGACAATTTATAAGCCATTAATTATTGATGAACTTTTCTTTACTAGTAGAAACCGGTTGGAATGTTTTAGGATAGGTCAGAAAAAACGGCCATCTAGTTATGCGTGTTTTTGACCAATATTTTATTTTTTGGAACGAGGTTATTTGAGTTACGGAAACGGATGTTAGGTTAGGAGTCATTGGAAAGTGCCTGTAATTAAAAAGAGCCGATCAATCAGGACGGCAGTGTCTGCATGGCCTCCTTTCTTGCCACGGCCACGGCCTTTTCTTTTTGTTTATAGAAATGTTTAAAATATTATAGAAACAACGTTAAATACAGAAATCGGGATGGAATGATTTAGTTAGTCTAAAAACGCGATGCAGAGAGTGACTTAATATGAAGAAATATTTTTTGGAAAGTTTTAAAAAAGGTATTTTTTAAAAATTAATTTACTCTGGAAATAGTTCTTTTTTAAACTTTGAAAATGATTATGTGACTATCAGTTTTTGGGGATATTGGGGAAAACAAGTAGTATAATTTTTTTTAAAGGTCTTTTCCTACTAAGTCAATAAAGAAAAATTTCATTTGAGTTACTTTTTATTTTATAATTACAATTAATATAAATATCTGTATACATATGACAGAATCACAATATTAATTGGCAAAATAGAAAGCCAACATCCTTGCAATATTCCATTTCCATCTTTATAGAGTATATAGCGTTAGACTATTATTTTTGTTTGTTACAATTTATTCGTTTTCTTTTTTTTTGTTTACAATTTATGAAGCTGATGTTGGTCTATAACCTCTCATTCTATCCATCTCTTGTATTGCTTCACTATTGCAAGGAACCTTTGTCTCATTATTTCACATAGATTTTTGAAGTAATAAATTCATAGCTATGGAGAGGTTGGCCCAATGCCAAAGTGCTGGATTTCAAACATGTAGTAATTTATTTCAAATTCGAACGAGTCATATTTAAAAAATTTAATTAATGAATAAATATTTGAAAAAAAAACTGTATTTACATCAATTGTCATCCATTACATGTTAAACGAAATGAATTTGCAATTAATTGAATAAATAAAAGCATATTTTTTAACGATTGAAAACTTATACAATATATGTAAGGTGAGTGTGCGTTAATAGAAGGAATCGAATAATGAAATATTTGAAAATGTTATTAAAACTATTAAAACTCAATGGGCACATTGGCTGTTAGACAGCTTTATGTAGAAGGCCGTGTATATAACTTGACGCTGTTATAGTATGGCTTAATTATTAAGATTCGCTAAGTATTGGAGTTTCCCAATTTATTTTCCCATCATAGATCAAACTCGTTTCAGGAGCCCACGTTCAAGGTTGAACCGGATCGTTTACATGTGTTAGGTGGTCACGTTCACAACGTATAAAAAAAAGAACAGAAATATTTAACAGTAAAGAAATAGAGTAATAATTGAGGAAACAAAACAATAAACAACAATTTTTAACTACAGGTTTTGTATGAAATTATAGTTAAAAAATTGTTTATTAAAAATGTATTTTTAGTTTTACTTGCAATACAAGTTTTAATTGGTAAAGTTTGATAATTATTTTAAAGGAGCTAAAACTCAATACCAACACATTTTAATTGTTCATACTAATTCAATTTAGTTTACGAATAGTGTAATGGGTTAGCAAGAGAAGGTTAAATACCCCCTGAATAATTGAAACAAATAAAAATATAAATGATTTTTTAAGCACAAACGAGAAAGTAAGCCCAAGAAAGTATGCACAAATAGGAAAGTAATATCTTAAACATGTTACAATGTTTTACTTTGAGCTATCAGAAAATCGCTCATTAAATTATTGCTATGATCTTGAAAACCTCCCTATGGCTACTCCATTGTCATAGATTGTATAAAAAAATCAAGGCAAAAAATCCAAATGGCAGATAGAACCCGTCTAGTCAAACAGTAAGATTAATCTTACACCTTCTCTTTAACACACACACACACACGCGCGCGCGCGCGCGCACACACACACACACACACAGCAGTAGCAGCAACAGCAGGTGGAACAAATCACAATAACAAGTCCAAATAAAATTACCTAAACTACTATTAGCATTTCTTCCAGTAACCAACGTAATGGGTTATTTGGGACAAAATGTGTGCTTCAGTTACGCTGAGCGGTTGCATGATAATGTTATTCAAACGAGCGGTTCGTGAACCACGACACTTCGCACGGCGTACGTGTTGCATGTCGGGATTTCTTCACTTTACCCACCGTATTGTGCGCGTATAATTAGTCGGGACGATAGCTTCCGTTAGCTTAGGTTATGTCGCAACTAGCCACCCATTCACACTGTCGCGTGACTAAACTTCAACGTCTGCGCTTAGAGTCGATTTGTTTAACACGTCTTTATATGAATCAGGAAAAAGACTGTTTGTTATTGCGGGAGAAAGTGGGGAATTTTTAATATAATTTACAATATAAATATTACACGAAGGAATAAAATAGTTGACGTCCCTTTGCTATTTGATTACTTAAATTTTATTATTTTTGTTCAGTAAAATTGATTTAACAAATAATAAAGCACCAAATCAATAATATATTAAAATATTTATTTAATACTAAATAAATTTGTATTTCGTTACAATATCAGTAAGTTCAGAGATAAAACCACGATGAAATATTGCCCCCCTCTCTCTCTTTCTTACATTTGGGTGATTATTTCCATTCTTAGTCGACATTGGTAAAAAAAATGCCATACTTAGCGAGGCAGAAAGTCTTCTGAAATACGACAAAATAAAAAAAGCAGTGGTTACGTCCCAAAAATAAAGATATTGCAAAAACTAAATTCATAACTACATACATATTGTTTTAAAACCATGTTCTTTCATAAACTGAACACTATGTTATAATACATCAAAATATATTTATAAAGTGTCTGGTTAGAGAAGATTTGGTTATAAAAATAGAATATAAAGTCTACTTAATGAAAAAGTGAAGTAGCCTTTACTTTGGTATAAGTGTTTGCGTCGCTGCACAGAATACTGAGATTGCGTTGAACACTTTCATCTATTTTCATCTTCTATTAGTAAACATAAAAAAAACTAAATCCATCCTAATCGGATACTTTGTAGATATATTCCAATGTAATGAAAGACAGTGGTTTCTTATATAATTAATACGAGATTTAGAAACGTTTTGTGTGTATTATGAAGTGACGTCATTTTTATCTTTCTTTAAAATTCAACATTTTAGAAATGTCACCATACTTTTTTAAAATTTATCCGTATTCCTGAAGAGTTTCTGTAGCACTTGATGTATTATAATAATATCAATTACGTATAAAAAGAAATAATTTCCTAAATTTTATACATCAATTTTCTAAAATCAATTGATCGCGAAAATTTTAGATACTGGAAATGGATTTAAGTTGTGTATAATGAACTATAATGTGAAACAGCAAGAAAAACAAAGGCTTTAAAGCAACTCTCTTGAAATGAATCTACTGAATCTACTCGACAATAGCTTCTTTTATGTAGGATGTAACCTGGTCATAGTTTAGTTTTTGTGTGGTTGAACTTACTGGTTGTGATAACTTGTCATGGAAACAAGAGAGATAATAAGTGATTGATTGTGAGTCGTTCATCTTTAATTATTAATTAAAATTAAATAAGTGTATAAAATACGAAAGAAAACTGAAAAAAACATTGTACCCCCTGACGCTTGTATTTTATGAACTTGAAACATTTTTGAAAGTGATATTGTTTTGTATACATTTCTACTTTCAGATTTATGTGGCACAAACAACGTCAATACACCTGGTTTGAAAGTGACTGAATAGACTTATTAAAAATTAAATATTGACCTTAGCGAGCAAAGAAACACCTGCACCAAAGAGAAACTATTAGTTCACTAAAAGCTACCGACATAAAGACAGGTATAAAGTGTCTTGATAGCACTAGTAAAATGGACGTGAAAGACTTTCTCCAGTAGAAAGTAGTCCAAGGTGCGGGCGCAATCGAGATGAGATTAACCACAAATTGCGTTTAAACAAAACACCTGCCCAGACCAAGTGGGTCGATGCTTAAAGGCAAATTCGTTAGCTAAGCCTGCGCATTGTTTCTTTAATGGACATATGTTAATTAGCTTTTTAAATATAACACCATTTTTCACTTATTCAGAGTTATAGCTTTTCTTGAAGTAGAGTAAAGTTCTAGAAAATATAGCGATAGGGACATACGTGCTTACTAAAAAATAATTCCAATCGAAGAATAGAAATAATGAAATGTAACTTACACTTGTTCTCTATCTGTTACACACACGCACACATACACACACACACACACACACACACACACACACACACACACACACACACACACACACACACACACAAACACACACAGCAGTAACAGGAGAAGGAAAAAAATATTGTTGTGTTTTTGTAATAATGTTTGAGTACTTACGTTTGCCTCATAAATCTGAACACAAATAAAATGAAATAAATTTTTGTATAAATTTATTTATCAAAATGTGTTGGTAAATAAAACGTTTACAAGAATATAATATCTGCAATGACCCATTTGTTATTAGTTGGAAGAGACAAAAGAAACGAGAAATTCAATTCATTTTACGAACACGATGAATAGAAACTAAAGTCATGAAGACGAATCATACTCTTTGAATTTCCTTGAACGGTTTAATGAAAAAAGGAATTATACGTTATGGAGAAAGAGAAGCATTTTTTAAATATTTGGAATTATAAAGCATGAGCAACATATATATTTATTATAATTACTTGAAGACATCCCGTTATTTTTTTAACTTAACACTTTTGTTTAAACTTCCTGTTATCACGATGTAAATTCAAACTTCTTTTTCATAAAATACATGAAAATTAGAAAACAGAACACATTAGTAATATGTAAACATAACATTAATCTACGAGTGTAATAATTACTATATACTATATAGACTATTACATAAATGCGTTGAAGTATGCAATTATAAACATAAGATACTATGCCTAAGAGTTTAAGTTCTAAAATAATCCCACTGTTAAGAGAATAACCTATAAATTCTAATTTAAACTAATTAATAAAATGCAAAATAAATTGAGTTCGTTCCTTTGTAACCCAATATGCTATAAGTCATGGAGCATCGTGAAGATGCTTCGACTGAGATATTTGATGAAAAACTTCATTACTCCAGTCACGAAGGGAAAGGATGTTGAGGAATAGTCACGAGTGGCGCATCGATGTAGACGTGATATGGAAGGTGGTAGAAAGTGAAAAATAATACGAGAGGCAGAGATGTGCTTTAAAATAATTGCAGTTTACTCTGAGAAATATGACAATAGGTAAGAGTGTAACAATTGTCGTAAATATGTTACCATATGCCATTATATGCTGCCATACTCACTGATCTTCCCAGTCATTTAGATCCTGTTTAAATTCAATGTAAATTTAGCCTTCTAATGGACTTTAAAATAGTGTTTTAACTTATTTCAATCCATCGGTTTTGATGGCACATTTATCAGTTTGTATTACATGTTTATAACTGTGTTAGGAGATATTTTTGCTAGAATTTATTCTTTAGTCATTTTTTTTAATATGGGTAAAACTCGTTTGAAAAATGTTCTATTTTAATAGGTAGATATTTGAAGTTTATTTATTTAAAATTTTGTCTATTATATTACGTAAATTAACACCTTACAATGATATTGTTTTAGTGCCGCCTGTTACATTGTAAAAGATTGTAAGGGAGTTGTATTGGTATAGCAAAGTGTGACGTCACATTAGCAGAGTAAATACCGATCAAATCGATTTAGTTGAGTTTTTCCGAGATATTGGAATGGAGGTCGGACTACAGTTAGAGCTGTGAACATTATTTGAGACCTGTACCGTACCTTGACCCGAGCAGGCCAATGACCACAGCTGGGACCTCAGGCTACCAGGAATGGGGTCACCGGCTTGGCCGAGATCTTCTCACTTCCCTACTCACTTTGCAGGATTTTCTTTGCATTTATTGCGAATTACGTACAAATTATGTTACTGGTTCAAACAATTAAAAGTGCAAAAAAGACGTATTACACAAGGAACTTTAAATACTTGAATGGCTAGAATTGTTTTGCGTTCTGTTTATTAAATATATAAAGTAAACATTTCAAAAAAGTCATACACACAAAAAAGGAAAAATGTATAAAAAAAGAAAACAAAATAGTAAAGAAAAGAAATATGATTTTAGAAAACAATTATGCTAATTTAAAATTATTCCTTTCGATACCTAATTTAAAACCATTTCAGTTGAGTACGTATGTTATTATTACTAGCGTATTACTACGTATTATATTTATACAGATTTATTCCATTTCAAGTGAATAAATTAAGGCTGTACACTTTATTTCTGAAGCTATTATATTTACTTTACTGTAAAAACATTACTTTCTTAATAGGGATGTGATTCAGTTTCATATAGACTAATGAACTTTGAATATTGGATAACTTTCTCTTTCTATCCAATTTATTTAATACAATTTGTATATTCTAAGCTGTTTATGGATTGAATGTTGAATAAGGAAAACAATTATTAGCAGAAAGTTGTATAATACTTTTATACTACCTTTAGAGAATAAGTTACTTTTTAACATAATGGCTACCGAGCCTATGAAAATACAGAAAGATTTTGCCTTCCAATATATTTTCAAGTGAATTATAAGGATTATATTAAAAAATAAATAAATAAAATTAGAAATAATCTACATATTATCCACTTTATTACACATTATCTGTTTAAATAAAAATATATCAAGATCAACTGTCTAAGTTTAGTTGTGTACAACCTCAGAAATTGTAAATGTGAAAATGTAAAAATACAGCTTTGTAAGAATTAACTACGAGTATGTATTAATGTATAGAACTAACGTTTATTTAATACAGTTCGCATATTCTTAATAATTCAAATCAGTCGATAATTATCACTTACAACGATGCAATGTATACAATATTTTTTTTCTAATATCAGAAATAAAATTCCGAGTATTTTAACATTTTTTATAGGTAAGCTAATATGCTTTTATGTAATTTGGGCGTGACACGTCTACGCAAACCGGAATACAGACAAGTTTCGCAAATTGTATTCTTGCCCCTTAAAGATCGGCCTTGAACTGACATTGAACTCAGAGCCTAGAAATCGGTTCCTTTTGCTGGCACACATTCCTCAGGTCGCTAAACTTCACTTTCATTCATATATTCTGATATATTTAGTTTTAAAAATTAACTATGCAATTAAGATGCAAATAGCTTGGGATTGTCAATTAGCAGTTTTGTAAAAACATTTAACTTCTTTTTGCTGAAATAAATCTGTGGAGATTATTAACCGATGAAAATTAAGTTTTAAAAAATAATTTAAAGTTATATAGTGACTCATTTTTTTTAAAATAACTAATCCATCCATTTTTAAAAATATGAAAAACTAAATTTTATTTAATACTTTTTTCTCTTCAGGTTAATCAAGTCGAGCTACAGTTTACAGGAAGCCGACCAATCGTGGCTGATTACCTTCTCGCTAAAGCCTTTAATTATACTGGGAGAATTCTACTCAAAATACATCTCCTTCAAGTAAAGAAGTAGGGTATAAGATAAATTTCAACAGCCACAGGTTTAGATACTGTAATAATTTTGTAAAATGTAAAACACAAATAGTTGGCTAAGAACTACAAATATTGTTAATAAAACCCTAGATAAAAAAGTTATAGGTCTATATTCAAAGTACGAGACTCTGGAAAATAATAGTGGCACAAAAAGGTTTACGGTCACTTTAACCATTATTTAAGGATAGTATTAAAACAATTATTAACCATGTAAAAACTATATAAAACAGCAACACTATATTATTATAAAATATATAATATTAGTAGAAGGTTAGTATTACATGGTATGAAACAAAAATAGTATAACGTCAATAATATCAAGTAGAAAATAACAGTATTATTAAACATGTACTGCAGCAAGTTAACAGTATTTTAACACTATCATGCAATATGTAACAACAATATTACGGCAGTATTATTAGGCAAGTTCTAGCAGTACAACCATTGTATTATAAAGTATATAACTAAAATAATTACATATACAAGGTTATTATTACACATATAGTTATAAAGGACAGTATAAAGGACCTATTATAAGACCCATAATAGCACCAGAATATCTATAGTAAAATTGACCATATAATGACAGTAGTGATACACAAACATCAAGAGAATAATGGTAGTATTATTAGATATCTAAGGACAGTATCATTACACAAATAGCAACAAAATAATGATGGTATTATTGAATATATATCGACAGTATTATTACACAAATATTAACCAAATAATAATGGTATTAATAAATATGCATCGACAGAGTTATAATAAAAATAACAACAGAATAATAATGGTACGTATTATTGGATATGTATCGACAGTATTATTACACAAATATCAACCAAATAATAATGGTATTAATAAATATGCATCGACAGCGTTATAATACAAATAACAACAGAATAATAATGGTACGTATTATTGGGTATGTATCGACAGTATTAATATACAAATAGCAACAGAATAATGATGGTATTATTGGATGTATATTGACAGTATTATTACACAAATAGCATCAGAACGACGATGGTGTTATTGAAAATCTATCGACAGTATTAATATACAAATAGCTACAGAAAAATGATTGTATTATTGGATGTATATTGACAGTATTATTACACAAATAGCAATAGAACAATGATGATATTATTGGATATCTAAGGACAGTATTATTGCACAAATAGTAACATTATGACGATGGTATTATTGCATATGTATTGACAGTGTTATTATACAAATAGCAACAGAATAATGATGGTATTATTGGATGTATATTGACAGTATTATTACACAAATAGCATCAGAACGACGATGGTGTTATTGAAAATCTATCGACAGTATTAATATACAAATAGCTACAGAAAAATGATTGTATTATTGGATGTATATTGACAGTATTATTACACAAATAGCATCAGAACGACGATGGTGTTATTGAAAATCTATCGACAGTATTAATATACAAATAGCTACAGAAAAATGATTGTATTATTGGATGTATATTGACAGTATTATTACACAAATATCAATAGAATAATGATGATATTATTGGATATCTAAGGACAGTATTATTGCACAAATAGTAACATTATGACGATGGTATTATTGCATATGTATTGACAGTGTTATTATACAAATAGCAACAGAATAATGATGGTATTATTGGATGTATATTGACAGTATTATTACACAAATAGCATCAGAACGACGATGGTGTTATTGAAAATCTATCGACAGTATTAATATACAAATAGCTACAGAAAAATGATTGTATTATTGGATGTATATTGACAGTATTATTACACAAATAGCATCAGAACGACGATGGTGTTATTGAAAATCTATCGACAGTATTAATATACAAATAGCTACAGAAAAATGATTGTATTATTGGATGTATATTGACAGTATTATTACACAAATATCAATAGAATAATGATGATATTATTGGATATCTAAGGACAGTATTATTGCACAAATAGTAACATTATGACGATGGTATTATTGCATATGTATTGACAGTGTTATTATACAAATAGAAACAGAATAATGATGGTATTATTGGATATATAAGAACAATATTATTACACAAACAGAACTATGATGGTATTATTGGATACAGATATCGACAGTTTTATTACACAAATAGCAACAGAAGGACGATACTATTATTGGATATGTATCGACAGTATTATTACACAAATAGCATGAAAATGGTAATAGTATTATTCGATATTTAGTGACAACATTATTACACTTATTACAACAGCATTTTAACACACATAGTAACAGAATATTGACAGTATTATTGACTTACATAACAACAGTATTATTACACATATAGCAACAAAATAACGATAGTATTATTGAAAATATAACAATAATATTACTACAGAAACAGCAACAGAATAACGATAATATAATTGGACATGTGACGAAAGTATTACAACAGAAATAGCAATAGAATATTGATAGTATTATTGACTCACATAACAACAGTATACTATACATACAGTAACAGAATACTGATTGTATTTTTGAACATTTAATAACAGTATAGTCACAAAGTAGTAACAGAATAACGGTAGTATTATTTGACATATAACGGCAGTACATATAACGGTATAATTACATATATAACAACTGTGTAGCGACAATATTATAAGGCATATAGCAACCGAATAAAGAAGGAATCAGTACACCTACAACGACAGTGAATCGATAAAATTATGTGACAATAATTTAACAACAAAATAATGACTGAGTTATATATGTAATAGTATTATATGAATTATATAATACTGTATTAAAGCAGTAATGACAATAGTGTTATATATGAAACAGCAATATAAATAGAGCTGCAAGACAGTATAACTAGAGTTGTAAAAAGTACAAATACGTCGAAGCGAGCCCATATGAGGTGGAAAGAATATTTAAAGATAATTCCAATTATTGTATAGAACAAAGAACAAATTTGTATTCAATGCAAAAGTTTATTTTGATAAAATGTTTTCTAAATTTATCAAACACTTTAGACAATAAAAAAATGTTCTTCAACTTTCCTAGGCTTTAGAGCTAGAGAGTGGAAAAAATGTTTCATTTTACTGATAAGGAAAGGTATTTCATGGTTTATCTTTTTAATTTTAATATGTGGTGAAATTAAATTACATTGGAACCCTTCACGTTGTTTGTTCAGCTTTCCGCTTTCATTAACTTTGTCCTTTTTTTAATTTTCTGTTGCTTTGCACATTACAAAAAAACCAGTCATTTCTAAGTTCTTAAAACAAATATGATTTATTCTTTATTAAAGCACTAATTTAGAAATAGTATGATTTTATTCTATACAAGAGTAGAAAGACTAGAAATTAGAAATAGATTGAAAAAAAACTCATTGTCACGCGTGCGAATAAAATCGATTGGACTTAAGTATCCTAGACAAATTTAGAGAAAGAAGTATTTCCGGTGTTTGGTTTCAGATACTTCCAGAGAAGACTAAATGAAAGAGCCGTGCTTTAGCGATATCAGTTGACTTCCGGTTAGCCAAGTAGAAAGTTAAGATTTTGGCTCAGTGTGTCAGCAGATCCTAGCAGCTGTTCAGTATGCAATGTGTAATAGGCCTACACATATCCGCGTGATTCTCCTGTATGAATTATTTATCAAGCAGTTTGTCTATATTATGGTCGTACTTGAAACATCGTATAGTTGTTTAACAACTAGAGTTATTCTAACTAATAAATTCTAGAGTTGTTTTAACAACTAGAGTTATTATAACTAATAAATCCTAAAGTTATTCTAACAACTAGAGTTATTCTAATTACTAAATCCTACAGTTGTTCCAACAAACAAAAAGGGTTTATTAAACGAAATGGAAATACATTACTATGGTTACAATTTCAGTAGAAATATTTATTTAAAGGAATATTGTTCATAATCAAATTTATGGTTGTGTTAAAATATCATAACTGATACTTTATATATATATATATATATATATATATATATATATATATATATATATATATATATATATATATACGTCATTTTTTAAGGACAGAAATACCTTTTTATAATGCAATAATTTGAATGTTTTGAAAAACTCAAATGAAATGATTTTTTTAAAATTCTAAATAATAGAACCCGAACAATTGATAAACAAACTTGATATTTTAAGCCTAAGTGTATTGAATTACCTAAAAACAGTACACTTTCATCATTAAAACCTAAAATCATATTATCTATTTAAAAACATTGTCTAAGCTTGTTTAATCGTTGCTTACAAAAGATTTGTTTAAAATTTGCCGATGCTTGTTTTTTACATGTATATTTTGACTGTTACGGTACAAACTAAAATGAGAAACATTTTCATTTTTTTATAGGTAAAATTAAATATTTAATACTATCGCATACGTTTTGGTAAAAAAAATGAATAAAAATAATACTAAACCGAAATGAGCAGAACACCCATTGCCTCTTAACTGTTACAAATAACTAATTTTTAAAGATAGAAAACTTAATATTTTATGGTAGCTCTTCATTGGCGAAACTTTCTTTTTTGTTTTGCTGCCATTGATTACCTAATTTTTCTACCTTCTGTTCTACAGGAGAAAGTGTTTAGGTAGATGTACGTGAAGTACGATTCAGACGGTATCGTCAAAGAAATGTATCTAGCTTGATAAATGCAATCTATTAAAGAGTGTTAGAAAATTTTAATTAATTCTCAATAAACGCGTAGAAAAGCATATAGAAATATTTAGGGTCACATAAAGAACGTACAAATAAACATTTGTGACGTACTCCATGATTTAAAAAAACAGACGATTTTGTGAAATATCACTAGTTATTTTTAACGTTTGAATATTTGTTTTTATTTTGTTGTTATTTTTTTAAAGAAAATTATTAACTTTTTCGAATTTTAATAGTTTTAACATTTACTGTGGTAACGTGTTATTGCTATTATGGTTGAATAAGTATCAATCTCTTACAGAAAATTTTAATTCTTTTCGCTGTAACAAGGGTAGGTCGGAATAGAAAAAAAATGCTTAATATTTTGTAATATTGCCAAAATTGAATATAGGCTGTATATTGAAAAAAGTTAAAAAATATAGTCATTATATTATATACAAAAAAAAATATTTTATATAGAATTATTGAAGATTTTAGCCAACTTAAATTAATGACATTTTCAACAACACCACGCCATCCACTAAAACAAGGAAGAACAAATGTTTTCTCAGTGAATTTTTTATAATAGTCTTGAGGTTGTCTTGATGGTTGCCCCTGCAAAGGTGTCCTTCTCAACGTTTATAAAGTTGCTTTTATTTTGTTCTTATTTACTTCAAGAAGATTGTCCGCTTCTTTAAAAATTGGGTGTTTCAACATTTAAATAACATAAGAGAAAAAACATTCTGCAAGCCCAAAATAATATACTTTTGGAAAACAAATATACGATATTAGGAACATTCGAAAACTATTGAAAAGTTTTCGACAACTCGTTACACAATTATTAGTAAGCGGTTATATAAGACTTTAAAATATACGTATGAATTCAATCCATTAGAAAATGTTCCGTTTCAGTAGGCAATGTTTTACCCATCGACCTGGAACTATTTCATGTCCATTATGCAGGTTGTAACTCACTGGAACAAAAATACAGTTAAGCAAAGCAACTTTACCACTATCTTGTTAGCAGGTAAATTCGCATGCAGACATAGTGCATACTGATTTCTCAACAATCCAAGCACGACCGCCAAGTTCATTTATGAAATGCTATTTTAACAATTAAAACGGAAATTACGAATCATGCATGAAGGCGTAACATATTTCAGCCAATAACGGGCGTACATTGTATTACCAAGGCGCCCAGTACCACCATTACCCACATGGTTGAAACGTCAATGGCGCAAGAGCTTTGATGGACAGATCGAGTTACCCAATACTTGTATAGAAACAAAGTTATTGAACCGTGTCGAAACTTTTAGATTATCAGGGAATCGAATTCGAAATTGCAATGCCAAATTTGAAAGGTCTTTTCATATGGGCGTGATTTCTATAAAGCTGTGCAAACTGTTTGACACTTTTCAATTGGGTTGTAACTGACTGTTGTATTTAGCAAACAGACTGTGTTATCCGCTTTATCACATTGTCGCTATTATGATCGAATGTGATATTTAGTGTCAACCTCAAACGGCAAAGTTTTATTTTTTCACTATTAAAAAGTTAGAGAACTGAAATAAAAAAGTTGACTAAATACTTAGATTATGTTTTGAAATATAGTCAGAATTAAGTATTAAATATATAGTCAATATATTGAAAAGTATTTAATCAAAATGAAATTATGTCTTTATATATATATATATATATATATATATATATATATATATATATATTAAACATTTTTTTGAAGATTGTCGCCAATTTACATTATTTCAACATCACTTTCACAAATCATCAAATAAAACAAGAAAAAATAAAGTTTTTAAACATCTTTTCTGGGTTTTTTGGTGGAATGTTCATGACGTTGTTATAGTGGTTACTCACTGAAAATGCTAATAACGTAAACTTCAAAAGGGAAGAAGAAGTCGAAGAATATGAAATGAATATAACTGAGAAATGTTAGTGTTTAATAGCTGTTTAACGAAAAGTCTCCTGGAATTTATATATATATATATATATATATATATATATATATATAAGGAATTAAACTCTAGTGAACAATCGTTTCTTCACACTATTCAATAAATCTTGATCTACAAAACAGGTGTTTTTGGCTTATTAAACAAAATCAAACCTAATTATTAAATTGTAATTTTTAAGAAATATAGTTTGAGGGATCAAGACTGTTTGCCTGGGCTAAAATATTCATAACATAATTAACCTTATAATAAAAAATTCCTTTTTAAATAATATATATAAATAAGAGAAGACTTACAAATTAAGCGTAGTGATAAACGCATTTATATTTTTCGTAACTATAAAAAGAGACGTTTAACCATTTAAGGCTTTTGACTCTATAAAAATGAAAATATTAAAAAATATAAAATTATTTGTTTTACTTTATAGACTATTTCTGTCAATGATCTGTCTCAGTTTTATTAAATGGAAAGAAATGTTTTAACAATGATATGTTAAGCTTATTAATTATATAGAGAATCGTTAGTAGAAACGATTATTTTATTGTCTGTAAAACATTTTGGACTTGTACTGTGTTAATATTTAGTATTTATTGCGTATTATAAATATTTTAACATTCATAATGTTATCTGCAGTTATTTTATTACTATATATATATATATATATATATATATATATATATATATATATATATATATATATATATGATCTTCATATATATTCTATGATCGTTTTCTATGTTAGGTAATTTGTTTAGCATTATGTCTTTGTTTTTAAAATTTGTAATGTGAATAATAGATTCGTAAAAATTTGCAATTGGTTTTGACACAAGAAATAACCCTAAATCGTTTTTGCATGCTGCACTCGAATTAGATACAGCTTAATGAAATGTTATTTATATTAAATAATTTTCTTATATAGAAATGTAAGGTTATAAAACAGGTACTTAATCTTTTAGACGGTTTCTTAGAAAGAAATAATTGGTAAAATTACTCCATTTACGTTTAACTTCACTCATAATTTTCTTATATAAAACTTTGTTGAAATATATCTATAATTTTTCAAGAGCAATATTCGAATTTGAAAACTTTCATGATCAAATTATAACTATAATATACATATAATTATCAATTAACACACATTAAATATATTAAATAAATAAACAAAAAAATAATAAATAATAAAAGAAATAATGCTCGCAATACCTCAAAATAACTGGGAGCAGATTTTACAGCATTTTTTAAAAACAATTAAGTATAATTTATCTTGTTTATTTATATAGGTGATTTAAACTGAAATTGTAAGGCTACTTGTAGAAATAATGAAAAATATTATTTTACCATTATTTATTTAGTTGACGAAATATATTTGGTCATCTTTAAATGTATACTTTTACACTCTACAAAGCGCTACGTATTTGTATATTTGAACACCTTTAAATGTATACTTTTACACTCTACAAAGCGCTACGTATTTGTAAATTTGAACATTTAGGTTATTAAAATCTCGTAATTGTTTGCTTCTTCAAGTGTCTACATTAAAGACAAATTTATTTCACGAGAATCCAAAGTTTTTGAGTTTAGATCCTACTTCCTTTGTGATTTCAAGTTAAAAAAATTTTTTCCTTCAGGTTTCACTTAGTATTACAATGATATGTTACGTACAAAGTATATCAAAAATACTTTGTTTACACTGTATACAAAGTATATATATAATCTGAGGTGATAATTGGATAATATTATCTTCTAATCGTCTGAGATTTAAAAGACCCTAATTTAAAAATAACGAAATAATAATAAACTAAAATATTAGGGCCATAATATTATATATATATATATATATATATATTTTGAATAAAGAGATTCATTTTATTGTTACATAATTAATTTTAAAAAACTTTTTTAATAGACGAATTGTTTCTAATTTATATATTTTCATAGCTTATCGCTAGTTTATGTATTAGCATCTTCCAATGTAACATCTATTTAATGCAGAATATGCTAATACATTAATTATCGAAAAGCTTTGAAAAATAAAAATAAATTAAAAACAATTCTTGTATTTGAAATATGTTTACTCATTTATATATATATGTATTGTATGTATTATACTTATATGTACTGTTAATAATTTACATGTACCTGTATGTATGTATATATATATATATATATATATATACAGAGAGAGAGAGAGAGAGAGAGAGAGAGAGAGAGAGAGAGAGGGAGGGAGTTATGTATATCTGGAGTTATGTTTGTAAAATATTTTCTTTTAAATATCTGCATAATAATAAACTAAAATATTAGGGCCATAATGTTATATATATATATATATATATATATATATATATATATATATATATATATGTAGAATATCAAATAGGTTTTCCTGTTAGAAATATTTTATATGTATAAAATGTTTATATATATATGTTTTTCTTAATAGAAATATTTATAAGAATTATATCTCAGTACTATTAAATATATTATATATATTTATATATATATATTTATATAAAAAATGTTTATATATATATATATATATATATATATGTAAACATATATATATATATATATATATATATATATATATATATATATATATGTTTTTCCTAAAAGAAATATTTATAAGAATTATAGCTCAGTACTATTTAATATATTGATATTATCAAGAGCCTCCTTCGCAACCACGAACTTCAACAAGTAGTTTTGTTGCGGTAGATAATGTGATTGAGACTCTTGATAATTTCAATATATTGAATTGATTATACGCCTCGAGTTATTGTTTTCAAAAGTTTTCATGTTTATTAAATGCACAATCGTTGATAAATAAATATTTAACAAGGAAACGTAATTTGCTAGTTACATATAATATGGTATTTATAGTATGTATTATAATTTCTTTAATATAAAATCTTATAATACTCACACACCCATACACGTATATATAAGTGTGTATATAGTATATATAAACAATGTTTCAATGTAAATTATAAATACTATATATATAAGTATGCAGATGATGTTTTCTTGTGTAAATTTCTATCTATCAATAAGTAAGTACCTATCTATTTATATATTTAGATAGGTATTCATCTACAAAACTGTATAACAAAGGAAGCATTGAAAAAATGCTTATTACTAGGCCTTTGTAATATAGCATTGATTTTGTGGAATAATATGTAAAGAGTCTTAATATAAATTATCTATAAAAGATATTATAAATATCTGACATTATAAACATACAAACCTTACGCAGTTTTAATTTTGTTGTGAAATTTATAAATTATTGATTTGATAGCGATAACCATAAGCGATAGTGTCATAAATTATATATTTATATATATATATATATATATATATATATATATATATATAAATATACATATATATATATATATATATATATATATATATATTTATTTATATGTATATAATGATTGAATTATCATTCACAGAAATAAAGAATAAATGATTATTATTTAAAGAATAAACTAAAATGATCGTCAAGCATAATACAGAATAATTTTAAATATAAATTTATAAATAATTCACTTTAAGTTTTAATAAATACACACACACACACACACACTCTCTCTCTCACAAACACATATGTATATATAATCTCCCTAAATATCATGATTGCATTAATACTTTCAAACTAATATTTTAAGGGTTAAATTTGAAAATTTCCTACATTTTTTAAATATAAGATGACTTTCTTAGATATACGTCCTATTACGTTTTTACAATGAAAACGTCATTATAAAAGTGTTAAAAATATTTTTACATTAATTGATATTAATAATGTGTCATTTGTTACTGAAGTTTAATAAAAATTATTCTTGCGCTGATTTGGATACAAATTTAAGAAGATAATTACTTTTAATGAAATATAAAAATATCAGTAAGAGTTTTTTAAAATGATAATGTTTAAGTGGAATATATATGTAAACTTTATATGTATAATAACTGTATATATAACTTTAAGTCTATAATATCTTTTCATTATTTAAATCTATTAGACCTAAATATCAATAGAAAGATGAAATTAAAAAAAACCAAGTGTATTAATTTTTGATTGATTGAAAATTAGGTTTCTTTGAATTAATTATTAAGTTTCATTTTGTCATTGCCATAGGCTTTATATCTAAATAATAATAAAAATACGATTAAGCCGGTATTACTGAATCTGTTTTCTACTTGCAAACACCTTAAAAATTATATTCTAATTCACTTTAAACCACTGACTTAAAATTATTTGCTCTAAGACTTTTCTAATATTGCACCTTATATTTGCGTAGATCGATATTCACCGGTAATAATGCAATGCACAACACTGTAATCCTCTCACCTGTTTATGCTGACTGATGCGTCGCTAGGAAACAACTGAACTGTCGGTCGGGCTTGCCCCGTGTTTATAGCTGGCCTACATGTCGACAACCTACATTCTCAACCTTGCCTGCTTGGTTCACTACAACTACCCTTTCATTTTCATCCTCACTGGCCATCTTCATTATGCAATCATTTACAAAAAACGTTTTCCTTACTTTGACGTTTGTAATGTGTAATAAACACCGGTAATGTTTATATTTACATGTGTGTACACATGTGAAGGGAATAATGACTTTATATATATATATATATATTTAATAATGTATTAAATATGGTGATATGTTTTCTTGTAATATAGTTAATAAATTAAAAATATTACAAAAACCAGAATACTTAATACATATATTATTCAAAGCTTTTCGCCGATAAAACAGTACGAGCATCTTCAGGAAAAATAATTATGTAACGAAATATTTTTACAAAAATTAAATCATATGTACTACAAACAACCATATGTTTATAAGTATTACATTTTATGTAATTTTTTCTATAACATCAATGTAATTTAGCGACTCAATGTATTAATAATGGACACAAATTTCCTGAAATAGAAAGTAAGAAATTATAAAAAAAATTAAACAAAGGATTAAAGATGAATATATGTAAAACATTGGAAATTTATAAACATAAAGTTAAAGACAGATTAATTGATGAACAAATTCAAATGAGGATCAAGGCACCAAACTATTTATAATGTCATGGATGTTATAGAAAAAATGACATAAAATTGCAATTCTTATAAACATATGGTTGTTTGTAGTACATATGATATAATTTTTGTAAAAATATTTTGTTACTAATTATTTTTCCTGCAGATGCTCGTACCGTTTTATCGGCGGAAAGCTTTGAATAATATATGTATTAAAATTATTCTTGTTTTTGTAATATTTTTAATTTATAATATATAGCCTATATATATATATATATATATATATATATATATATATATATATATATATATTTGAAAGTGAAAGAGCTAATTTTTAAATACAAGTTAGTGATCTTATATAAAGTTATGGCACACAACTTAATTAATTTTCAAGTTTAAAAAAAATCCTAGATAACATTTTTCATTTTTATTAAAAATATTTTTACATCAGAAAAAAAACAAATGTTTTCTGAAAAGTTTATAAACGTACGTGCTGTCACAATAGCATAGAAATAAAAAGCACAACATATTTTTAAGTGTATTTTAAAACATTATAATAAATTAAAATTTTATTTAAATATTTTATTTTAATTTATTTGTATTTTGAAAATAAAAGTTCTCTACTGTTGGAAAATCTTATTGATATAAGAAAGTAATGACAATTATTTTGTTCAAATGAAAATTAAAGTTTGTTCAAATTGTATTGTTTTAGACAAGAGTCTTAAAGTAGAAAATTCTACGTCATAAGAGATAGTATGATGAAAACCTGTAAGGCATTTGTTGGTTTATATTAAATTAAAAAAGACTATTTCAGAAGACTAAAGATTTTCAATAATGATAAGAACTATTTAGTTCATTTTATATTTGATAGTTTTATCACATCAGTAAATTTAATTTTGGCTTTATTTTTTACTGAAATTTGTTGAATAAATAAATCCAATAGTAGACTAATTGTTGATTTATCTGTAATAAAAACCTTCAGTCAAGAGATGTTGTAGAAATTAAATTAAACTTTTTAACTAATTAATAACTATTTAATAGTAATAATAATAATATTAAAAATTTAATAGATGAAAGGTATAATTAAATCTTATCAATATGTTCAACAAATCTTAGTGATTTCCCATATAGACTAAAGCCTTTACTTATGACCCCTTTTTACGAATTCAGAAGTTAACGATAGAGCTGTCTTTAATGATCTACTGTAAAAGCTCTTTTACAAGGCATTCTATCATCCGGAACGTTCTATTAACCGGCACATGTTAAAAACAAAAACCAAGCTGTACAGTACTTTTTGTTATTGTTACAATATGTAACTCTTAGGAAAAACATTCATCGCATATCAGACAGTCAGACATCCCTGATAATTTTAGAAATCATTAAAATATTATATAATCGTTAGAGCTTGTATAGATAAGTGTACTAGTGCAGGTTTTATTTTAATGTTGCATGAACGAAAAAAGTTTTTTATCATTAATTTTCTTTTCTTCCTTTAATTGTTTTATAGATTTTGTGTGAGGGAACGTGTAATTTAATTAATACGTACAGAAATACAGTAATTGGATACAAATAAGGAAGGTAAGATTTCAAAATAATTTCCTTCAAAAGACTCATTCAATGAAAGATCATTCAATTCATTGAAAGATTACATTCAATTTTTCTTAATAGGTAGCATAACGTTATGCAAATTACATACTATATATAGGTTAGGTCCTAATATCCGGCATCATGCCGACCCCTATGGTGCCGGAATTTAGAGCTTTTACTATATTCCGTATTTAACATAAACAGCCAACACTTTACTTCAACAGGTCATCTTTTCCTTCAAAATGAACTTGGATACTAATTGTCGCAAACTGAGCCAAATTGGGGACATCAAAAGCCCATGGATAATGTTTGCCCTTTTTAGGTCTCGAATCAAGGACCTTTAGTAAACAAGCTCCTTTCCAAATATACAAATCAGTTGTCTGAGTGAAAAGATTTTCTTATCTATTTAAGTAATTACTTGAATACACAACTAGATACTTGAGCTGTATATTATTATAATATAGGCAATATATTTGTTTTTGTCATTTTATCTTTTAAAACTATTACATTTTAAAATTATTTCCAACAAATCGACAAATTTATTGCTGCTAAGTTTTTGTGTAGTTGACATTTATGCAGCCTTGCGTAGGTAACTGGTAACTTTCAATAAATAATGTTGCTATAAGTTATATTGCATATGTCTGTGTACAATAATATACTGCTTTAGTACACTACTTATTTTTAAAACTTCAAGATCGTATTATACAGAACTAAACCAAAATGGAAAATACATGATTTTAGAATTTCCATAGACTGTAGCTTCATGCGCATCTAAAAAAAACAATACCTATAAGTTTCAGTGGTGTATCCGGATGCAATCAGCCATCTGTTAAAATAACATTAATTCCAACTGTTAACGTTTTGTATTTTTCAAAACAAGTATGTCGCATACGCTGCAAATTTTATTTCTCCGTAATTTCTATATGAAGGTGTTATTTACATTTAAAGATTAATGATGAAATTGTAAATTAATGTGGAGTATCTCTATATGTATATAATCTCTATTTCATTCAAATATCTAATAAAAGTTTAAGAACGTTACGGTTAAAAGTGTACATATTTAGAACACATTTTTATAAAAGAAATTAACGAAACAATGTGTATTACCATAAAATAAACGGAGAAATAAAGATTTTAATAAAACAGTAATATATAATACATTTTATTGGCAAATTTAAGAAAATATTTTTAAAAAATATTTCAGCATTTTAGTAATATAACTAAATGAAAACGACTGGGTGCCAAGCGCAAAACGGTAAATCTTTTGAAATTAGTAGAATGATTTCGATCATACCTCAAACAAATTTAACAATGAAAATTCATTCCCCAACGTTTCAGCGTTTAAACAATGACCTCTTCAAGGACATTTAGTTAAAAAAAATAAATATAATTAAAAAACACTGTTACAATATAATTAATTATCGTAACAACTTCAATTCTAGTTTACCTGGAAGTTCATGTACAGGCAATGATGTTTACAAAAATAACTGCAAAATTAGGTACAAAGTTAATCTCCTTTTAATAGGATTAATCATGAGTTTTTGAATGTATAATTTTATTGCAGTAATGTATTTTTCATATAGAAATTCTTTTAATAAAGGCCCTTGAAGACGACATTTAATTGATGTAGAAACGTAGGGCAATGATTTTTCAATCTTAAGTTTGCCTGTGATTAATTCGAAGTCTTTTTATTAATCATAATTTTATAACAACGTTAAAATATTGTACAAAACTTTATGAGGTTGTTTTCAGTAGTTGATATTGCAAAGGGTGGAGGAAAAAAGGGCCATTAAAACCATTCACTTGATTATTATTCTGACTTTTATCAGCTGTTCGTGACTGACCACTGCTGACAAAGTGACTGCAATAAAAAAGTAGAATTTAAACACCATGTTAGAGGATTTACAAGCGGAAACTAACTATGCTGATTCACTTGAAAAAAAAACGTTGACATTGTAGTTATTTGATTGTCTTCATGAGACTCTGCACCCTGCTATAAACACACGCCAGGACCTTGTAGCGCACTATCTAACGCCAATGACAGCCGTGGTCATGACCCGAGGTTGGATCTCGACGCTAAACGGTAAACATGTTTTATAGCCTGAACCGAAACTGTTGACAGTAAAATTTTAACTCATCAGTTACAACAGAACAACCAAACAATTGAACACGGTCATAAATTTCATTGCGAGGAAGAGTTACCGCATTAGTGCCTTGCACTTTTACCAACTGTTTCCATCCAGCTTATCTCACCTCTAGGCCTTGGCACACATTCTGAGCAAGATTGTGCTTCAGCAAAAATTCTAAAAACGAACTAAAAAAGTCCGTGACCCGAATGAAAACCACTCAATAATAATCGCGCTACACATCTTGCCCTTTAGGAAATTGTTTCAGTTACGGCTTATAGATTGTAAAAAGTGTGGCTTTTAACCTATCGACCACAAATGATTTATGCAGCCTCTAAGTAAAACATGGAGATCAAAATGTTGATTTCAAGTATTTATCGTAAAAGTTATATTTTCACTAATTTATTTACTTAAGAGTTCATGCTAAGTGATGTTATGTAAGTAAAATGAGAATCAAAATAAGTAAGAAATATATTTCTCACATTAATCCTATCAAATTTGTTTATTGAGATGAGTAAACATTTTTTATCAGTACACACACACACACACACACACACACACACACACACACACACACACACACACACACACACACACACACACACACACACACACACAAACACACACACACATTCACACTCACAAACACACAAACACACACACACACAAAAACACACACACACACACACACACACACACACACACACACACACACACACTCGCTCACAAACAAACAAACACTCACAAATACACACACACACACACACACACACACACACACACACACACACACACACACACACATACACACACAGTAATGGCCCCAAAAAGTGGAGACGAAGTGGAGTGAAATTACAAAAATTTAAAATTTGTTTAACTTTGAATAATACTTGAAAAAATAATTTGAAAAGTTTTTTCTCAACTTAAAACCTAAAAGTAAAGTCATTTTGAAAGAGACGCGATGTAATTTTCCAGTGACAAAGGCCATGTTAATTAGGTGAAACCCCTATTTCCACCTAGAAGTACCATTGACATTTTATTGTGCTCAGCGGAAAAATTCTGAGAGAATTGAAAGATATGAAAAATCGTTAAATTGTACCAAAACAAAGTTAGAGGAATTGAAGGGGAAACAGATCATTTGTCCATAAAGATGAAGAGAGAGAGATGGGGAATGCCAGCCGTTGTAGGAAGTGGAGAGTAACTAATATCACAAGCCACTAGCTGATGGGACGCTAACCAAGGCTAAAACAGTCTGGAAACAACACGGAAGAAGGTACGATGTCAGACTCAGAATTGTTTTTAAACTGTGAGTGTTAAATAGACAATGTGTGGCTAAAAGCAAGTGGTGACGCTGTAAAGGTAGAATTCGCGTTTTCCGGAGTAAGTTTTAGAGGTATACCCCCTAAAACTGAACATTAAAATCGGCATTCAAAGTGCTTTCTGTTTTTCAAATTTTAAAACGTACGCGTCGCGCATTGTTAAGTGAGTGCTAAAATATAAAAATAACCTTAAATGCTAAATGAAATGTAAGCAACGCCGAAATAAATATCAAGAACAGTTAAATTAAGATTTAAAAAAGTAAATTAGGCGAGGATAACAAACTTTAAACAACAGACTTTTTCAAATTTTTATAAAAAGACGATCTACTTAAAACATAAATATTAAGACTAAGAAACATCCCGTGCAGCCAAACCAAAAACAACCTACGCGGGATGAGAGCGAGTAGCCAAGGAGGAAAGAGACCGAGTGCGAGATTTGACCCCCAGACCAAGGACAGGCTGGATCTAGTACCAAAACACCGGACCGAGGGCTGTTCCAAAGTATTCCCGTGGCCAAAACAAGTTAGCACTGTCTTTGGTTCTTTTTAAATTTTGATTAATTAAATTTATTTGAGATTTAAAAATTTTTAAATCAATTTTAAGAAGACAAATTTAAAAATCATATTTTCTTATTTTAAAATTAAATTTATATTATAAGTAGTCTAAAAGGACTCTAGAAAGTTTTAATTTATTGTAAAACGTTTTTTTAAAGATTTCAATAAGGAGAGATTTGCAAAGTAAACATACATTTTGAAAATAGCTTCAACTGAAATTATTAAATTATTAAATAAGTAGAAATTTATAAGAATAAGAAAATAATCTCATTTGATATATGATTATGTTTAGATTTACAAGTCAGTTAGTTTTAAAAATGATAATATTTTATGTCTTTTTTATATAAAATTTATGTGGTTTTTCACAAATGATTTTTGTTGATGTGTAATGTTTTTATAACAAGATATAATTAATAGAAATTACTTCAGTAAACTAATTTTGAAGTGACATTTATAAAAGAGAACTTGGGTAAAAAATTATACAAATTTAATTTTGAAGGAAATAAATAAATTCAAAGAAGATAAGAGTAGATTAAATTATGATTGGTAGTAACACCAGATTAAATAATTTGGAAATGTTTGAAAATATTTTCCAATTACATGTAAGGTATTAATTAAAATGTAGGTATTTAGAGGTAAATGTTAAAAAAAAAAATTTAATTAAAATTTTAAAAAAGTAAATGGGAGATTCGATTATAAATTTGAAATAAAATATATAAATTATTATTGAAAATTAATGAAAGATAAATATCATCACATAAGTAAAAAGAAGGACATTAAAACAAACTTTTGTCAATATTGTATATTTTTGGAGGATTATATATACTTTGTTCATGATAAATCGTTAAAGGTTGGATTATTGAGTTTTTAAATGTATTGCAAGTTAAAGAATATTATTAACGTTAAATTATTAGCAAATATTTTCAATAATTTGAGAATTATAAATTTAAATTTTGTATTAAATTTTTTCCATATAAAATTAAATAAGGAATACAATTTCTGTACTAGTTAATATTCTATATGAATACAAATTTATGTTTTTTATTAACTTACGACTAAGAGTTAAACTTCTGTTTTCACTTAACAAATTTCTTAAATAATTCTACAATCTAGTCATTAATCTGTGTGATCCCTTAAACAAAATTTTCCCCGAAATATATTGACTCAAAGGGTTAAATATCAGTAAGTCACAACACACACACACACACACACACACACACACACACTCACACACACACACACACACACACACACTCACACACACACACACACACACACACACACACACACACACACACACACACACACACACACACACACACACACACACACACACACACACACACACACACACACACACACACACACACCATTGTATATATATTACAATATTGGAAAAAGCTAACAAAATTTGTCTTTGAAATATTTTGGTTATTAATATGATTTAAATTATCCCACATATTTTTAGCATCAGCAAATTCTAAGACTAGACAATAACACATATGTACGCTCACATCAGGTCACACTAAAGCAAAACATCAGCGCATACTAAGACATGATAATACATATGAGGGACGACATTAGCACATACTAAGGCACATCAGGTCACACTAAAGCAAAACATCAGCGCATACTAAGACATGATAATACATATGAGGGACGACATTAGCACATACTAAGGCACATCAGGTCACACTAAAGCAAAACATCAGCGCATACTAAGACATGATAATACATATGAGGGACGACATTAGCACATACTAAGGCACATCAGGTCACACTAAAGCAAAACATCAGCACATACTAAGACATGATAATACATATGAGGGACGACATTAGCACATACTGAGGAAACACACCAGATCATATTCAGGTAAGACATCATATTCAGCTAAGGCAAGACATCATCATATGCTGAGGCAAGATATCAGCACATATTAAGGCAAAAAATCAACACATACCAAGGTAAGACAGCTTCTACTACGGTAAGACATTAGAACACTCTAAGTCAAAACATTAGCACACACTAAGGCAAGACATCAGCGCATATTAAGGCGCATCAGGTCATACTAGATCAAGACATCAGTATATAAGGCATGACATCTGCACATAATGAAGCATAACATTAGCACATACTGAAGCAAGACATCAAGACTTACTAAAAGCAAGTAATCAGTAGAAATTAAAGTAAGACATAGGCACATACCGAATCAAGGCAAAAACATATTTTGAGGAAAATCAGCGCATAATAAGGTATGTGTTCAGTACATACTGAGGAAATATCACGTAAGAACTAAGTCGTTCGCACGTACTAAAGTAAGACATCAGCACATACTGAGGCAAGTAATCACCACATATTAAGACAAAACATCAGTACACACTAAAGCAAGACAACAACACATACTGAAGCAAGTCATCAGCAAGTACTAAGGAAAGACATAAACACATACTAAGGCAAAAATCAGCACATAGTAAGGCAAGAAATCTACACATACCAAGGCAAGATATAAGCAAATACTAAGGGAAAACAACAATATATATTAAGGTAAAAAATCAGCAAATACTAAGGGAAGACATCAGCACATACTAAGTTAAGCAACAACATATACTGTGGCAAGTATTGAGCAAATACTTAAGCAAGGCACTAACACATACTAAGGCAAGCAACAACGCATACTGTGGCAAGCATTGAGTAAATACTCAAGCAAGGCACCAGTACATACTAAGTTAAGCAACAACATATACTGTGGCAAGTATTGAGCAAATACTTAAGCAAGGCACCAGCACATACTAAGGCAAGCAACAACCCATACTGTGGCAAGTATTGAGTAAATACTTAAGCAAGGCACCAGCACATACTAAGGCAAGCAACAACCCATACTGTGGCAAGTATTGAGCAAATACTTAAGCATGGCACCAGCACATACTAAGGCAAGCAACAACCCATACTGTGGCAAGTATTGAGCAAATACTTAAGCAAGGCACCAGTACATACTAAGTTAAGCAACAACATATACTGTGGCAAGTATTGAGCAAATACTTAAGCAAGGTACCAGCACATACTAAGGCAAGCAACAACCCATACTGTGGCAAGTATTGAGCAAATACTTAAGCATGGCACCAGCACATACTAAGGCAAGCAACAACCCATACTGTGGCAAGTATTGAGCAAATACTTAAGCAAGGCACCAGCACATACTAAGTTAAGCAACAACATATACTGTGGCAAGTATTGAGCAAATACTTAAGCAAGGTACCAGCACATACTAAGGCAAGCAACAACCCATACTGTGGCAAGTATTGAGCAAATACTTAAGCAAGGCACCAGCACATACTAAGGCAAGCAACAACCCATACTGTGGCAAGTATTGAGCAAATACTTAAGCAAGGCACCAGCACATACTAAGGCAAGCAACAACACATACTGTGGCAAGTATTGAGCAAATACTAAAACAATACGGTAGCACATATTAAGGCAAGCAACAACCCATACTGTGGCAAGTATTGAGCAAATACTTAAGCAAGGCACCAGCACATACTAAGGCAAGCAACAACCCATACTGTGGCAAGTATATAGCAAATACTGAAACAATAGAGTAGCACATACTAAGGCAAGCAACAACACATTCTGTGGCAAGTATTGAGAAAATACTTAAGCAAGGCACCAGCACATACTAAGGCAAGCAACAACGCATACTGTGGCAAGTATTGAGTAAATACTTAAGCAAGGCACCAGCACATACTAAGGCAAGCAACAACCCATACTGTGGCAAGTATATAGCAAATACTGAAACAATACGGTAGCACATATTAAGGCAAGCAACAACACATTCTGTGGCAAGTATTGAGCAAATACTTAAGCAAGGCACCAGCACATACTAAGGCAAGCAGCAACCCATACTGTGGCAAGTATATAGCAAATACTGAAACAATAGAGTAGCACATACTAAGGCAAGCAACAACACATTCTGTGGCAAGTATTGAGAAAATACTTAAGCCAGGCACCAGCACATAATAAGGCAAGCAACAACATATACTGTGGCAAGTATTGAGCAAATAATAAAGCAAGACATCAGCACATACGAAGGCAAAACATCAGTACGTACTAAGGCATGGCAACACATACTGAACCAAGTCATCAGCCCGCACATACTAAAGTAAGTCAATTAATTATTAAGTATTTGTAAGTAATATATTACAACCGTAGGAATAGGCTCCCGTCCATCCAAATGTTTTTAGAATGGTAATTTATAAAGAAATCTCCTTAAGAACTGAGTTCGAAAAAAAATTAGTACCCCTTCCAACCAAAAAATGTGTTACGAGCGTCTTTTAGCTCGTAGCTCGTAGCGAACCATTTATGGTTCAACGATCAGCCATAAACTAAATATGAGATAAAAACACATGTTTACGTGTTTTAATGAGTTAAGTCGAGTTAAATGCATTTGAAAGTAAAACAATGCTTTCGGGTTGGATTTAATAACGGATAAAATTTATATTAGTTCAATTTACACGCTCTTTCTACTTTATTTTTGCAGTGTCACATCAGCCACTATAACTGTTATTGTCTTCGATATATAAGAAAGGATTGTAAATATAGATAGGTTTAAGGAAGATACATAAAACCACATAAAGCAGATCATGGCATCACGTTTGCTGTGACGAGTAGCTGAGTAGACCTACTCTCTAGCGGTGACATTACCAGTTGTAAGAGACTACCCGACTTTCTTTGTAAGTAAAACACCGCCGTTGAACACATCGTTAAAACACCTTTTTTAATTTCAAAAAACGAGATAACTATATACATCGTGATATTAATCTTTACCAACTGTGTAATATATTTTATCGTCAATCTTACTAATGAAATATCTTTAATTTCGTTTTAAAACATAGTGATTTACTCGTTTTCAGACTTGGACAATAAGTTGAGCAAAAAAAAAAAAAAATTACAGAAACATTAACAAATAATATTTGTTCATTACATTATAACTATAGAATGATAATAATGAACCTTTTATATCAATAAGTTGGCTTCAAAGAGACACGATTGACTGAGTAATTGGTCCATACGGATTCATTATATTATAATTTGTTTCAAAATAAATATGCACCTATATGTGCATAAAACAAAATTTTTAAATTTTCCTAAAGACTATTTTATATTTGTTAAATATTTTATTGAAACAGATAGTATTAAATCATTTAAACAATATTTATCTGCTTTTACTTTATAAAGAGAAAATCAATAAAAACTTTTTAAATTGATAATTTATGGATTAAATGAAAATTTTACCAATAAAATATCAGACTCAGTATTCAGTTGTTTCATAGCCAGATCGAGATCTAATAAATTCTCAGTATTATATTTAACCGAATGAAAGCCCTTTTCCTTGTCTGTACGACACCAATAGCTAATGTTCCAAGACAAATTAACTAAACGTTCAAACCACTGGATGATTTCTAACAAAGATTACAATTAATAAATAGGAACAAGTGACATTCCTGAGAGGCTGCGTCCAGTTGAATAATTACTTCACCTGAGGCCTTGGAGAAAGTGGTCCAGGAATGTCTGAAAGGATAGACGGTGGAAACGTGAGAAGAAAGTCAAACAGCGGTGAAGCAGAGATCACTATCCTTTGATGTTCTGCGCTAGTAGTATTATTGGAGATCATAAAAAGATATCGTTGACTTAATTAAATAAGAATTATCAATTTAGGAATTCTGGGTAAATAATTACATTGGTTTTGGCAAGGCAGAAGTAATACACAAGTATCATTTTTTCATTTCTTTTGGTTTGGAAACAAATAAAATACTAGTTAGAAGGTTTTTCATCAAGAAAACTTGGATTAGTTTAATTTTTATCTTTTACAAAATGTGTTATCTTAAAATACTTTAAATTAGATACAATATTTAGTGGAAATCGGTAACTCGATAACATTCCTGAACAACAATATTATTATTTATTAATTCACTTGTCAAAGAAACTACTACTTACAAGCATACCACTGTATGCAGCAGACGTGTTTCGCACTTGGTCAGGACATTGTTCAATGCTCACGGACTCATGGTGTATAGATTTTTACAGTGACCTAATGATATTCAACCCCAACACTCCAAGTAAAAATAATATTCTTTCAAAATATTAGTAATACCTGGAATATTTGTTTGCGCAAAGGATAGCCTTAATTAATAGAGAGCGCAAGAAATTATAAAATCTTTTAAGAGTGAAAATTGATAAAGTAAATACTGTACCTAAAATAGTCCACAGCTTTAGCGTCATATTTTCTCTGAAGCGTTATACGGATACATTAAAAATATACATGCAAAGACAAATTTTATTACATTATTTTAAAATATACAAAAGGGAAAAATATTTGTATAGCACAGTATAAAAATAATAATTTCCATATACTATGAATAATGAAGCAAAATTTGAAAAGGAAAACCTGTATTTGTAAGCTACTAACCTATGATGACTTTCGGCGGGACAGTAACGCTTCCTCACTGACTCCATGTTTATTCTGAGAATAACATTATGTCCCGCTTCAAGCGTATAAATATAAAGTAATATTTTCTGACTCTCGCGCTCCATGAAGTCTACGAACGTCAAACATTGAAAGTAAACACGTTCCTAATGATAATTTAAGTCAGCTTTACGTATTTGCTAGAAAAACAGGGAGTTTGAACGCTTGTGTTTAACATTCAGGCTAGGTTTGAACGCTTGTATGAAGAATAGTTGAACTGAGAAGAAAACTAAAGTGTCCTAACATTAGGAGCAGTGCTCAAATACAATGTTTATCTAAATTGTGTTAAATATCATCAGAAAATAAAAGAAGAATCAGCACTTTTTATAGAAAATACTTTATTCTAAGGAAGTACTTTATCTTATATTTAAAAAAATATTTTTATATCATAAAAGTAATAATTGAAAAACGCTATTATTCGTATATGTTTCATTAAATTTATTGATTAAGAACAGTATTTCTTATTGTTTCCAAATTATTATTGTTTCTACTAAACTGTGATGCTCTGATTTCAATTATGTTTTCATATTCTCTCCTGCTCTATACTATTTCTATGCTTATTTCAGACTAATGCTAGACTAGTGTAATGTGAAATGTTTATGTATAAACATTTTTTACATTGATCCCGTTTCAAGGTGCCTCAAATATAGTCACTATAATAACTAACCTCAATTGTGCTTGTGCAACTACTTGGATTTTACTGTTGTAGAAGGCAAAACAAACCTTACAAAACCATTTACTCTTTGAAAGTAATAATATTTATACAAAACAAAATAAAAACATTTTTTTTCGCGATACAGTAGCTTCAAACAATTTTGGAAGCTGGATATGTTCAAAACCTCAGTTTCTGGAAGTGAAACTATGAAGTCGTTCATTCGAGGATTTGGGAAATGAAGTTTGGTTTTGGTTCGTTTCGGACCAGGAATACATCTTCGACCCTTATGAGCTTCCCTCTATTTGATCTTCGAGGCTGAGAGATCCGAAGAATCAGTGAACCTGAGAAATCAGACAAATAGTAATGTTTTTGATTCGTCAGTTCTTTTTTGAATGCAATTTGTCCTTTCCACTCAGTTTCTGAATCCGAGAGGAATTACTGAGGGCGTTCTTTAACTATTTGATTGTTCCTGTAATATGACTCCAATTCTTAATTCAATTCCCGAGTCTAAGAGCAATCAAATAAATAGTGATCTTTTTTCGGAAAATCAATTGTAACATCGTGCTTTGAAGTAAATCATGAAAAGGAATTGCTACAGCTTCACTTGACAGCTCTAGTCTGTCTTTCCCTCTCAGCTCACTATTACTATCTCCTCTCCACTTTCACTACTATCCCCTCATCACTTCCACTACTGCCCCTCTCCACTTCCACTACTATTAACTCTCCACTCCCACCACTATCTTCTTCACACTCATTACTACTATCCCCTCTCCACTCCCTCTACTATCCCCTCTCTACTCACCACTACTATTACCTCTCCACTCCCTCTACTATCTCATTTCCACTCATTACTACTATCCCCTCTCCACTCCTATTACTATACTCTCTCCACTTCCACTACTATCCCCTCACCACTTCTACTACGGTCCTCTCTCCACTCTCACTACTATTACCTCTCCACTCCCTCTACTATCTCATTTCCACTCATTACTACTATCCCCTCTCCACTCCTATTACTATACTCTCTCCACTTCCACTACTATCCCCTCACCACTTCTACTACGGTCCTCTCTCCACTCTCACTACTATTACCTCTCCACTCCCATTCCTATCTTCTTCACACTCATTACTACTATCCCCTCTCCACCCCCTCTACTATCCCCTCTCCACTCCCACTACTATTCTATCTCCACACCCACTACTATATCCTTTCCATTCATTACTACTATCCTCTCTCCGCTCCCACTACTATTCCCTCTCCACTCACGACTACTATCCTCTCATCACGGCTCTACACTCCTCACTACTCTTCACTTACAACTACTACCCACTCAACACTACTCTTCACTCTCCCCCACTCTCCACTATCTACTACTCTCTACTCTCTAATCTCCACTCTAAAAAAGTCTCATATATCCGAAAATGATTACTTCAAATCTGTCATTAGTAAATACGACTACTCGTCCTTTTACCAAACTTAATTGCAATTAAATGAACAGAAAACTCCCATTTAGCCGAATTAGATTTTGTTTATACGGAAGTGACCATTTATGGTGCGGCGCTCATTACACGTAAAGGTCAACCTCATAATGCTACAAACCTAGTCCTTTCTTCGACATAAAGCGTATCCTTTAAGACATGACTGTCGTTTTCCTTTGTATTCGCTGCTGGTTTCCCCCAGGACATCCCTCAAGGCCGGAACATGATGGGCATCGCTAATTAGAAGTCGTGAGTCAATACTACAATTTGGAGTACGACCTTACCATAGTCATTACAAGCGTTTATTCAAATTACTTACTTTCGTCGTTGTGCACGCTCGTAGTGGTGCCGTAAAGAACTATTGTTGTCGCCATCTTGGACAAGGACAGCGTGACGCTTGTTCAATTACGTTCAAACGGAATTTTAAACACATTAGTTAAATTGAAAACCAAAGCCTTGTCACCTTCCTAGTGTCAAGATATTTGCGTGATGACGAAGCTCAATATTTTCGTCTCTAATGCTGACCCTTCTGGATTCCCCCTGACTTCTAAGAAAAATATGAATATTTTACTCTACCCTTCATTGGAAAAAACTTTACAAAATTATTATAATTTATTTAATTAGTGCTTAGCTAGTGAGACTAATTCACAATGGTGAACAAAATAGCAGCAGAACTCTATCATAAATGATGTCGACAAAATCACCGATACCAATCTGTTTAGTAAACTGGTAAGAAGTGAGAATTGAGTCTAATGTTTTAGTATTTATCTTTCTTAAACTTATTATTAGCGCTTGACCAGTGCTGGAAGTCTCTACCAAGATTGAAAAATACAATGTAAAATACAAAAATAAATGTTTTAAGAAATCCTTTAGCTAATATTTTTTTATAAAATTTTAAGTAACTATAGTGTTTGTTGTAATCTTATGTAACTAAATAAATAAAACGTAACGAAATAAAAATCAGCAGGTGTATTTCGTTTTTTTTTAGTCATGTTTTGATGGTGAAGGAGCTTGCGTATCCCAAAGACAATTATTCCTTGTACGTCGTCGATAATTAAAAGGGTTCTCTAGTAGAAACGATTGATAGGACTTCCAAGAATGGGTTTGCGTCTTGAGACGAGTAAAAAGAATTAAAAGTGAAAAACTCTAAAGCAATATAGAGAAACAATGGAATAGGGAGAAAAAAGTAAACAACCAATGCAAACAAAAACTGATATTAAAATAGGAATTTGAAACGTACATGATGCAAGAGGAAAGAAGGAAGATATTTTGAGGTAAGTAATGAAAATGAAAATAAATGTAATCGTGTTACATATAAGCAAAAAAAAGGGAGTCTGTAATGGAAGAAGTCGCAGAATTATTTAGAAATTTTCATTGACACAAAATCACATAAGAACTAAAAAAAGGATGTCTCATAAAGAAGAAATACAAAACGCAATGAATAATTTGGGACATAGTAAAGAAAGCTATACACATTTTGTAAAGCCATAGATACATTGTATAATGATCATAAGAATAGCTTACTCGCCTAAGATACAGAGATGGTGGAAGAGGACTAATTATAAGCGAAATGAAACTAAGTTTTAAATAATTTTGGAAATTAACGAAATATTATAAATATGGAAAACATTAATTCCGAAAAACGTAGAAAATGGGAAACGAAGTATCATGGCAAAGAAAAATATGTTTCAATAGATATATGTAAACATTGTTAGTTATGGATAACGTATGATTTCTTTAATCATAAAGTTAAACAAATTCAAATTGCAACATGAATGGGGAAGATTATACTATGTAACCTTACGGCAGTAAAACAAGGGAAAGTAAAAGACATCAGTGTTTACAGAGGAAGTGATTATAGATGAGACCTTATTTTTTAAATAAAACAAGTTATTGCGAATTCTTATAAATAAGAAATGTCAAACCTGTACAATGGGATGAGAACCCTAGATGTAACATCCAAATACCCAAGAATATTATTTAACGACTCAAGGGCGAAGTAGGAAGGTAGGAAACCCTCCGCCGAGAAGATAATATCTTTCATATATTATAAGAATTATTATCTTTATTATAAGATATCTTTTTAATCATTTATCATTTAAAAATTAGTCTAACACGCCAGCCAGTATCAAATTTCATAATAATTTTAAACTCTCAAACTTATATTTTAATATATTGTAACATCAAAATAGTTTTCGTATAAAAAGTGTTGACAGTAAACTGAAAGTTGTTAATAGGTCCACGTATATAGTGTTTCAAAAACACTTTAATGTAATTACCTTCATTTGGGAATTTTGAAATAAAAACTTTATAAGAAATAAAACGTTTGAAGAACAATAAATACGTTCCGTGGCTATTTTTTGTATTTACGATAAATCCGCTAAAACTGAGAATGAGGTTTTTCAAGTAGTCTTGTATATTCAATATTTGTGTTCAGAATTGTTATTTGTAAAAGTTAAAATTTTTATTTTCAGTCCTTGTTTTTGTTTCAAAATTTTAACAAGGTTTTTAAAAATAAATACAATTTGTACACATACCTAACTTTAATTTTGTTTAGAACTCTTGATATTTGAAGTGAATTTAAACTAATGAGAGATTTAATTACTTAGAGCAACTATGGTGTGATTTTTAATTATAAATAAATAAAACCTCTTTAAACAAAACTTTTTTTATGCCCTGATGTACATTTCAATTGCTTTGTAATAGGAATGTACTTTAGGATGTAAATAAAACGTTTTTGTGGCTGAAAAGGTTTGATTTATTTATAGTTAATAACACATTTAATTCACTCATTTTATTAGCTTCTGTAAAATACTAAGCTTTATAATTGCATTTAACTTTTCAAATTTGTCTTTGCAAGGATAAATTACTCTCTACATCTCAGTAAAAACTCCTTCCAGAAGAAATTTCCGACTGATTTATTGACGGTCCTATACACAAATTTATTTAAGCAATATTTAGATTTGCAAGGATAAATTACTCCTGCAGTGTCTTTACTGTCGGCGGACGTATGATAAAGCGTTTGAAATTACACCTCAATCGATATACCACATCTCTAATGAGATCCGTATTTAAAACATGTCGAAGCACACGAGTAATTTTGCTATTACTAAAAATGGCTACATTGTTAAATCTGTCGCAACAACTGCATTCTACAATGCGCCAATTAACCGACAAACAGTTTAGATTGTCATCTAACTTGAAGCGAACTTGTTACATCATCTAACTGTCGCTGATTGTGACCCTTGCCTGCCTCTCTCAGCCATCATAAATACGTAACTACCCACGTTCTTATCCATACAACACAATATCCACAATCCATGACCTAACTATTTAATATCCAGGTGGCATAGGGAGAGATAGAGTCTTACTGACGTTGCTGTATAGACATATTGTTCTTATTCAGTTTTAGTTTGAACCTTCTTATAAAAAAATGTTTTTCTATCATCATTAAAATACAGCATTTGATGTATCTAACCTATATACGTGAGTGTGTAAAGCATGTTTTAAATATAAAAATAGAATATTTATGACTTCTCCTCAAAGGTTAAATCATTAGTTATGGCGTTTTAAAATATCTAAATGTACTGAGATCATTAAATACTAAATATTCCCAGTGTAATAAATATTTTACATTAAAGCAAGTCCAGTATTACCGAGAAAATATAGGCCTAATACATTTAAATAAAAGGAAAGTTATAACAATGCGTTTAGATGGGAAAGGCCGTATTAAACTATGCCGGGTGTTGGATTTATCCACTTCACTTGGACTCACCGTTACTATCTTTTACTTGGTGTAAAATTCCACTTCTAACTAGCTGAATATTTTAAAACTGTGATCCTTTTAACAAAGTAACAGCAACAATAGCAATTAAGAAATAGGGCAGCACATATATTTGAAAATTTTCAATTTATGGCCAATCAGTTTTGTTTAATAAAAATTACAGACAATGATTGTTTTTACAATAACAATAAGTCGATAGTGACGGACAACAGTTATAATTACCGTCCAAATATTTAGTGACTGAAATAAATATTGAAAGTTATTGACCATATGAACATAATTGTTCATTTCTTAAGGAAAAAACTGGTATATTTTCATTATGGCTTGTTTCATTATCTATACCAGGGGTCTCCAAACGTTTTTACTCAAAGGCCACATCGAAAACTTTTGGAGGAAAGGCGGGCCGGCAATATTTTAGGGAAGAAAGTCTATTCCCTCCCCCCATACACTCACGACGTTTATTTCTAATCAAGAGCTCAGTTGTGGTCTTTGTGATATTCTTCCTTGCTTTTTTAATTGTTTACAGGTAGTTTTACACTTATAAAGAAAAGAATGGCAGGTGAAAAACGAGTACTGTACTCATATTTAATAGTAAAAATGCTTTAAAGGAAATATATTATACATTTTTTCCAGTATGCTAGCTTTCCACGGGTCGGTAAAAATCTGTTTGTGGGCGACATGTGGCCCGCAGGCCGTAAGTTGGAGACCTCGGATCAATATAACTCCTATAATAAAAAAATACAAAATGCCTTTATGTGATTTCGGCTCAGTTTAATGTAATTTGTAGTTTTTGTTGATAATTAATAATACTCAATATAAGAAATAGTAAACCACTACCGCAAAGTTAAGAAAAATGTAATTATATCTATGTAATTACCTATCACTACCAGTGTCGTCACTGTCCCACGTTGTTTAAAACAACTGTTTTGTTGTTTAAAACAAAATAAAAATATTGCGTCAAAATATATTTATAGCCTTTGATATTAGTCATTAAAAGGTATGACTGAATTAGTAGTCACTAAAAGACGTTACTTACTTGATTGCCGCATTGCGCAGGTTGGTATGCTCGCATAACGTAATTTAGTGTTCATAGTTTTAATTTTGTATATTTATTTTTGTATTTGAGCTGAAATTCTATTATTTCCAATTAAGACAAATAAAAAAAAATCTATAAAAGACGATATTTGAACAACGTTCAACGAAATAAGCTAAAATAATTACCAATAACTTATTTGTCAGAGGAGAAAAATTATAACTGTTTTATGTGTACATATATAATTCAGTAGTTAATTTGGTAAACGAGAGAAAAGTAGATGTATTTTTATAGATAAAATTCTTTAAAATCTTGATAAAGGTTGAGGCGAAGACAAAGGAAGTTTTGTCACACTCTGTAACCAGGAGTCAGCTTTAGATGCACAAATTGATAAAATGACTGAGGAACTAGAGCGTAAACAGATTCTGTAATTAAATACATCGTGACCTGCCTAACTAGTATTCTTCGCTTAGATCCATTTACTTCTTGGTTTTACGACGATAAACCCAATGTCTACATAAAACCACTTGCATTTAATATTTGTTTTCATACTTAGGCTAAAAAGATTTTCATAATGATTTGAGGTTATTACTTTAATTACATTGATCAACATCAATTTTGTCACAAGATATGTTTATAGCAAACTTTATACGCTCAATTCGAAAACGTAATTAGAATTTTTCAATCAAAAATCTTATCAATACAGGGTAACAAACACAAATGCGTTTTTAATTTAGATTAAATACTTTTAATACAGTCGGCGCCGCTTATTGTGATCATATTTGTCAGAAGCATATTTGATAACAATAACCGAACGCTTAATCACGATGTAGTCTACAGCCGTACTGCATTGAACTCACTGTATTATTACCACAACTGTTTGTTCTGAACTATATGTAAGCCTATCATTATATTAAGTAATTCTAATTCTGTAACACTATAATTAAACTGTACTTACCAAATTTTGATGCTATTCCGGATAGTTTTGTGTACAGTAGTAGAATTTCTGTAATTTAGTTTTCTACTTGTTAAAATTAGTGGGCATATTTCATGTCAGTTTATTTTATTCCATTGTAGATTTTTTTTAAAACACTGAATCTAGCATAATTCAAAAAAAAATATATATAGAACTACGTAAAAGACTTGATCAAAACATTTTAACATATAAAACTTCATTATAAAACACTTCAATCTTATTTACACTTCAAATTTACATTTACTTTTTCTCGAAGAATTCCTCTATATGTGACTGTCTGTAGTCTTCTCGTAAAATATTGTTTATAAATTATTCATATTCATAATGTTTGTTGAAATTTTCTGCTATTTGTTGAACAAACTGCCTTAGAATCTCAAGAGCTTGGTGAACTTCCTGCTTAGATCTTTGCGGTACACATTTATCATTTTCGTCATCATCGGTGCCTTCTTCTTCTTCAGTAACTTTTGATGTTGAAGCAACTACCTCACAAATATCGTCTTCAGTCATTTCCGCTGCTGTTTCAATACTATCGTCAACTTCCATCCACTCAGTATATTCTTTTAAGGACAAATCGAAAGGCTTCAACCTTCCTCAGATGTAGCTTGCTCTTGATTTTCTTCAACAAAAAACCCACCTTTTCCAAAGCAATTTTTCACAGTTTTTTTCAGAAACTTCATTCCAAGATTTTGCTAACAGATGAATAGCATCGAGTAAAGAAGTTTTTTTAGCCAATTCATTTGAGGTAAGGGTTTGAAATTCATCCATATTTTCTATAATTCTAGCACGTATCTCTCGTCGATAAAAACTTTTGAGATTTTTAATTATGCCTTAGTCACATGGCTGAATAATTGATGTAGTATTGGCCGGAAGGTAAATCACTTTGATGTGTTTTAGCGTAGTGCTTATGTCATTATGTGCAGTACAGTTGTCTAGTAGAAGGACAATGTTGCATTTGAGGCTGGTATCCCATTTAGTCAGCCATTCATTAAAAATTTTTGATGTCATCCAAGCATTGGAGTTTGAATGATATTCAACCGGTAGCTTTTTGATACCTTGAAAACAACGTGGATTTTTAGATTTACCGATAATTAAGAGTCTTTCTTTATGACCAACCATGTTAATACAATACACAACAGTTATTCTTTGTTTACATATTTTACAGCCGTTAGCAATTTCATTTTTAAATAAGTAAGTATGTTCGGGTAAAGCACGATAATAAAGTCCTGTTTCATCTGCATTGTATATGCAGCTAGGAGAATACTCGGCCAAAATCTTTGGCCATTCGTATTGTAACCAGTCCTCAGCTCCGACAAAATTAGTTTTTCTATTTTTTTGGCAAGATCCTCAGCTTTTAGACACATTAGTGGGCCGTCAACTCGAGCATCTTTTTCGCGAATATTTTTAAACCACAATTTCAAAGCTGATTCCACTTGCGGATCCTTCCCAGAAATATGTCTTTTGTTGTCAACATTTACATTACACTTTGATAATAACAAGATTTTTGTTGTTGTTCAATGTTTTACATAAGAGAGGTTGAGAAACGCCAAGTTGAGAAGCAGCGTTTCTTTGACTCATTTTTGGTAATTTACTGTACCTATCTAGAATATCAAGTTGTTGTTTAAGACTTAAATCGCGTCGTTTCTTTTGAGATTCGGACATCTTGCTATACTGTCCTTTGAAATTTTAAGTGACACTAAACTCTACAAAACAAACGAAAAAGATCTTTCAAAATTAAGTTATGTAAAATCACACTGAAATACTGTAATAAACGTTCATAAAAATTCACTGTTAAAAAATACAGTAGGACTGTACTGTAAATGGTTTAGTAGTAACATTAACTAATGTTAACAAACTAATGTCGACTCAGCGAGGCTAGGGTGTTTGTGTAAACAAAGAGCAAGGGAGCCATTCTGAGAACTGTGCTAAATTCTGAAACCGTTATTAAGTATTTCTGTCATTCTAAAAATTAACATTCTATGAATTGGGTGTCATTGTGTGTTGCACGTGCTGTTTACACTACTTTGTAGACATTTTTACTTGGTCTATTTTAGTATACGTTGACGCATATGATTTTGAATGGCAAATTAATTGATAATAATAAGCGAACAGATTATTACAATAAGCGGCCTAATTACAATGTATTAATATACGTCCGTGTTTGTTTTTCAATGAAACGATAACAATAACCGAATGATAACATTAACCGTGATCACAATAAGCGGCGCCGACTGTAGTATGTCACGTTAATCCAACTAAAAGCAACAATAATAGCTTCAATGTAAAAGCAGCACAATAAAAACCATTATGACGCATAGTAGTGGAAATAAATTTCCATCAATATAAATAACCAGTGTTACTGAAACGAAAATATACTTGGAAGAACTGTGGTGGTTTAGGTAATTGCAGTTTTACTTGGCTTGCACCTTATTCACACTAAAGGTTGCTATTTTCTATATGCTAACGACTATATTCTATGGTCCATAAGAATATCCATCAAGATATTTCCAACATGGAAAAGATCTACCACTGAAAATAGAATCTTAACAAAATAGAATCTAGAAGCAAAATATGCAAGAATTTCTTGAAATGGTTGTCTGTTTAGCGTATGCCAGATTATATAATAATAGATGGATATATAAAATGAATATATATATAAATTTAAATTATATGTTACATGAAAACTTTGCGTGATAGAAAATAACTGAGGGCATGTTTGAAATTAGTTCGAAAAATACATTTAGAATCGCATATTCACTTTGTGAGAGAAACATTTTTCTTTCACTTTGTTCCCTAGGGTTATTTTTTTCACACTTTCTTACAAAAATAAATGAATGTAAAGTTAAACAATTGAGGGAAAAGTTAAATAGATTACAAATAGGAATATTTCTTTCGTACACATTACCTACTGGTAGCCATTAATAAATAAGATAATTAAACGGAATAAAATATTTTTATAAGGTTATTGGATATTGAATTTATGGAAATAATAATGACTAGCCAATTAATATGAATTACATTAATGTTATATTATATAAATTCATTGACGAGTAATTAATATAATTGTATTTGATTTAATATTTTTCTCTAAGAGAAGCAATGTGGTATTAAAATTTTTTCATAAATTAAGGGTACATTTTAAGTAAATTTTAAGAAAAACACCCAAAAATATGTTTACAAGCCGAACGTTATAAACTTATCGCTTTTTTTTGATATTTAAACAAATTAATTGTTTTATGAATTTAGAGTTGAGTTACTTGCAATGTGTTTATAAACTAAGCAACATACAAATTTAAATTAATAGCCAGTTACCCCTCCATGTAAAATTGATTATACAAAATAGGCAAACCAAATGGAAAAAAGCGTTGTTAAAAAGATGGTACATAATGAGTTTATTTTGTGTAAAATATAAAACACAACTAAATATCCCTTGGCTAAATGTCTATATTTCAGATGAAATTTTTTTAAACTAAAGTAAACATATTGTCAGTAACCAATTACTTGAAATGGCTTTGTTAATATTGAAGAGTGTATAACATCGAAGAAATAAGTAAAACTTTAATGATGAAAAAAATCAATTCGTAACTCTTTTTTGTTCAGTAGGTTGTTGAGCTAAGAGGACATGTTTATGGTAGGTTTCACTAAGATAAGGAACTGGTTTGTAGATAGATTTATTTATCCTAAAATAGTAAGTTTATATTGGTTCGATCTTTGTTCAAGGATTCCCGGAATCTGTTTCTTTTACAGAAATGTTTCATCAGTTCTATATAGATAAATAGAGATGCATAGTTTAACAAGCTAATTTGAATAATTTTCTTTAGCTAGTGAGTAATTAAATTTTATGTAACAATCATTTTAGGATTAGAATGTCATGCGTAACAAAACAATAAAGCTCATAATAATAATAAAGCAATTTCGAGTTTTAAAACAAACAATGTGAGAACCTTTCCTTTATCTCCTGGTCCTATAATTTTAGAAAAGGGTATTTGCATAACAATGTGTGCTTTTACTCTCAACTACTTATTATAATTACATATAGTTTCTAATAATACTCCTGATATGTTCAACTAAATTATATTATAGTGATTACGCTACAAGATATGTATGTATAACTATTATTGTCCTACTTGTAATAATGATGAATATTATGACTAGGATTATTGTCATATTAAACAATAAAATAAAATAAATAATCAATTTTATGTTGTTATAAATAATTATGCCATTAATTAAATTAAATAATATCCTTATAACTTCAAAAATCTAATTATACAGTTGTTATCAAGTATAATCTTCTTTCCCAGATAATTTCATTATGCAAATAAAGTTTTATGTAATAGAAACAGCTTTAAAAACGTTTATTTCTTTTAAATAAAGACTAACATTTGTATTTTTTTTCAAAAATTGATAAATATTTTAAATGAACATTCAAGTAAATTTTAATGAACGATACTTAATTTACCCATACATATTTTGGGATCAACATTAACATTTTTTTATACTTGTCAAGATAATTCATTTAGATTTAAAAATCGAAAAATAAGTTTTGAAAATCATTCGAAAAATAGTTTTTTTTTCAACATTTCATTAATTTAATAATTGAAGTCTTAAAATTAAGGTTGAAGAGTTTTTACTTCAACATTTCAAGTTTTCAGGTAATGGTTTAACAACAATGTAAATTGTTTAAGTTGCAAAAAAAAATTCTTCACTAATTCTCACTATTAGAAGACGTAATGTTTGTGTAATAAACGAGTATTTATTTCATTAAATAAAATTTATTTCTCGTAAAATTTATGACATGTAAACATTTTACAAATATTTTTTTGTAATACTTATTTAGTAATAAAAGTAGTAACAGAAGTAGTATTGTTTCATTTTATGTAAGACGAATTGACGTATTATACGACTTAGTATATTATATCGACCTAATGTACACTAATAAACTCTTTTACAATGCAAAATATATTCACAATATTCTGGTATAAACCTTATTATTATTCAAAATAACTAGAATAAATGAGTTCCATAAGCATTTAGAAAATTCTTAATTCTGCTAATCCTGGTCACATGACATAAAAATAGCTATTCAAATAAAGGGGAAATACAATAATAAAATAACTCATTGTTTACTATTTCAGGAAACCTTATCACATAAACTGAACAATAACGGTTTAGATGCAGCCAGACGTATTGACTGGATTATACATCGACTGTGAGACGTCAGTGGATTACAGTCAATTTGAATGCTTAACTTTCGCTCAAAGAACTTTCCCACTTGACACTAAGACCTGACGATTTTTGACAACACAGACTTTCGCTAATTAAATACACTGACATTTGTGCCTATTTGTTATAGCAATTAGCAAGAATGCAGCATGTAAGTGACAACTGGGCTTCTTGGTTGGAAAGTGCTTTTCAAAATCAGTTACTTCTAAAGTTACACAGATACCCAAGTACAATAATGAGTTTGTCAAGTGATAAAATGTAGTTTTACAAACGAAAAGAAAGACAATAAGGCCTAAAGCTTGTTTTGACTATTAGTCTGTTTATCTTATTATTTACGTGAGTACGTTTGCAATTTATTTTGAATACGTTATTCGATCCCGTGAAATGTCAAGTTAATATTTTTCATATGTATTTATTTAATGTAAATTAATGTTAAAAACAAGAATAAACTATACAAACAATATTGTTCTAAAGTTTTCTCTGACCACAATATCTGAATTTTCAAGTAAGTCTAGCTGTGACTAGTTACTACCTAATAACAAGACTTCTTTACAAATATAATTTGTGAACAGTCCTAATACCTATACTATTATTATAAACATTTTATTAAATTATATGATGTCTTATAAGATAAATGTTTATTTACATCGAAATGTTTTAAATTAATTTCACACCATAGTAAATAATTAGATAGGAATATAATATAAGATATTACGCATATATTTGTTATGATTCATTCTTCTGATAACGTAAAAGAATGATTTAAGTAACGTATCATTCATAATTATACAACTTTAAAGGAAAGTAAGTCTAAAATATAAGCATTAGATAATTTATTGAAATTAGTAATATTGAATGAAATTTTTATTTTAGAAACATTTGTTACAACCTTTTCAATTACTAGCCAAATAAGAAAAGTAACCTTAAAAAACGGAGAAAGAAAATACCAAGAAATCCCAATTTACAACGCGACCTTGACGTTGGTTAGCTCCTTCCCGTGTAAAAGAGTTTTTTAAAAATGGGACACAAATTTTGAAAATTAAAATAAATGAGGACATGAGTAATTTTTTTGTTAATATGTTGGCACACCTATATGCAGCCATATTATAATTCAATTAGTATGCTCTATTTTAATTCAATGAAGTAATGCCACAGTGTTAACACACAAGATGTAGCGCTGATCATGAATTGATTTTTTTAAAATTTTTTATTTTGTTTTCTTCGTAAGAGTGATAATCAATGAAAGTTTAGAATAAATAATTATTTTCATATTTTGCTTTCATAATTAATAATACCATACATAATATACTAGTTTTATTTTTTTTAAATATATGCTAACATCTCTGGTCATTACAACTATTGCGTGATAATGAAGAATTTATTTCTCAAGTTAATCCATTATCTTCCCGTTTGAACGTTCGTTTTTAATATGATGGAAACGTGAGATTTCATCATCGTATTATCAGATTTCCTTCTTGAAGTGAAAACGTTTGTAGCGACGTCTACAACAATGTATTGGATGGACATAAACACACAATTTCGTGACAGTATAATTTCCGTTAGTTTAATGGCGTCAGTATAAATTCCGTCAGGATACGCTATGAGTCAATTCAAAATGAATTAAATGATAACATATGATTTCATGTATTAGCTGATTTTTTGTTATACGTTATGTCGTAAAACATCTGTTTTAACACGTAGGTTATGTTACATTATTTATTAAACATTGCTGGAGGAAAACGTTATTAATAAATAGTTTTGATAAGTTAATAAATATATCAGTTTTATTTAAATTTGGATAAATCCATATAGAAATAATTCAATATAACGTTAGTGATAAGTTATGTATTTTTATTCCACTTTTTTAAGAATGAAAACATTCTTAGGCGTGTCTGATAACAAAAGTTGGGCACAGCTTCATTTTTGTTTTAGATACTGTACTATCTTTTTCTGCTTAGGTAAATAATAAAAGTGTAGACTCTTAGGCTTATGAGACAGGATCCCAAGGGAAATACTGGATTCTTACGAGTTCTTCACAGAATAATAAACGTGCACTATCGCACAGACTACGTTCAACTTCAACACAAAATGTTATATCGTATAATAGTAAAATTGCAATCGATTAATATTTATAACACTTGTTTTCGAATTATTTATTTATTTAATAATTGTAATTTTGCAATTTTTCTCTTGAATACTATACATTTTCAATTCATGTTTATTTGAGCACTCAAGATAAGTATTAAATAAATAATAAATCGGTTGGTTATCGAGTCAAAGATATTTATTTTAATAGTGCAACGTTTTGGCAACTAGTCCGTTGTGCTTGTCAAGCGTAAAAAGAATATTACTTTGTTTTTATTTACGCATATAAAGTTCAAGTATACTCCTTACAATTATTTAAAACTTTACAAAACTCAATAACATTTTAACTCAAAAATTTAATACAAATAACCAAAGTAGTGAGAATCATAAAATCATCTAAAACATAATTAAAAAAAGTAAAAACACAGAGAGAATAACAATATTTACAAATAAAACACACACAAATAACTAGATAAAACAAAACATCAAAAGGACCAACCATACAAATTTACACTAACTAGTTTTTGGATGTTTTTAATTTATACAACAATGGCTTATGCATATTACAAAACTTATCGAAGTCATTTTTAATGTTAATTACTTTGTAAGTTTATATGGACAACTTCAGAAAAAGTCCTCTTCCTCCAGCTGGACTCATTATCCAGTGTAATAAAATGTTTAAAATCAAATTTATGCGCAAACATTTAACTATATTTAAAGAAAACACGGGAGGAAGAGTGTTTATCTTTCTTTTCTATTTATCTGATTAAAAATTTTGTTCATTTAACTATGAACACGTGTTTTTGTTAAATGTATTTGAAATGCAAATATTAGTCTATATATAACTAAGTAAACTTTAGGAACGTATAAATGATAGTAAAAACCATTACGAAATAAAACTATATTGGATGAACAAAGCTAGAGCCTAATTCAATTATTTGCCTACGCCGAACAAAAAATTCTAGCTTCAGTAATAAAATAAACAACTAAAAATCAACACAATTAATGCAGTACAGTGCTGAAAATAAAACGATAAGATTGCATTCATGCTATATCATAACCAATATCATGACCATAAAAGTGATGTATTGAACTTTCATTTTAATGTGATTGCCCTCCGGAACAAAATTCCTGGATAAATGATTTTATCGCTAAGTGAACAACCCTGAAAATTTGTGTTACATAGAAAGGTAACAATTATTTATGGATTAACCATACGGTAAGAATGGAAAATGAAACCGCCCGCGTGTATCTGGTGGCCTTGGAGAGAACATCCAGCCAAGAAATATTGTTTGTATTTGGTGTTGCTGCTTGCCTTGCTTTCTCGTTACAGGCTTGATAGTTTATGTCAAATATATAAAACAGTCTCTTATAAAAACCTGGAAAGATATTAAGAAGTCATTTTATTAAATATCAACAAAATATTCATGACGAGACAGTTCTACGAGAAAATTTATAGACTTTGTTACCGATGACAATCAGTAAAACTATTAAACCGATAAATTAAGGACTTAGCGAACTCATAAAAATATTAGTGGGACACTACATTTTCCATCGCACTAAGCGATCTTTATCAGTAGCTCAACATCGCTTAGTGAGAAACTGATGAGGCCTCTTAGTGCATTCGAAAAAGGTGCGTACCAGTAAGCTATTTTTATTCTTTCAACTTATTTATGTATTTAGTTCAGTACTAAATTAAAGCTAATACTAAATATATATAAATATTAAATAAATAATTATACTACATATAAATTTATTATAAATAAATAAATAAATATTATATAATATGTTATTATATATATTATACTATATATATATATATATATATATATATATATATATATATATATATATAATTATACTAAATATATAATATATTATTTACCTTACTAACCATATACCTTAATAAACATTAGTATAGACAACGCATACCAAATATGAGCTAATATCACTAATTTATGAGTAAACGTAATAATTAAATAATAATACCAAATTAAAATCAATGATTTATTTTTTATTTGCGTTTCAATAACAAAATCACCATCATCATTGAGTATAACTACACACACATTCTAAGCTACAACTCACTTATGATAACGACTTTATCATTGAAACGGGTACAACGGATACTAATTTTAAGTGTGTTTGTTATTATATCTCTAACAGATTTTTACCAAATCGGTTGAGTTTCAAAAGCTTCCTTGGTACTTCCTAACCCGGAATTTTGCAAACATTTCCCAACAAAATATTACAAAACATTTGATTAAAATCTATTATTCTACTCATTTCTTATTAAAGGGTAAGTGGGTAACCAGTACATTTTAAAGTTAATTTTTTTAGTTTCGACATATCAGAAATAATAAATAATAATAATTACGTAGACTACTTTTGGTATAGCCTACTACTATTTATATAAAAAAAACTTCAAGATGTACAACACAAAAACTGTAAATAAATATTATTCAACAATATTTCGAAACATATTTTTTTGAATTGTTACATATTGCAATTAATTCAGTTTATGTTAAATTTACGTAAAGAATTTGCTAGCTATCGATCTTCCAAAGACATTAACGCCAGGTGGTGCAGAAAAATACAAGGAAGAAGGAAAATGTATAAACATTGGTACTGACGATAAAAATTTTATAATTTTGAAAAAAACGTAAATAGTTTTAATTTTAGCTCTTACAAAAGTTTTTGTACTCAAGGATTCTTTATAAAACAGAACACTATGTTTTTCTCCATTCCAATATAGCTACAAAGTGTCTGGTTCGAATAGATTTGCTTATAAAAAATTCAAAAAAGTTTGAACATGCGCACGAAAAAAGAAAGCCAATGTTTTTCATCAAGAATACTGTTTATCTCTTGCATTGGTATATATTTTTTTAAAAATAAATCCATCTTAACCCATAATTTGTAGCTATAATCACCATACAATTTTTTATGCGATATTAATTATGTTTGAATAAGTGATAATTATTAAAAAGTTTAAGTTATTTAATTTCCTTCAGAAAAATTTTATATTATTAATTAGTAAATTTGTTATAAAAATAAATACAGATTTTAAATTTTGTTTCATTACGTTTTTTTATATTCAAAGTTTATATACTCTTAAAATATGTAAATATCGAAAAGATATGAGTAATGTCGAAGAAAGTAATGTTAGACGGTGGGCTCGGAAGTAGATCACATACCCGGTAACAATGATCTCAGAACTTGTGAATCTGGGCTTGGTCCCGCCTGCAGACGGGAAATTAGAAATGGAAATGAGATCAAGAAGGCTTCCGTAAAGAAATGACCGTAAATCCAAACATTCAAGACGCTTTTGTCTGATACTGTGTTCGTTCGGGAAAGAAAATATTTCTGATATATTTAATGTAACATAAAAGTATCGTAATAAATGTTTATGAAATGAGTATGTTATTATTATCTCATTTTATTAAACACAATAAAGTTGAGGTAAGGGAAAAGGCAAGAAATAACTCATGTTATTGAAATACGATATGAAATATAACAGAACACAAACAAAAATATTTACATTTCAGACTTACAACTTTGTTTTATTTTAGAGAACTAGCTAATATAAAGATCAGTAAAAGAAAAACATTATTTAATCCCAAACGTAAGGCAAAAATATGTAAAAATTGAACATTTACTTCTGATCAAAACCTTGAACGTACTTTAGCTTCACTTTGTGATATAACGGTAATGAAAAGATTAAAAAGTAGACTACCTATTAATTTTCATAACAATTTTTTCTGAGTGACAAATAAATTGCAATTTGTTTTAAGAGTTTTAATAAGAGGTATAAGTAATTAAGTATCTTTAATTTTAACAATTTTTATTCATTTTCAAAACTGAGAAACATTACATTTAATTTACAGTATTTACTTTCTAATTAATTCACTTTTACAACACTAAACGTGATGTAACAAATAGATTACAACTTAATACTAATTTATTTATTACCCTCTGTATTTATAGTGTGTATAAATAGGACGGCAGAAATCTGATAATCATTTGAGATAAAAACCAAAATACATCTCACATTACGATTCCTTTCACAGTAACGGAAATGCAGTCTCTAGATATTCTGTATATCTGATGGCCATTATGAGAAACTGTTACATAAGATGTTGCAAGACGTTTTGCAATTCTGTCAAAAGTACTGGGATTTAGGGGAATAGACACACACACACACACACACACACACACACACACACACACACACACACACACACACACACACACACACACACACACACACACACACACACACACACACACACACACACACACACACACACACACACACGTACATAATTTATTTGTATTTTAATATGTATTTACAATATATAGAACTATATATAATATATTGGTTTCTTAAACAGTTTACAAACAAAAATATACTTACCTAACAGGGTTTAGGCATTTCGTCAGTTACATTGCTACCAAAGACCTCAAGACTTTAGATGTGCTCTTTAACACATCCTATTGAAAACTATTGTCATGGTATAAATCAAAACGATTCTATAAATCAGAGGTCCGTGACAGTTAGGTGTTACTTCATTGTTCGAAATACACGGTGACATGAGGAATGCTCGACTGTCACGCCAACACGTCATTTCCGTGACAAGATGTCGCTTTAAATCACTTAACAGGATCAGCTGAAAATAAATAACAAACCCAACAATAACTTTGATTTTGTAATTGTGCCAACATTTGCCTACGTACAATGTCTTTAGAGCAACCCTGAACTTTAGGAAAGTATATAAATATACTTAAAACATATGAAATTAGTAGTTTTTAAAAATCTTTATTTATAGTATCGTTAAAATTCAAAGCAATATTTTGGATTTTGCATAATCATAAATTATAAACATTTTGAGTGGTATAAAGGATTTGTAAACATAATCTTGGGCAGTGTAAACATATTTTGTATCAGTATTTGGACTAATCATGATAAATATGCAAATGTAAATAGAAGAAGATGTTTAATTTATTCTTAGTTTTTCTTATTTACTCTTTAGTAAGTTATAACGAATTATAGCCCAGAGAAGAGTTGACAAAGTTTGGTACAAAGTCAATATTTTCGTTTTTACGAATTAAAAAAAAAATATATTCCTAATAAGAAGAAAATAATTTTAAATGTCGTAAACAATAAACAGTGAATACAAACTACATAGTAACATAGCCTCATTTTAGTAACACATTCCTTTATGAAGTAATTCTTCAGGAATTATCTCGGTGTTTTTACCTTTAATGATAATTTAGTGTAAAGGTTCATTAAAATACAGGTATAGAGGCTTTTGTGATAAGTTTGATTATAATAAATGGTTATCGTTAACTTTGCTAACGTTGAGTAAACAATTCGTAAAGAAACCAGGTCGACTCCATTGTTGTGGACCCAGTATTACTTGGAACTTACGTTGTGTTATAATTATAAAATGTTTTATATGTGTATTGTGCCTTGTTATCGTAAAATTCGTTTCCCTACATACTATATTTAAAATAAAGCTGTCGTACAATCATCAAGAACAGGTATTTTCATAATAGCTCGTGAACAAGAAATGTCCATTAAACCTTGAAACATTGACGCAATGCACATTGACAAGTTCCCTTAAATAATGGCCAATGCCCCCCTCCAAAATAACATTGAAGAATTCAGTTCCTTGACCTTTAAGAGGGTCATACTTGATACTGTTTCAGTGACGTTTATTTTATTAATGATACTTTATTTGAAGGTAGTGTTTGTAGTGAAATGGAAACCTCATCGTGCTCATTGTCACTATGGTGAAACTTTTCCAGTGATTGTATTCAAATTTACAAGGCTGATAATGTAAGCTAAAGAAAATATACATTAATATAATGGTGAGAGTAATGTGGCAACAGTGTCTTGCCGCGTTGAGAACAGATTTGCAATTAATTACCATTTCAACAAATTTATTGATGCAAAATAGATTTAGAAATTTAGAACGCTACCTATTTATCTTATTTTTTTATAATCGTATTGGCAGACATGGATTATAGAACAGTTTTATGTAAATGAAATGTTTTATTTCTGCAAAAAAGGTTTTTATTAATGAAAATACAATTATTTTATTCGTAATCTGTATTGATGAAAAGGATGTGAAAACATAATATTTTCTTGATATTTTTACGATTGTAAAATTCCATATATGAATTTGCACAAACGTTATTATAGGTTATTTTTTAATTTCTCAAAAGTTTCCCAAAACAATTGTCGGAATAAAGTAATATATCGTACTGATGGATTTAAAACAACGTATTATATTTGTAAAAAGTGTATAATTTATTGATTACAACTAAATCAAATAAGTCTAATTTCTGGGCTTTCCCTCCGCAAAATCTTTTTCAAATGATAGTTTTAAATGTATAACCTTTTGGTTATCGTTAAGAGTCTAGATATCTTAGTCGTGTTAACAAAAGCACAATATCCACTTACAATCGTGAGGGGTAAAAGACGACTCAGATAAACTCAGCCTGCATGTCATCTATCTATTTAATTCTGCTTTTAATTAAGAATTAACTGAGTATATATGACTATTAAAAAAAAGATTGCTTCTGTCGATGAATAAATTGACAAAAAGAATTGACTGTTTTCAAATAGAAACTTACGGAAAATTTTGACTCATTAGGGGTAATTTGATGAAACTATTTTCCTACACAGAAACAATGATGGGCCTACTGTTCTTTAGAAAATTCAATATTCTTATTTAGAGAATAATAATTACCTGCCGTTCCTAGCATTGTCACATTATTCGTTAAGGTGTTTCGGTCAGAACTTTATATGAACTGCTGAGTTCACAACGAGGTTTTGACTGATGGTGGTTCTCCGAAACGCGTCAATGAATAATGTGACGATGCTGGGAACGGCATGTAATTATGATTTTCTAAATAAGAATATAAATCCTAACGGAAAAGTGGAATATTATCAAAAGTAAAATGAAATATATTTTATAAAACACTTTAATAATATTGTAAGTGTAAGGGCATTGCTTTGCATCTATGTACAGGTAATTATAATTTTCACCTAGTTAACGACGAAATCGAACAATACAAATGTCTAGGGTATAGAATATAATATTTTAATACGCATTGGTTGAATTTTTCTAACTTTTGTGAGAAAAATAAATACGGAAGTAATATTTTTACTAATGAATTGGAGATATAAAATAAAAAAGGCACAGGGTTTTATGACCATTTAGATATTAAGAGTTCGCCATAAAACAGATGTAAAGATTAAAGGTAAGTTTACACATGTAACCTTTTTATAACATATGTTACAGTCACACGTACAAAAATACTTGCAGTGACACTTATATTTCCTTTAAATGAGGACGACTGTTTCGGGAGATATGCCTTAGTAACAAGTGAGACAGTAACTGACCTCGTGGTTAATTTAAGAATAAAGTGGGGGTAGAGAAACTATGCTATCCGGGTTTAAGGGAGTTTTTAGTCTAAATGATGCCAAAAAGCGAATGATATTGTAATGTAATTAGGTGTTGAGTAACGTATGTTGCGTATAAATTGAAATTTGTGTATAGTTAACTTCATAATGTTCGGTCGTGGGAAATGTGTTATTTGCGCAGATCTTGTAGCTTTGGTGATACAAGGGGTTTGTGAATATGTGGTGTTAGAATGAGTGTTATGATTGGCCAGCACTTTTATGTGTTTATGGTTAACGTGTGTGTTATGATGTCTTTGTTTGGACTGTGTAGAAGCTGGGACATGTACTGGATACTAGTTTAAAAGCACGGTAAGAATTTTATAGGCCGATGACTTTGTGATGGTTTAAACGGTTTGGTGATATTGCTGAGTGTGAAATAGGCTGCTTTGTAATAGTCTTTACGAAACCTGTTGGTGAGTTGGTGTATTTAAAAGATGATGTAACAAACTCGTTCACCACAAAAATTATTTTCTGAACAATTTTTTTTTTATTTAATATTAAAATATTTCTGAAGCCCAGAGACCATATGAATTATTCTAAAACACAGATGTTTCAAATATTTATTTATTATGTTTATTAGGTAATATGATTTAAATTAGTTTAACAAATACACTTTAAGGACTTATTAATTATTTTATTGAGTTATTTTTGTTTGTTTTAAATGAAGAATACACAGCATTAAAAAACATGCTACGTGTAAATCGCCTTCACAAAATTTACTGACGGAAAAAATACAATTTTTAGTGTAACACTTATTTTTAACACTAAATTAAATTTACATGCTTTTACATCAAGACAAAATACAATATTCACAAGTAACACTTAAGTAAAAAATTCAAAAAAAAGTCGATAAATGTTTTACTATACTTCATAAAATACAAATGAATGCATTATGAAATGCGGGAAGTTATCTAATAATGATAAAAAACTTAATAACTGAACGCCGTTTCACAAAATAATGCGGGAAAAGCCCGCATAATAATCCATGTAATGAGGCGTTATTAGAATTTGTTATTGTTCCAGATTCTATTAAAATCATTTCTCATTGTTTTGTTTATTCTTGTTTTTAAAATATTTTAGTTTTATTATATTATTAAAACCCTTATTCAATTAAAATCTGTAAATTATTAATAAACAATAATTTTTATATTAATGAGCAAGGTCAAATTATAGGTCTATTATTTAAACTAGTTTTTCAAATTAATTTCATGTAAAGTTTATCTCTACATTCATAATTTTTATTATAAATAGTTTTTTAAACTAATTTCATTTTCCTAAAACTGCTCGAGATAGACATATTTCTTGGCTATAAACTTCAAACCAGGTAAACTAAAATTATAGAAATTCAAAATTAGGATAGGTTAATCTCAATTTAATTTTTTTGCAAAATTATACGCCTTAAGGTTCTAGGCTGACAGACATTTTTAGAACAGGCGAACCTTAGGTTACATTTCAATATTATATGGACACATACAATATATACTTTACTATCGTTATATAAAATTAATTACAATTTTTTTAAAAATACAGTAGAAATTAATCTATTTAATAACTGATATATAGTAACCGATTATTTTATAAAAAATAATTAAAAATAATGACCTAATATTTCACCCTCTTATAGGTTTTTTAGTGATCAACAATAAACAAAACCCTAAAAATTTATAACACATTCATCTATAACTAGTAAATGTTTCAATAGATATTTACATCAGTGTTGTAAAGTGAGTTTTAATAAGTGAATTTATGTATTGTAACAATGTACTTACGGTCTCTGAAAAAATACTATAGCCTTTGGAAATATTCAAATGAAATCAATCAGTATCGAAGATTATAAATAATTATATTTATTAACATATAAATTAAAGACATTTTCATTTCAATAGCAATTAAATCGTAACTACAATCATATCATTAACTTGTTTTAACTATCTACTGTTTGTCATACCTTGGTTATAGCCATCTATTTATTATTAGTTCCATTTATAATTACCAATTTTACATTTAAATATAAGTTACTGATTGCTCGGTTGGAATAATAGCAGTAAAAATATAAGTTTATAAACAACAATTTTGCTAATTAATACAAATAAACAGCTCTATGTCCACTTCAGGGTCTAAACCATATTTATTCTAAATAGTATCTCAATCGCTCCAGTAGTTAACACGTTATTCAATACCAAACACAGACAAATACATGTACAAGAGAAATTAATACCTTTTATTATATGTATAACTATTACATTTAAGAATTTTGTTGTATTTAAATTTATGAATTGTAAAACCAATTCTTCAGTACTTCTGAATGATTTTACCACTGCTGAAATAAAATGATAAATTGCTATAAATTGTATAGAAAATAACAGATGCACTTTTCACACTTTCCTTTGAAAATTGTGGACCTAAGGCAAACAAGAGACATAATATTGTAAGTTGTTATTTCATCTCTAGTCTAGAGAATTATTATCGGAGAGTGGAGACAAATGTGTTTGCGTTGATGACTCGATTAGACCGTTGAAAATCATGATTACTTGGCGAAAGTTAAATATTTCGTAACGAATAAACGTATAACTTGTCACACACAAGAAAAACACAGTTACGTTTGTTACGTTGTTGAAGAACATTAAACAGCTCGCGACTAATCTCCTTAGGGCGGATGGGGACATTAGTCGCCCGGAATAACGTAGCCCTATGTGTATATGTCTCTTACTAATTTGTCTCATTGACTACTAGGGCGTATAAGGTCACATTGTTACTACAATTAATAATCTTAGTTAGACAATGTCCCCCCAAAAGTATTTTATGACCTATGTTAATACGAATTTGTTTTTTTCGGCTTTATTTTTCGATGTAGATGTAATTTTTCTCGTAAGATATTCCCGTTTCTACAACAAACCGCCTTGGAGATAGTGAAATCTTCCTTTATATAGTGGTTACATATGGCATTTTCTCGTTGAATTATATAATCTGCCCCTACGCCACTAAGCGAACCTGCTACATTCCTCTGACTTAACTAAATCCCTTAAATTTGCAATTTTTCTCGTACACAAGACTTTGCGGCTTTCCCTAAAACCAATTTTTAAGAGTATTTGCAGAACCGTTTTGGAGACCGGTTGGTTATACAAACACACACAGCCTGCGTCTAGTTCTCTTTTAAATATTGTTTCTTTCTTTAAGAAACTATTTACTGGATTATTTCTGTTAAGGTAATGTATTAGATTACTCCAACATTAGCTTAACATTATATTTTAAAAGATTAATATCAAAATTAAAACTACGATAATTCTTAGAAAAAATATATCTGAAATTTGTGATATTTATTAAACAATCTAGTTCCATACACAGATTTTTGCTTTAAATTAATTTATTTTTAATTAGGTCTAGAAGCAGATTCTTACATTTTATTTTGTAGTTTTAAAGCCAATACACCAATATGTTTCTAAGTACATGTATACCCTTGGTAGAGTACTATATATGCGTGGAAACACGGCACTATATCCTCAGGGTCGACTATCTGAAGACGAGTAACCTCTATCGGAGTCAAAGAGTTGGCTACGTTTTATGTCCCTAAGGAGTAGGGTAAGATAAGGGGGACGGTATTTGTTAGGCGCATGGTCAAGACATATTGGTCCTCCGTTACTGGGAATAAGGACAAACTTTGCTATCGTTTATTTTAAGAAGTTCTGCTCCTTATTATACTGAATACCAGTTTAAACACTTATCAGGTTTTAAATTAAAATCAAAGTATACTCTAAGTATATATTTAATTCAATTTATATTCATTATGCTTTCAGAACGCTCATTACAGTTATTCCAACTTGTTTATTAAAAATCGACTATAGATTCAATTATCATTTACACATGTTGCTTCAACAGATCCTTCACCTCGTTTAGAAGAATTCAAGCTTGAAGTCACGGACCTTTTAGTTTTGAAAGTGTAAAGTTTAAATTTTAACGTTGACTAACTTTAAGCAGTAACAATTTACGTGTGAAGATAAAAACTATTGCAACATATCGTATGAGTGTCTCTACACAGCGCTGTATATGTGTCACTACACAGCGCTGTATAAGTGTCACTACACAGCGCTCATGTGTCGCTACACAGCGCTGTATGTGTGTTACTACACAGCGCTGTATATGTGTCACTACACAGCGCTGTACAAGTGTTACTACACAGTGCTGTTTAAGTGTCATTACACAGCGCTGTATAAGTGTCACTACACAGCGCTGTATAAGTGTCACTACACAGCGCTGGGATCTTTTAACAGGTTTTTAAAAACTTTTCAAATTATCAACTTTGTTAATAGTTTTACCTTATCGTTGTGTTGAAGTCCAATGTAAGAGGAAAACTGACGAATAATTGTATAATTAATACAAAGAAAAATAAACACCCAATAATAATAATAAAATAATAACTAATAATACAAAGATTAGTTTGTATAGTATTAAACTATTTTATATATTACAGTGATCAAGTCGTCATCAGAGGAAAAAACTTTCGAACAGAGGCAAAAACTGGCTTCCCCAATAAAATAGTTGCTCCTACCCGAAAATAACATCGTATATAGAGTAAGTTGAGTTATAAAATAGTCGATAACACAATACAAAAAAGAATTCCTTTTAATTTCAAGGAATTAAAAGTTTTGGGGAAACAATGTTTTCTATTTTTACATCCTTTTATGATTTCCTTGTATTTAAATGTTTTTTAGAGTACTTTGTAATAACTATGTTGAGATTTAATATTGGAAATATTTACTCTATTCTTAAATTAGTTGAAAAATTTAGTTTAAACATTTATTTCAGACATTTTAATTTAATGTTGTAAAATAAAATAACCTACACATGGCTTCATACATTATTTCATTTAAACTACAAATAAACCCTTAGAAAACGATTGATGAGAAGAAATAAGTACACAAGTCAAACCAAGTCACGTTTGTTTTATCGATAGATAAAATACTACACGAAAAAAATTAGAAAAATATTTATTCTACTAAAATATAAAAGTGGGTAACAAGTAAGAAGAAAACTTTTCATTTTAAGCTCATTTAATGAATCTATAAGAAGAACGCTTTATCTCAAACAAACAAAAACGTTTCTTAAAGAAACAAAGTTTTGATTCAAAACAAGTTCATTAGAAATTTAAAAGTGGGTAACATGTAAGAAAAAAAAAACTTTTAATGAATCTATAAGAAGAACGCTTTATCTCAAACAAACGAAAACGTTTCTTAAAGAAACAATTTTCCATTTACTTTCTTTAGAATTTAATATCAATCAAACCTTTCTGAGGGTTTAGTTTTATTTTAACGATTCTTTCTATTTATACACAATTGAATTATTTGTTAGTAACAAAAAGTAAGACTATACAAATATTTGTAAAATGTAATAGAAAATAAATTACCTCATTATCTCAAAAATTTGAATAAAAGTTTACTAAGTTTCTCTTCAGATTTTCTTTAATAATTTTATGCATGTGAAAACATATATTGCACGATTTCTTGCAGAAATACTTACCTTTCTTATTTCATAATTTTGAAAGAATTTTAACCTTTTTAAAATCTTCTAATAACATATCTTAATATCATTCTGAGCGCTTTGCATAATCAAAGGATGAGGGATTATTTGTTGAAACTGATGAAACTGAAAAAAAATATCGTAAGTGATTAAAACATTTAAACTCAGAGATTAAAAGTAAATGACTACTTGAAGCGATAACTCCCAGAGTTGGGACATTAGCCTTCTTGATCTACAAATAACACAGGCGAGAGCATGTAACACATAACAAGAAATGATAACCACATCATTGGAAACTTCTACAGGAAGTTTTAATCATAAAAAAGAATTCGAATTACTAGTTTTAAACAATATCTCGCCTGAAACTAGAAACAAGATGTAAGATTCTAGCTATTCGAAAACTAATTTCAAAATTTGAGGCGGTTTTCAGAGAAAGCTACAAATGGAAACTGTAGATAATGAGTGAAAGAGGCGAAGGGAACGAATGCGTTATAAAAAATAAATAAAGAACAAAAAAGCTAAAACGGTTTAGCTGACGAGGTTTAAACATTAAAAAAGTAAACCCATTAAAGCATAACAAAAGCAGGCAATCACAATGTTTACAGCTGTCGTTCAAAAGCGGTTAAATCAAATTAACAATTTGGTTTAACCGCACCAGGGCCAAAAAAGTACGTGGTGAAAAGTACGAAGCACAATACAACACCAGAATAGAAACCATTTCAATTTCTCACGTAAGCAATTTTATTAACAATTCATACTTGTCGACAGGGGGACCATCACGTAGCAGCAATAGTTGATCACGCGCGTATTTAAACTCACTGAGTTAGAAAGCTGGACGTGTTGACATTAGGAGGAAGAATGTCATTGTCAAATCGCACGCTAAACTTTCACAATAATTGTCAGCTGATCAGCAATCGTCTAGACCATGGCTGATTGCTTCCGTCAACAATTCAGTCGCAGCTTTTTATTGGGCTTTCTTTAAAAAGATAAAAACTATTGAAACAAGGAAGAGATTGTATTCCTGGCTTGAAAATAATCAGAATTCAAAATTTCTCCTTTACTTTATTTTCATTTTTTAAATTTCATTATTTTATGCTTGGTGTTTTGTTTTTGTGCACAGTCTTTTTTTTATACGACTTTTGTTTTTAGCGAAATATTTTTAATACGCTTAAGCTAATTTGAGTTAAATCTTTCAGACAATCAAATAGCATCATAGTTTTAGAAAATTAGATTAATTTACATAATTATGATTCATGTTGCTGGTTTGCAATAAATTCACTTAACTAAAGTCTTTAATTTAAAAAAAAACAAAAAATATATAAATACCAAGCCCAAAAAGTAAAAGACAGGCAACACCCAAAAATTTATCAAAAATCTTGTTTTGAAGTTTTAACGTTAACTTTCAAAGTTATAATTTTACCTGTTATTTCCAATAACATTCTCAATATAAAAAATTAAAATTTTTATAAACGTGAATACTTCGAATTTAAAACAATATTAAATCAAATAACAAAATAATAGAAAAATATATGTTGAAATCTATATGATAATATAATAACAATAACAACAACAACAATAATAATAATAATAACAACTGTGTAAGTTCAGTATAACTTTATGATTTTGGATCATAAATTATATTATTGATTTATTATATTCAAGAAAATTACTAACAGCTGTTAATTTAGAATTAGGATATAATTCGTATTATAAAAATACTTCTCAATTAGTACTACGTCTGAATTTGATTATTTATACGTAGGAAGAAGTTGATTAATCAGAATTATTGAACGTAGGTTGATACATTCTGAACTGGATTGATGGTATGAGTTACGTCTGACAAAGACATTGAGCGGGTTGTTGCAATGGTCAGGAAGGTATCGGATGTGCACAATGTATAGGATGAATGTATTATGCAGTATGGAGGAACTATGAACCCCGAAATTATTTTATAAATGTATCTATGAGTGTAGTCCTATAAAAACTTAAGGTTAAAGTTTAAACATTAAATAAAAAAATTAAACTTTTTGATAGTATATCAAAAATTCTTTGAATGAAAGGGACCAGGTTCCTGGTTTCATTGTAGGAATCTATTACTGAAGAAGATAGCAAGAATGTGGCTGAAGTAATAGTATCTAAATGTTTGAATCATCGTTTTTTATTTATTCTGAAGAGATGGCGACTCGATTTACTCACGCTAATGAAGACCACTAGACCAAGCCAGAGAAGAAACTCGAGGATGTGTGGCGCTGGAGGTGGGTGTTTTTTCTTTGCAAAACACGTTTTTTTTGGGTAATAATTGTTGGTTACCATTGCCAATCAACAGCAAAGTAAAAACCAAAATATTTTTGATAGAACAAAAAATAAAATTTTATATATATAATAAAAGTTACTAAACATAACAAACAAACAAAATTTAATCATAACAGTAATGAAATAAAAAAAGTGTAACAATAAATATATAACAATAAAGAAAAACATAACAATAAATAAAAGAAAACAACATAACAATAAATAACAAAACAGCATAATAACAGATCTATAACATAATACAAAATAACACTTAATGTAGAAAATAAATAGAAATATTAAAAACAAAGATTGTTAATAATAATTAAACTCTAAAACGAACATGAATATCTCTGAACTATAATAAATAAATAAATAAGTATGTAAGTTATAAATTTAAAAAAAAATCAAATATTAGTTTTTAGATATTACACTTTGTATGGAAATTAATTATATATTAGTTAATTAGAGTAAATATTAGTTAGAGTAGACGGATATGATCATAAACTTGCCAGCATATAGATTGATTAGGATGAAATAGGCAAAACGCCGTACAGGCCGTAAATATATAAATTATGAAATTACTTTTGCAGTAATTTCTTCAAATATTTTTATTTGTGAAAAAGAAAAAGAAAACTTTTACCTGTTTACAGATAAATAGGTAAAGGCTTTTGTGAATATGTCATCTAATTATAGGTTAGAACTACGAAAGTTTCTGGAAAATACTAGAAGCAAAAAGAAAATTCATGCTACACAACAACATCCAGGTAACAGTTGTGCGACGAGTTATTAAATCACGACACCAGAATGGAAAGCGAGTTTACATTATAATTTCTAGAGAACTGGTGGCTAGGGAAAGTTACACTAATTTATCTATTAAAGCCGAGAGGAGCGTGAGATGCCATATTCGCAGTGCTCTCAGTATGCATTGAATAACATGTAAAGTGCTGGTTATTTCCTGCAATTTATGAAGGCTTGAAATTTATTATTATTGAATAGCATTTACTTTCAAATAAATTAACAGGATTTTTTTATTACCAAGACAAATTTATCTTTAGTGTTTGATCCTTCATGCAGAAATATTTAAATAAATTCATAAATAAATATATATATATATATATATATATATATATTTAGCTTTGCAACACTGTTTTCTTGTATTTACTACTACAACCCCCGGTCAGTGATGCTTGATGATGGATATACTATCAATCTTTGAAAGTTAACTCACATAAATACCAAGTAAGATTCTTGTTTAAGTACATATAGTGAAAGCGATATATATATATATATATATATATATATATATATATATATATATATATATATATATATATGCCAATAAATAAAAAATCTGATCTTTAAAATTTTCTGATTAAAAATCTGATTTTTAAACATTTATTACTTTTATTAGAACCTTTTATTACCCTACTTAATCTCGTGCAGAGTATTGTATTCAACAGTCTATCACTGTTGTGTGTGTCATCTCCTAAGCTAATGTCATAATCACTCTGTATAGATAAATGTGGTCTTGTAAATATTATATTGGCAATATTTTGTCACCTGTTTTTCCGAACACGTGCCTATATACTATGTTTCGTCATAATCTCTAGATTTTGTTTTATAAGCCTCGTGTACAGCCTCCATTGCAAAGTGAAATTAAAGAACTACTAAAAGATTATAAATCACATCTAAAACATCTACAACTGAAACATAAGTGTACATAATAAAATTGCCAGAGATGTTGGTACTGTAACATGGGGAGAGTCGTACTTTATGGGGAGAAATTAGTAAAGATTTAACATTATGAGAAGTGTAGGAAGAATTTCTCATTAAAAAAAAATTGTTCGATTTTCAAATACTTTTATGTTACGAAATTCCTGAGAAAGAAATGTATAGACTACGGATATATAGATAATAAATATAATATATTTCATAACATATATATATATATATATATATATATATATATATATATATATATATATAGTTTACATACGTTATATAATTTATATATATATATATATATATATATATATATATATATATATATATATATGTATACATTTATCGGCTGGAGTATACAATTTATAAATATATAAAGTAACTACTACGAAAACGTAACAAAACATTCTTCCAGATAATTGGATTTATAGTGACTTTACTCCTGCAATTAGCCTACATGGTTAAAATATCTAAATATTATAGGCCTACACCAATTATTAGGCTATGTGCAATTTACAAATTCGTTACTAATAATAAATTAATCTCAATTATATTTATCAAGTAATTAAATATATAAACAAAATTATTAAATTCCTCAAATTATGATCAAATTGACTCTACAAAATTCAATATCGTAAGATGAAAGGAATTTATTTTATAAGAAGTGATTCTATCTTCTGCAATATAAAAGGGAGTATGAGGCAATTTATAAGATTCCCTCAGCGAATTTGTGTGTGATTTACACATATTGTTATATATACCTTAATGTTTATTGACACCTCATTGGGAAGTTTATCTATCTTTAGCCCACTGCTATATCTCCCATGTTTGACAATATCACTTTTTATACTCCTAAGTCATTAGGGTTTATCATCTTTAACGCCTTATTGTTGTCTTATTATAATATATCTTATTTATTTATATATACATTTTTATCTTATAGCCTAATTAAATTTTAAGGCAAGACGCAAGTTAAATGATTTTTTATGAAGTTAATATGTAAAACATTAAGATCATAAAAACATGAGTTTTTTAAAATGTGCGCTGAAGTATATAAACAATATATTAAATTGACGTTCAACATTATTTTTGATGAAAAATGAGTTAAAGAAAGTGATTATAGTCATTACCAAAATCTTGAAAATAATGATGGAGGGTTACGTTTGAACCAAATCCAATGATGATTATATAACAACTAATGAGAAACATTCAATTCAATTTGTAAGCAGACACAGATTTGTTCAATATGAAGAGGGGACTGAAGCAATCTAATATTACTTTATGAATTATTTGAACATAGAGTACGGATTAGATAATAAAGATCAATCCGTTTTATTGCCATATTAGTATTTTGTTTGATTTCTTCTTCTATAGTTGCAACACCACTAGAAATCGGGTGAAAAGGTTAGAAACCGAAGGTTAAAGTTTTGTTATTTTTTTAATTTATTAGAAAATGATGAATAAGAAATACTATCATGTATTAAAGGTGTTTATTTGTTTATTTTCTCAAACAAATTATATCTAGTACGATCTGTTATATATTTGATTTAGTTATATTTTTCTGTGTCAACAAAGCATCCTAGCGTAGATTTAACATATTTTTAAACGTAAGAACATAAATGCTATCATATTTAGTCTTGAGAGGGCTTGCCTAATATAGCAGTGCTTACATTGTACCGTATTTATAGAACAGAGTCGTTCCTTTTTTTAATCAAGTGGTATTCTTCTTGTTGTCAAAGTAATTTTTATTCAATTTTAGCTGGAAGCTGCACACACACATTTTAGACCCATAAAAACTATTTTGAATTTACAGGATAATGTAAATATTGATCATTATGCCAATGGTCATTGATCATTGATCAATCAATGGTGTAAAAGGTTTTTTAACATATCGCCTACACCTTTTAGGTGAAAATGTTAAATTTATTTGAACATGTTAAATATTTTGTAGTGTGAATTAGTTAATATAGGCCTATATATTATAATAAAAATATTGGAAAGAACCCCAATACCACAAAAGTAATAAATAATGACTGATAATACAATTTACCTAAGATTAAATCCTTTTGTACATTTCCACATCATCATCAGAGGGTCTTATTACAAAATTACAATCTAGAAAACAATGTCAGAAAGTAGACAAAGGCTAATCTAGTTCATATCATGGTTATCGAAATGTACATACGGGTTTAATCTTAGGTAAATTGTATTATCAGTTATTTATTATTTTTGTGGTATTGGGGTCGTTTCCAATATTTTTATTATAACATATTGAACTACTGTGCTCTTGTTATTGGATATCTATCTATCTATATGCCAAGGGCTTACCTCGACTAATGGGTGGGTCCACAGGTGGCGGATAGTGGAGTGGCCTACAGGTATGTAGGTTAGCTGTGAATAAGGATTCCAAATAAGCAGTCCCGGACCAGAGGTGGCAACATCAACATCAACAGTGGTGGACGTTCAATCATTGGAACGATCGTACGTATTAAATACCACATAACCCGTTGACGATGTTGTGGCATGGCGACTAAGTGCCGCCATCAAATAAGCACTGCCCTGTGCTGTCTTGCACAGTTTGGGAGGGGACCCCTAAGACGATGAGAGTGAACTCCAAAATAAAAAACATGGGTAGCTTGGGCTCTTAACTCCAGAGAAAGCAACCAAGCTAGGGGATGGAAACCTTGATAAAAATTGACCTGGCTCATTAGTTAGTGGTTGAGCTTAGGGCTAACAACCCTACATCGTGAAAAAAACTCTTGTTACGAAACCAAACAATGTCATAATAAAGGATGGGTTGAAAGGCAAAAGAAAACGGAAATCGGACCTGGTTTTAGCAACGTGGAATTTCCGGGCAATGTTACAGCCTGGAAAAATAGATGAAGTGGATAAACAGCTATTTAAATCTAACATTGACGTATTGGCCCTTTAGGAGATTAGATGGGGAGGGCATGGTAAACTTGACAAGAAAGAATATACCATACTGTACAGTGGAGCAGCGAAAGTGGACTAAGAGGAACATGTTTCGTACTTAAATAGAGATTATGTCGTAGTTTATTGCTATTCGAACCCATTAATGATAGAATATGCAAGATGCGCTTGAGGGGAAAATTTAAAACTACAACTTTATTCTCTGACTATTCATCAACTGAAGACAGTAATGAAGATGAAAAAATACTTTTCTGCCAACAATTAGAAAGGGCTTTTCTATGTAGTCCCAGATATGGGACAAAAATTATACTTGGTGATCTAAACACCCAAGTGGGCAAAGACAATTTTACACAAACTGTTGCAGGAGCCTACTCACTTCATAATATAACGAATGACAATGGTAAATATTTGTTTGAATTAGCTGAAGCAAACGACATGATAATAAAAAGTAGACCTACTTGCTTCCCGCACAAAAAAAAAACATTGGAAAGCACCAAATGGCACATTAACCCAAATTGACCACGTACTCATTTCAAAACGCCATTATTCTCCAATGACTGATGTCAGAACGGTCAGAGGCCTAAATTGTGACTCAGACCACTTTCTGGTGAAAATTAAATATAGAGAGCGACTGACGTGCTTGCGACAAGAGATATTATATAAAAGAAGGCACTGGAACTTAGAAAAATTTAAAGATCCGGACACATTAGAAGGATGTAGAGGACTGTGCTATAAAAAAAATGGGCTAACACGTCTGTCAGAAGTGTTACAAAAGGAGGACATTGAAAATGAGAAAACAGGAATATAAGTAAAGTGGTCCAAAATTAGCAGAGTCATTGAGGAGACAGGGAGTGATGTGATTGGTGAGAAAATGAGGGGACGTGGTGAGAAATGGTTCGATGACGACTGTCGTGAGGAGCTAAGAATTAGAAATGCATATAGATTGATAATGATACAGTGCGCTACAAGACAGAACACCTCAGATTACCAACTAAGCCGTAGAAGAGCAAATAAGGTCATACATAAAAAGAAAAATTCCTTTCTAAGAACGCAAGTAGAGAAAATTGAGGAACTAAGAAGTAATAATGAATCTAGGAAATTCTATGGTGCTGTTAAATATATAAATAGAGGTTTCCAGCCTAAAACCGACTCATGCAAGTATAGAGATGGCAGAGTAGTGGAAGGGAATGCGGAAGGTATTGGCAGGTGGGCAAAGTACTTGACGATCTGTATAACGCAGGAGCTCAGACGATAGACACGGGCAACAATACCTTGAGCCGAATAGAATTGACAAATGAGGATGCCATAGAGCCACCGGAAATGGATGACTTCATGGAGTCGATTGTAAAGCTAAAACGCAATAGAGCACCTGGTGAAGATTCACTTATAGTCGAATTTTTTAAAAACTGTGGAGAAATTATACAGTCACAATTATATTCACAAATGCTAGACATATGGGAAAGAGAATGCATGCTGGAAAATGGAGAACTAGTCTCATATGTCCTATTTTTAAAAAGGGCGACAAATTAGAATGCAGTAATTATCGTGGAATATCACTTCTCACGGTAGCATATAAAATATTCGCAAACATAATATTGAAAAAGCCCAACGTCTCTACTGAAAATATCATAATAAATTATCAGTGAGGATTCCGACAGGGAAGGTGAACTATCGACCAGATACTTGTTTTAAGACAGTTACTCGAGTGGTGGTGGGAATATAAAATTGACTTTCATCTTCTTTTTATTGACTATCGGCAGGCTTTTGACAGCGTCAACAGAGCAAAATTGCTCTAAATTCTAAAGGAATTCAACATACCAAACAAGTTGATCAGCATGACATTGTGTGATAGTGATGTAAAAGGTGTCGTAGGTGGCGGTATAAGTCCCGAATTCCCTATTCTGACTGGCGTGAGACAAGGCAATGCCCTGTCTGCTACCCTCTTCAATTCGGCCTTACATGATGTTTTGAGGAAGATTAACGTTTCAAGGAATAACAGGCATTCATGCAGTCAAATATGTGCATATGCTGATGATATATGCTTGGTTACCTGGAATATTCCATAGCTCAAAGAGACTTTTCATATAATCAATAATGAAAGTAAAAAGATAGGTCTTTGCATAAATGAGGGAAAACTAAATATATGAGTACAAGCAGAGGGCGTAGTAGTAAGACTATAGATATCGATGGATATTCCTTTGTAAAAGTAAAAGGTTTCACATAATTGGGCTCGGAAGTGAAGGTTGAAATAACACAATAAATTAAGTAAAAAACAAAGAATAATGGCCGCTAATAGAGCCTACCTCGCAAATATAAAGCTTTTTAAAAGTAGCCTATTGTAAACCACTAAGGTACGACTCTATAAAACCTTAATTGGGCCAGTCTTAACGTATGGAGCGCAGACGTGGACTTAATGAAAAATCAGTTGACATTGGGCGTAAGCTTTTGAGAAAACTTTATGGTCCGGTCCTTGATGTACAAACAAATGTATGGAAGCTTAGATCTAATGCCGAGTTGTATTTTATATACAAAAATGCGAATGTAGTTTATTAAAGCGCGACGTCTAGAATGGTTGGGTCACATCGTAAGAATCCCCACCAATAGAATGCCGAACAAACTTTTACATGGCACTATGATTGGCAAAAGAATAGTTAGCCGACCAAGAAGAAAATGGCTACAGGACCTTGAGGAAGATTTAAGGGTACTCGGCATTACAGTATGGAAACAGAAGTCTAGAAGTACAAGGAGGGACATTGTTAAGAAAGCCAAGGATTACCCCAGGCTGCAGCGCTACGTAGTAAGTAAGTATATATTACAATAAAAATATAGGAAAAAACCCCAATACCACAAAAATAATAAATAATGACTGATAATACAATTACCTAAGATTAAACCCTTATGTACATTTCGATGACCATGTCATCATCATCATCAGAAGATCTTATTACAAAATTACAATGTAGAAAACAATAAGTTCTAAAGTAGACAAAGGTTAATCTAGTTCATGTCATGGCCATCGAAATGTACATAAGGGTTTAAACTTAGGTAAATTGTATTATTTATTATTATCTATTATTTTTGTGGTATTAGGGTCGTTTCCAATATTTTTATTGTAATATATCGTACCTTTTATTGTATATCTATCTATCTATCTATCTATCTATCTATCCATCCATTTATCTATCTATCTATCAATCTATCTATCTATCTATCTACCTATCTATCTATGTCTCTCTCTCTCTCTCTCTCTCTCTCTCTCTCTCTCTCTCTCTCTATATATATATATATATATATATATATATATATATATATATATAATTATTTTATATCAATTTTGTAAAAGTATTTTATTAGATAATTTTTTTTCCTGAAGATGCTGATACTATTTTATCGGCGAAAAGCTTTGAATAAATATATTCATTAAAAGTATTCTTGTTTTTGAAATATTTTTAATTTATTAAATATATATATATATATATATATATATATATATATATAGCATACGTACATTATATCTAAATATAATGTAAATATAAATATAGTATACATATAAATTATAGTATACGTACACAATTGTTAATATAATTATTAAATGTTTTTTGAGAAGACATAACCTGTAAAGTTTAATAATACTCACAACGGTAATATACAAAGTAGTTTACTCAAATTCTCAACAAAAATTGGTTTTTAATAAAAACAAACACACCATTTCATAACAGATTAGTTTCGACGACGATGACGCCTTTCTCAGTGCTTGGCTGCTACACCAGTGTAGCAGCCAAGCACTGAGGAAGGCGACATCGTCTCCGAAACTAGTCTGTTTTGAATTAGTGTGTTTGTTTTATTAAACAATAATTTTTGGTGAGATTTTGAGTTAAGTTTATGTTTTTTACCGTTGTGAATAGTTCTTACTAGCTAAACTCTAAATTAACTAAATATATTAGTACTGGCAAACATTTGAAATTATAGTTATATTCCACAGTTAGAACTGTAGAAATATTCTAAAATATTCAGTTAAAATTCAAAAATAAAGGTTTTATAAAAAAATGTATTTCTTAAAAAGACAAATTACTATTAATGCCATTTTATCTGTAGTTCAATTTTCACAATTTTGTTAACCTTATATTTCTTTGAATTCTGAAATTCGTCGTTAACTAAATTCAAGTTGAATTGAACCTCTTCATTTACTTTTTTTATGTAGACTTGTAATTTCAATTATAACCAGAAATAACTTGACAGAGTTATTTTAAGTAATTAATAACAAACTTATAGACTATAGAGTCCTAGCCCTACGTAATTATTATATTTATATCGCAGACCTCAACGCTATTGTTTGTAATATTATGATGAAGTATCGAGTTATGTAACTTCAGTATTTCTAAACTTTAATGTCAGCGTTAAAAGATGCTGGAAGTATTAAAATATTTAATTGATTAATAACCTTAATGAAAGCTTAAAAGGAGAAGAATGTAAAGAGATACTCAACTAGGCAAGAATTGCTTTATAGTTGCAATAATGAGAATATATAATTAACTCCTACGAAGAAGGTATAAACTGAAACAATGATATAAAGACTTCGTGTTGGAATTACTCGTGATTGTTCAGGGGTTCGAACCTTGAGCGGCGTTTTCAGGGACAGTGCCAT
>JBAIZL010000002.1:54429228-54521728 GCA_036971475.1 Prosapia bicincta
GAAATTTTATTACAATTAATTTATTTTAGTTATTAATACAAGAATGTAGATAATAGGAAAATTTTATTAGGTGCTATAAATTTACTTAATACAAATTTTGTTTAAAACGTTTAATTGAAATCGGTCTTAAAAAATTGTCAGATCAGCCTACCAATGTTTTCAATGTAAAAAACTGGAATACAAATATAGAACTCATTATCATCATTATATTGAAATAACTATACTAAGATTTATCAAAATACACATATTAAATATGTTTCTTAACTGATAAATAAATATTTAATAATAACATGATAAGATAACTTATGTGATAAACTGCTGGGCTACAGCATAACCTAAACATCAAATCAGCTGTTGTATGAAGTCATATGTTATCTCTTAAATTACTTTGAATACTGCATAAAACTCTGAATGTTAGTGAGTCATGTGAGCGTCACAGGAAGCCGAAGATTTTTCTGCATGCAAATAACACAGTTAGGCTTGCCATAAGAAATAGTCATTTTAAAAGCATTCGTTTTCCTTTTGCTTGCAAATGTAAGGTAGGATTAGAAAAAAGTGATAAGATTGACTCTTAGCCAAGTTTTTCCTATTGGCTGTAGTGTTTCAAGTAGGCGTCACTATTGGTGGTATTTGTTTTTGTTACACAAGCATTTGAAGTGTATTGCTGCGCACGTATAGATAACCTACTCGTTATTTCTAAGTACACAGTGTTGAAAAAACTCACTTATTACACTTGTAGAAATCTATCAAATGAATAACCTATGGGGTTGAATGGGTTATTTATTTATATTCCGTGTAAACGGGTGGTAAATTTATATCCCCATATAAAATTTCGAAAACTAAATACCATTTCATCCTACTGTAAAGCTTAAAATAAACCAATAAATATAATGAAATAAATATTTTCATTTCTATACATTCTAGCTGTAAAGATTACTAAATGAACAATAAATTTAAGTACAAATACATTGTATATTATACAGGTAGTATTTAACTAAAAATTTTGAATTCTGAATAGATAGAAATAACAAAATCTTTTAAAACAAAACAAAAAAACATTTATTTTAAGAACGCAATACACCTTTACAAGAAACATTCTGTCTACGAAATTTCTTTGATAATGAGTTAAAAACCGTATCTTCTGATACAGAAATTGTCTCACGGATACAAACCATATATGTATTCATTTCAGGAGCTTATGTTAGGTTTTATTCCTCAAGCATGAGGCAATCACCATTAAAGCCTTGTATGGACATTTTACATACAGTTCATTATCAACTCGTTTTATGTGAAAACTATCCTGAGGTTACAATATTTGAATTTGACCTTGATAATTAAAACTTAATGGAATTGAATAGCAAAACTGGTTAATTAATTATTTTAAAGATAAAAGATAAAAACGAAAATTTTTAATCCTTCTGGAGAAATGTTTTTATTAATAGATGCCAGTTCACTAACAATCTCTTTAATATGAAAACAATTAATTGAAGTTAAAACAAATGTACTTCCTTATGCAAGTTATAAATTAATATGGTATTTGCCACTATTTACCATAATACCATGGACTGGTCAAATTAAAGTAAATTTCACAGCCAATAAAAAATGTAAAAGAAACCTTATAATCTTTCAAAAGATTGATTAAATTCAAAATCTTCAATTAAAAAAAGTAGTAAAGGCGTAATCATCATCGAAACCTCTTACTGTTTGTTTTTATAAACTAATGTGTAGTGAGATTTAGAGTAAACTGTTTTAGTTAACGTAATAATTAAAAAAACGTAATTTTCCATCACTAAAAAACAGGGATTTCGTAACCAATGAAAAGTTTCGAAAACAAAACAAATTTCAAATTCTAGGTGATTCAAGATAGTTTCATTAAAAATAATATCACATTCTCTCGGAATGAAATGAAAAGAATTTCTCTTTGTCCTTAGTCAAATCTTTTTTTTTGTATTTTACTAATGAAATAAAATCTTGTTTTCATGTTACACATAAACGTACAAGTTATCCACAACACAGTCATCGTGAAATGTGTTTGGATATTTTGACGAAAATTTTAAAACTATTGATAAAACAAATATATATGATAATTAAATCTTAGACATAAAACATACGCTTTTCTGGTTTTTATTCATATACCGGTTTACATAACTTAAATGTATAACACAAATTTTCAAAATTTTAAAATGAAAGGTGATAAAATGTCACAAATGCTGAAAGTATATTTTGTGCCTGCAAAAATTGAACATTAGTATGTTGCCCAGAACATTTTATTGTTAGCCAATTAAAACTATTTGTAAATTTTGCATACTTTATGAAAATGTACATACTAGTTGTTTTCTCCTTGAAACATAAAAGATTCATTTTACTTTAAAACCGACCATTCTTGAATACAATATTTTATAAATACAAATACAATACTTGACGAGCAAAATACTTTCTCGAAGAAGTATTACAATTTTACCATAATAAAAGCAGTGCGTGAATAGAACATCAGAAGCAAATATAACTCGTTATTTACACAAAGGAGTTCCATATTTAGTCACGTGATCAGTTCCTCTTTCCCACAAGGAAGACATTAACGACAATGACTCATTCACTGACAATCAGGGTGATTGTAAGATGTGTTACGACCACCTTTGACATTAATGGCGGTTTGTATTTATGGAAAAGTGATCTTCAAAGACTTTAATGCTTCGGAACATTCTAAACTGAAGGTCAGACGCCTGATGAACCAGTTCTCATTGGAGCAATTAGTTGCTTTTGAAGGTGTTTTCAGATTAAACATGCGTTTTTAATTTAAAATCATCAGACAAACATACAGACAAATACATATTAGTCTTCTAAATGTAATTTTCGAGTACTTAACAAAAAATTTAATTAATTTGGTAGAGATGATGGACTACAACACAATCACTAAATGTAAAAGTTAAATCGCGAAGGCCTATTAATTTAATTTTATTTGTTAAAGACCCTAAACATTATTTGGCTTCTAATTTTACGCTTTTCCAATTGAAAGTTTCCCGCGATAGTTTTTTTATGAATTACGTAACGTTTAAAAATATCATTTTGTCAGCCTTAACAGTAGCCCAATACGTTTTAAAGTTCATGGAATACTATTACATTTAAAATATGATTATCTCCTAAAATAAGTATTATACCTAAAACCCCAAAATATATACTTTTAAAGCATAGACAGTTAATACTTATTGTATAACAAGTAGGCTAATATTTTTCAGTTGGTTTCGAAAGCTAAGTTGAGAAGCGATGACAAACATTAATTTTTCATTAGGATAAACACGTGTATATTAAACGTTATATCCGTATAGAATGTTTAATTTCGATTATTTATCAGATTATATTCTTTCATAAACACTACCGTCTATAGGCTGCCGCCATGTTGGAGCAGTAATGGGTATATTATTTATGAAATTCGATGTCGATAAAAATATCTCAAAATTTTAAGTAAATAAATGTTTTTAGAATGATAGCTAAATGTATAAAAATATATAGAACACGTAAACTCAAACAGAGTGATTCTACATTTCGAAGGCGCAAAGCGAAATAATTATAAGCCATCATTCAGTAACACGTATAGATATTAAATATTTTATATAAAATTATATTAGTGAAATAAAAGCATGATATTTATACCTGTAGTAGTAGCCTTCAGAACATCTATTTCACTGTAATAACTGCTAAAATTAAATTTCAAATAAGTCGTTTACAAAGTTAAACTATATTCATTTAGTTCACAGAGTCTTCTTAAGCGCTTTTAAAGTTCAAGTATCTTTAGTTCATCAACTTCATCTTATTGAAGTGAATATTTCTTTTTGTTTTTAAAAAGAAAAAAAAAATTCGGAAAAAGTCTTTGATTTGGCATTATGCTAATCGCCATGCTCAACACATCTATATAGTTGTGTATTTGTGATGTATACTGTCACCATATTTTTGCTTTCAATCATTTCGCAATAGACAGGTACAATGTGAAACTGTTGTAGCTTTAATCAGGTGATAGCATACGATTTCGTACAAAAGTTGGTTAGCAAGTAGGTTATGAGATTTTGTTTTTGTACATTAACTAATGAGTTAGAATGTTATTATTCAATATTTTGCATCGGATATTATATATATAAATTTATATTCCAATAAATGTTACTACAAATTATTAAGTTTAATGATAGTGGGTCATATGTTCTTATTCGTTTTTTAAAACAGACGTGTCTAGGACTTTTTAAGATCCTATATAAAATACATTCATCAACGAAATTTGTATTCATTAAATATTTCAACATCTAATAACCATATTTTATAATTTACTAAATCAACTATATTCTATTAACACCTCTACTAACTACGTTTTTCAAATAAAGTATATATAGGCCTACAATTATATCCCACTGGCCCCAAAATTGTAAGTTTTTTATAAATTTTAAATTTTCATAATTTTTATTATAAGTTCTAATTACATTTAGCGCTTTGCAGAAAAGTAAATTTATTTTTAATAATCAACAATAGACAGTTTAGAATTTTAAATTTATTTTGTTTCAACGTTTATCATTAAAGCACATCGACTAAAGAAAAAGTATTTTTCATAATTGAAGATATCAAGCACAAAAGGAAGTAGCTTTTACAAGTATAAATGCATCTTATAAATTCTCATTATTGTTGGTATGCCATGAAGACATTTTTACAGTTCTCGCTACAGCAGATGATGTGTAAATAACAATAAACTTCAAGTCTTTATGTAGCACAAAGCGGAATCGTGACTCCTACTTCTAACTCTACAACCATTAGGAAAAACCATTGCATTTACTCTCGGATGTACCACCTTTTCTCCCTTCTTCTCCCACTCCTAGTTTTTTTAAATAAAAAAACTTTTCTCTTTATATTCTTTATAAATGTTTTCTTAGATTCCTTTCTTAATATTCTTTTTTAATTCTCTACAAGTCTCTTTTTTAGTCTGGTTCAAACATGTAAAACCATGAACTGTTTAAAATTTATTTAAAATCACAATATAACGATAAGATAAAAGAACTGTTTTTACTATAAAACTATTATATGAAATATAAACTATCAATAATAGTTCAACCTTTTCTGGTTGTTAAAAAAACAAAATAGACAGTTGTTGATTTTATTTCACCCGGCCTCTGAATTTAATATTTTTGGACCATTACATCTAACTCAAATTGTATGCTATATTGATTCGCCAAACAGGTATACACTTATTTATTCTTGTATACAAAGGATTAATATTTATGTATATATTTAAAAGATTAGTATATACGTCATTAATACTTACATATACTCACGTAATTATACTTACGTCATTACAGTTACGTATACATAAACATACTTCAATTTACACACGTATACAGTGCTTAAATGTACACATACAAACCTAAATAGACACATATATACTCAAACATACACGTATCGAAACCTTTATCTAAATATACACATATATACTTCCATAAATATATATGTAGCCAAATATACACATATAGAAAATTATGCCTAAATATACACATACATATTTGAATATACACATATAGAACCCTATGATTAACTATACACATACATAACTGAATATACACATATATGTGCTTAAATATACACATATATACTTTATTATACACACACACACACACACACATATATATATATATATATATATATATATATATATACATCCAAAATATAAGATAATACATAGAAAATAACATGCAGAAAATACATACAAAATATAGTTAAATATACACACATATAGTTAATTATACAAGAATACTTACTTATACACATACATACTGTATGCACTATATATATGTATCTAAATATAAATATAAATATATATATATATATATATATATATATATATATATATATATATATATATATAATACGTTTTCTTGTTTAATAGTTTAAAACAACATAGGTTATTCAAATACAAGAATATTTATTAATTTATATTCAAAGCTTTTCGTTGGTAAACAGTACAAACATCATCAGGAATGAAAATTACAATCTAATTCATATGGAATACCAACGAAAAGCTTTGAATATAAATTAATAAATATTCTTGTATTTGAATAACCTATGTTGTTTTAAAATATATATACACATATACCTAAATATACGTTTATATATACATAAATGTACACATATATGCCTAAATATACTCATATGCTCGAATACTTTAATATAGATAAATGTATTTAAATATACACATATATACCAAATCTTGTGTGTGCGTGTATATGTAGTTAAACACAGACAGATAGACAGACACACAGACACATACACACACACCCACCATATATATATATATATATATATATATATATATATATATGTGTGTGTGTGTGTGTGTGTGTGTATACGACCTTCTTAATTTCTCATTATATTTCAATGTAAACACATTTGTTAAAAAAAATATTGTGAAATATAAAGAATTTTTAATTTATATACCCCTTTAATAATTGTATTCATTAGCGTAACTATTTCCTTTGATTTGGAGTACATAAACTAGAATAATACTTGCTATTAGTTATTCAGTTTAAAATTGATTTTAGGGGTGCTTTTGCGTTTATTTATATAGATATCTATATCCTGAAAATAGATACTATATAGATATTATATATGTATTCAATTGTATAATCTATGTTAAAAGTTTTATGTAACAAAACTTTTAAGATTAATACTAATTTTACGTATGACCTAAGTAATTTTCCCAAGCAATAATGATTTTTTGTTCGAGCAGATATCTTTAAAAAAACTTTTAAATAATTAAATAATTAAATAATAATTAGATAATTAAATTAGGGCTTTTTAAACTGAATTCTCTGTCTTTTTAATGCTAAACGTTTGTTGTTATTAAAATTGAAATGTTTTTCTGTCAAGACTTAGGATTATCCCTAGAGTTTGATATATCGTGATCGTATTTTGATTATAGATCTGGTTCGAACAATGCCACCTAAAAACTGATTTTCTAACAGTCTATTTTGAATTTTGATTAATATAATGTCTGCAACAATTTGAGGGGACAAAATAGAAAACTATTTTCATAGGGTCTATGTAGAGCATAGTTTAGATTTTATTTTTGTATGTGACTAATTGATGATAAATATAGTTTTAGAGTATAATTTCTTGCAAGTATATAAATAGTTGATTGAGTTTTCATAAGGGGAAGCTATGCATGACTCTTAGAGCTGTAAAATATCACCCAAACATTTTAGGTTTTCAAAACTTAATATATAATTCATTACCTTATTTAAGTTTGAAAAAAAAACTAAAATTGAATAATTCCATTCAGGGGATGAAAATTAAATTTAAGTAATAATCATAAACATAACGTTTCCTACGTTAGTATAGTCATCTTAATGAACATGTAACCAAAGTAGTAAATATATAGAATTTTGCTTGAATTTACGTCACAAACCGTTCAACAGGTAAACATCGCTGTAGACAATAGGGTAAGATTATCGTAGATAGTATCTATATATAACAAAATCAATCAAAAGTAAGGCAAAATCAAGATTAATATGAAAACTTAGAAATTGTCTGACAAACGTTTCGTGTGTTCTAGATAAATATTTACAAGGCCGAATTATTTAAGAAAAGAAACATTTGTAGCACAAATATATTTCGTTACATTTTGATCTAATTTAGTTTGACAGTTTTGACCTTATTTTGTTAATGATTGACAGCTAGGTGTAGAATAGTAAAACAATCATGTGGTTGTATTTGAAGATGGTGAGGTGAAGTGGTCCAGCGGGTGAGAGGATGTTACCTGTGCTCAAGGACCTGTGCACAAGGCCAACGAGTCGATACTGGTTTCAGATTAAATGGGATAATACGTGTATGTCTTGGACTGAACAATTTATACACGTTTTCTGTCACGAAATTTAAACTTAATTAATTATGCTTTAAGGTGTTTAGCAAATGGTATGAAGTTAGTTTGATGTTTGTCTTGACATGTAATTATATTGTTGATATCACATCTTTTGAACGTTGCACGTACTATATTGCTAGTTAAATTTTGAAGCCCAATCAACCTTTTGTCAATTTCCCATTCTTTCACCTATCCCATTCTTCTTCCACCTATTTATTTTATGCTCATAAATTTTCTTCTCCAAAGCAATGCTAGTCTTGTCTCCATCCCGTTTTATTAGTTTAACTTTTCTCTTTCATATATATCACTATCATCTAAATCGTACTTCTAGTAGCAAGGCCTTATCCAAAAACGGAGATGGATACTCCCTAAAAATTGTTAAAACTACAACAATTTAAGAGATTAATAAACATAGTCAAGAAATTACGGAGTTCAAACGATCTGAGCAATCATGTGTTAAAATTTCCAATCATGTTATTGTATTTGAAGATGTTCGAGCATGTTTTATCTTGAGATTTAAAAGTCCCCACCTAGTTTCCGGATTTAAAATACACCCCTCTCGGAAAAAGTTAATTCTAAGTTTGTTACTTGGCCTTTGTGAATATTTATGAATATTGATGTAAATTTGTCTGTGTTATTGTAATGTAAGTGAATATATGTGTTGTGTATGATTCGAAATGTTTGTATAGTTCATATGTTATATAGTACATTGTTGAACCATATAAAATCGTTATTGATATATTTAATTCATGTAAAACGTATTTATCCCCAGTATTATCAAGGTTTAACCTGGACATAGGAGTAGGAATCGAGTCATAACTCGTTAACGAAGTGTTTGGGCTTTGTTTGTTGCAACAATATTTGTTAATTTCAGTTACAGAATCAGTTCTAAAAAGACCACCGTGCAGTTTATATACACTCTCTACATTAACATGGTAAAGTTAATACTAATAGTTCAAGTGGAAGATTGAAACAATGTTAGTTAATATATTTCCATGTTTCAACTATAAAGGAAATGAATATATATGAGTTTATAGTTAAATTAAATTACGCAAAATTATACCAAACTATATATGGAATCATCATGAACATAAACTGTTTTAAAATTAATTAAAATCATATGCGGCTTCTTTCACTTAATGGTTACATATTTTACCTTGAAAAACCGGTTAAATGCAGGTGATAATGATGAAACTGTTTCAAGATGGACTGCTTTAGTACCAACCGCTACCCACATACATTGTAGGGTTCAATTCATTGAGGACATCTCATCATATTCTCTTTATTTTTACACACACACACACACACACACACACACACACACACACACACACACACACACACACACACACACACACACACACACCACACCACACCACACACCACACACATACACACACATACACACACACACACTCACACACACACTCACAAACACACACAAACACACACACACACACACACATAATATTATATTTAATGTATATTATATATGTATGTATATATATATATATATATATATATATATATATATATAATATTTAATAATATTTAATGTATATATATATATATATATATATATATATATATATATATATATATATTATTGTGAAATACTATTATATGTATAATATACTTGTACTGTATAATATATATATATTTGTCAAAAGGGCAGAGTATTTGAATCTACTTCAAGTGTTTGTCACATGAAAATCTTTAAAAAATTTCAAGCTAAATGAAATAAAATACTTTTTTGTAAGAGATGTTTGTATTGTGTATGTATATAAATTGATAGAGATAGATACAAACTATTTGTATGGCATTTTTAAAGAAATAATCTAGTATGATTATATTGACAGAGTTAGACAATAATCTGTCTTAAATGATTTCAAATTATGTTCGTTAAAATACAAGATTAGTAGTATAAGGTAAAATACAGTTGTATATTAAGTAGATTTTTTTACATGTGATTTGTAATCTAAAATTTGAATTACAATATTTCGAATATTGATAGGAAAGATTAGTTAGATTAAATTATATTTTGTAGAGATCCAACAAGTGTAAGTAGTTCTTTGAAATTGTACGAGTTAAATGTAGCAGTTCACTTATTTTAGTCTTAATGATCTTTAATATAAAATAATATATTAAAAATCGTCATTTATGTTTATAAAAATGTTTTATTTCTTGGTTTCAACGATATTCTCAACATACATTATAATATTACCGACATAAAAATATAGACATCGGTATTTCTAAATTATAATTTGACAGTATAAATTCCTTACTTTCTACATCCTGACTCGTTTCTGTGTTTAGGAATGTTTCTATTTGGGCATTCGCCAAAAATTCTGAAACATAAAACTAAATAGGATCTAGTATAAGGCCTTCGAGTTAGTGTGTAGTTTAATGGGAAGTTTAGAGTCTGGTTTGGTTGAGGACGATATATAGGAAACACTCAGTTTATTTAGGATTTGTTATTCTCCCTGTGGATAGCATAGAAAATCATAGGAGTAAATAGATAACGTAAAGTTCAGTTCAATTGTTTTAAGCCTTGACCATTAAAAAGGTTTTAAAAGGATGAATATAGCACGAGGTAGTTAAGTGCCCTACTCTATCAAAGTTACTATGCGATTACCACTTCACATACGACTAAGATTAACAACTTTAATATTTTATTGTAACTACAATGAAAATAATGCAAATGTACAGTGACCAGATGTGTTCAAAAATGTCTACAAACATTTAAATCTCTTCGTTATTTTAGAAAACATTTACCATATTTTCTTCATTTTTAATAATATGAGAATGTTTCTAAGCCTAAGACTATTTCATTCTTTGAAAATCGATATTTTTCATTTTTATTTATTGAAAGGCGTAATAGTTTTATTACATAATTAGTAATATGTAATCAGTAATCAGTAATTTTTATAAACGCGATTTACACTTTTTACATATGTAATATTATCCTTTTGTTTTAACTAAACAACTGTTTTTTATATTCTGGCACGTAGTTGAAGAAAAGTGCCACAGCTTTGTAGAAACGCTTTAAAGTAATGTATTTATTTTTCTAGCAGTGTGTTATACCTTTGCAGTGATTGTAATAGCTTAATATATTCGAGATTCTAAGAATTGTATTATATGTTTGAATTATTGTCATACGTTTACGCATGAGACTGATTTGAAATCATTTGACATAGCTTTAAAATAATACGTCATAGTTTTAAAGTATGAGTCAGATCTTTGTGGCATTGGGTTATAGCTTTCATTTAAAGTGTAAAGATACGTTGTAAGTAGTACGTAAGAACTATTGTAAGAATTATAAGTAATACGTCATAGTTCTGAAGAAATGCGTCACACATTTGTAGTATAAGCCACAGCTATTATTTAACGTGCCATAGTTTTCAAGTTAGACAAGACCTCCGATACAGCTCTGGCATTGAACGCCGAGCCGCCCAAGTCTCTTGCCCATCTTTGCAAGGTATCATCATCATTGGAGCGATCCAGAGTGCTACAGATGTCCAAATGAGTAGAGGAGTCAGTGAAGATCTTTCGATGAAGGTGATTCTGGAGATATTCATGGCCGTTCGTCCTCCTAAGGTAACAACAGTTCCTCTAATGGTCACTGGAGTGTTTGATCTTACGATTCACTTTCATGTTTTGCCAGAAGCACCTATCCAGGGTCGTATTTTAACATCTGACTCTGTATTACTTGGGGGAAATCTTCTCGGGGAAGATCGTAACCAGCTTCAGGGAGTTTGTAATGTAACAGAGACATAAAGAGAAAGATTATAACTTTAATGTAACATGTTAAACATTTAGAGTAATCTTCTATAGTTCTGGAGTCACGTAACAGATCCTGAAGTGATGCGTCATAGATCTCATGTAACGTTTCATAGACTACGTAATTTACCACCGACATAAAGTAATGTCACATAACTTTAAAGTAATGAGCTAAAGCTTAGAAGTAGTGTGATATGGTAGCTTTATAGTACAAAGTATGATCACTTTTTTATAAAATAGTTCATTGTTTTAATATTATTAAGCTTAAATCCAGTGAGTTGTAAAGTGTACACATCAGTTTTCTACACGTATTGATACGACGTAGACTAAAATTTAAATAGTAGATTATGCACTAGTAGCATTTATTTACCCTTTAGAACTTTAGAACAATTTTGATTTCACCAGATAAAATAATTTAACGAAAGACGCTAAATAGCTCTATTAATGCTATCATTAGATTTAAATGATAAAATTGATTCCTCTCCAGTGCTACAGATTTTCATAGTTCAATGACATTTTCATTTAATAAATATTTATATACCATCTGTAAAAAAATAATTCTTTATATTACTACACGGAAGGAAACAATTGGCAAAAAAATTCTTTAAAGCTACATATCAGCGAATGCCCCGTTACTTCAGAGACGTTATTTAGGGAATCATTAAGAACGTAATCAGTAATTATTATTAATCAGTAATCAGTATAATTAAAGGCTATCGGTCTGTTTTTAACAACCATATAAACATATTAACTACATTTTTCATTCAAGCTTTCATTTCTACCACGACACTACATTTTTTGTTTTTACTGAAAATTGTGAAAAGAGAATTTATATAACAGTTTATAAATCTGCGTAACGCAAGAATGATTGGTTATAGTTTCAAAGAACTGTACAAATAAACACAAGGATATATAATATTAAATGCTTATATTACAAATGCTATATAGTATAGTGTAGGTTATATAATTTTCCGGATGTCACTGCATAGTAATTTGATTTCACAGTGAAATTAAATATTCCGGTAACATCCGTGCCCTGCCTAATCAGGTTGAAGACGAACACTAGGACAATGGCACATTAGTCGTGAGTATATCTCTCAATATATATTGCAAGAGGCGCATGATTGCGCAATATCCTAGTGGTAGCGAAGTGACTCCGGCCGGTTTTAGCCTAGTCCAGTTACTGGACATTTTCCAGCTCCGAATTCTTTACTAGAAATTTTGACGGCAGTTGTAAAAAATGTATACAGCATCAATATGAGCTTCTACTGTGGTGAATGTCAACCCCTTCTCATGGGCGTAAATTTAAAAATTCTACGCATTTAGATACCCTTCATAAGCGTTACATACCTTGATAAAACTGTCATCATTAGGGTTAATTTCAGGAAACCCATGTGTTTTAAAAAGGCAAACCATCCTCAGCAAATTTATAAAACTCTTACAAAACAAAGCAAAGGTAGAAGTTTACGAAAACTCTACTGAAAGGTACGTACGATTATTGTTTTAACGGATTGCTGTGAGACACCTCTAAATAACCTCACTGTTTCTCCCACCTCCCTTATCCACTTTAACCAAGCTATTCCTTTCCCTCTATCATTATAAACACTTTTTATTGTACAAATAGTTACTTAATAAATCCTTCAAGAGATGAAATATAAGTCGGATGTAAGGCTTAAATACCAACTAGTCGTTTTATGAAATAAATATATTCATATAAAAAATAATCTATATAATTTGAGAAATACTGTAATACTACGTTTTTATAAATATTATTAATCAATATACATGCCCATGCAATAAATGTAATGTCATTTATCTTTTGCAAAATATAACAAAACTATAAAACATATCAAGACTTTATAAAAAAGAGACTACAAGCAGTGTATCATAGTTAATATTCTGAAGCCAACATGGCTTTTATTTTGCTTTAGAGTCTATTTAAATAATACATTGTTGGAGACTGAAAAGAATCAGTGATGTGTGAATAATAATTCGAGGTAAATAGAACGAGGTCCGCCCCGATTATTGAAAACTAGGATTATATGGAAATATATTCCTGTGGATTAGAAGAAATAGGAGTTTTAATGAATCCTAATACTATAATTAGGAATAAACAAAATAATTTTATAGAACATTATATGAACATTTCTTGGAAGCCCGACTCATTTTCATTGCATACCGTATTTATATAAACATTTCTTGGAAGGCCAAATCATTTCCTTTGCATACCGTATTGATAGAAATATTTCTTGGAAGCCCGAATTATTTCATTTGCACACCGTATCGACAGAAAGATTTCTTGGAAGACAAACACACCATTTTCATTCAAATAAAATAGGCTCAAATAGAAATATTCTCGAATTTAACGGAAGCTTGAAAAATCTATACTAGGAATTTCGAGACTCTACTATATATATAGGGTATATATATATATATATATATATATATGTGTGTGTGTGTGTGTGTGTGTGTGTGTGTGTGTGTGTGTGTGTGTGTGTGTGTGTGTGTGTGTGTGTGTGTGTGTGTGTGTGTGTGTGTGTGTGTGTGTGTGTGTGTGTGTGTGTGTGTGAGTGTGTGTGTGTGTGTGTGTGAGTGTGCGCGTGTGTGTGTGTGTGTGTGTGTGTGTGTGTGTGTATACACATATTTATTCATTTATAATAACAGTAAATAATGATTATGATATAAACAAGATATATTTGAATATACATTTGAAATTCCTAAATAAATGTTTAAAGAAGTATATGACAGCCACAAAACGTAAATGACTTTTTATAGATTCTTTTACCAAGTTCTAATAGCTCCGTCATTAGCAGTTCATTAGGTTTTTATGAGCAGTTCATTAAGGTATGTAGATAACGGGATTAGCCTACGAACGCGTAGGTTACTGCTTGGGTAACATTGCTATGCATCAATGTTGCGAAACACTTTCCCATTGTAAGAGATAATTGTACAAGAGGTCATAAAGACTAAGCGCGTTGGGTTCGTGGAAGACAAATGCCGGAAATGTCTGATTACAGAGCATTGTATCCATGCGGAAGTAGATCCAGGAAAAGGGATCTGTTGAGGAAGCCAAGTAAGTTATGAAATAGAGACTGATGGATTAAGGGTTTAGTAACATGTTTTCGACTAAATTTAATGATATTTTGGTATTATATCCAGATTCACTGTCTTCAAACTACATTAGACTACTACATGGATTTCATTCCGTAGATTTGGTTTTTCTGACTTGGGAAATATTTCCTGACACATACAGAACAATAAGTTGATTGTATATCACAATAAATACCACACACGCGTATGCACGCACGCGCAATAGTCACCCAAGGTTGTAATAAAAACTTTATTGAGTCATTCTTCCCTAAATGGAAAAGTTCTTTATCTATGTTAATGGGGTCGTAAAAATAACTTTTAGAATACAATTTCACAGTTACTTCATTAGGCTGCAATAGGTCTTTCATTACTGAACACAAGTTAACCTCAACGTATCATACATTTCTGAAGGTCTTCTTACCGGACCCGAATACTTTAAAATCTATTTGGCTACATTATTACACTCTAGCTACTGTTGAAAACTAACGTGACAATTTCAAAGCGTTTTACCTCCATACGCAAACACCAGAGTGGTAAAATACTTTTTGAATGCTTTTTGAAGAAAGATATTCTCCTTGTCAACCAGGTCAAATAACTGGGGCTAACCCTAGATGGACTAATGACTTGGTCCTTATATACACACTACACTTTACAATTAGCAAACATTAGACACAACTGTGTCCATATCTCGACAAGAACTCTTACATCAAGGATGTCCATCTCAATATAAAAAGCTTTACTCAGATATGTTACCTGTTTCCCCTTTATAGGAACAGTCTGTTCCACCTTTATACATATTTAAAGACGGCTCGCGTGTGTGTGTGTGTGTGTGTGTGTGTATGACGAAAATGACTATTTATGACTTCTATTCCAAGTGAACTTGAACTTAGCATTAGCAATTTCAATAATTGTTATTGTATTAACGTTTTACGTATATTATTGGTTTTCAAGTAGCTATGAAATCCCTTTCATACAACCTGATTTATAACCTAAATGTTGCCTTTCATATAGCCTACGAGTAAATATAATTTATCTTCACGCAAAGTAAGATGTTTCAATAATCTCAGCAGTACATTTAACTTCTTTATGTTAATGAAATCGTTATTCAGAAATAAAACAATTTCCATTTGAAGCGTTTACCATGAAATGATACCTAGTAAAATATTTGCGAAAACACTGGATTAAAAATTTGCGTCTTTAATATAATAATAAATAACATCAACATATTATTTTGTAGATTACCTTTTTTTATTGTAAAACTAATCAGGTTAAAAACCACAATTTTAAATGCACTAAGATTTATTTTCTGTAAAACGTATAAAAAAATATAATTAAAAACACATTTCTGTTAAATAATTGTTGTTTGATAATTTAAGTACTATTTAAGATATGTAGTTAAAGAAAACACCATATTGTAACGGAATTATATTTGTTTACGGGTATTTTAAAACTTGAGTTTGAGGCTTATTGAAGTATGATTTTTTTAAAACTGTAAAATACATTATAAATTTTATTGATAGTTTTTCCGAACATAAATCCGTTCTAACGATGGTCTTTAATAAAATAAAACTATAATCCGTTTAATATAGGAAGCAGAGCAAATATTTTTTTTTTCTTTGCAAGGCATCTCCGGATATATTAAGAACTTATTTATTACAGAAAAAGTGTAACCTAAATCAACAATAATTTTTGAAAATGTTGAAAATAATGATAATCTAAACAAACAGCAAGACTTCAATTTACTTCAGTTTTAAAATTTGAGAAAGTAAAGTCTTAAACAGCAAATAAACCGATTAATGTCAGTAATAACTTGGAGCCGCTGTGGTAGAATTTTTAATTAAAAATAAATAAAACCTTTTAAGCCACATAGGCTACAAGTTTTATTTATGCCCTGATGTAGATTTTTATTGCAAAGCAATCATTCCTGAGGAAATTACTACAAGACTAACTCCTCTTATACAAGGCATTTTCCTGAAGGGGATTGCTTTACAATCAAAATATACACCAGGTCATAAATAAAACGTTTTGTGGCTTAAGATGTTTTATTTATTTATAATTAAATTTATGTCATGGTTTTCCTTCCATAAATTTAATGAAAATTCTTCAAATAATTATTACATCCATAGTATACGTTTTATAACTATTTTCTACCTAAACCTAAAATATTCCCCTCTTCTTTACAAACTTCATCTATATACAATTTGAACGCAATACATTTTATAAATTTTTTTCAACTACTACCTAACCTGGCGAACTTCGTACCGCCTAAAAATCAATGAATGGCGTGTTAACATTTAGAGCTGCGACGAATATTTATCGCCGAATGTGTAAACGCAGGCCGCGCTGGAATTGAGGTATTTGGAATCGACTTATGCGATCGATTTCAGATTCCGATTTTAGTGTCCAGAATCGATGAAATCAAGAACAGACCCATTACTAATGAAAACAATTGGTTTTATTTCTGAAATCCTGTTTCAGCAGGGGATACCCCCTCCTTCCAATTTGTAGCATTGATGAAGATTGGCTCATAAAGCTTAGTGAATTAAAATCAGGCCTCAATTCTGATACGGTGCCAAAACACGGCAGTCTTAGCGCTGTACACAAATAAATCAGAAGCTTTTCCGAAGCGTGAGTAAGTCACATACAGCTGTTAATGTGAGAAGCATGGATTTTCAAAATTAAGTTAAAATAATTTTAATGTGTTGAGTGTTGCTTAGCAATCAAAATTTGGAATAAATTCAATGAAATGTCTCAGGATGAGATAAGATAGAAAATCATATTTTATACTATTTTTGTACCTAAAAATACGTTGGAAAAATTGTTTTGTCTTGGGGAAGCTGTGTTGCTAAAACCTAGCCCTGTGTTATGGGTTAATATTTTTCTGTTCAAATTAATTGGTTTGATGGGAGTTACTTGCCCCCTGGCTACACCCCTTGAGACTTGCTAAGCCAGAAACCTTCCCAGGAATGTACTCAATAATTTTCCAAAATTTCATGGCGATTGGATTAGTGGTTTAGTAACGCATAAGGCTCGTACATACATATATACACCATACATACATACACACATACAAACATTTATTTTTATATGTATAGGCTACCTCACCCGGCGAACTTTGTACCGCCTAAAAGACAAGGAATGGCTAGTTACATTAGCTAAACTTAATTTAGTATTTTTTTAACATAACAATAATTGTACAGAAGAATTTGAAATGTGTGTGAAAATATTCTAAAATTGTTGAGTGTTGCTCAGCAACCAAAATTTGGAATGAATTTATTTAAATGTTATAAGATAAAATAAGATGGAAAATCATCTTATATGCTATTTTGACAATTAAAAATGACATTTTTAAAATATTGTTATGTAATCAGGAAACTGTTTTGCTAAAAAACTTGCGCCGTTTTACGTATAGGGTTATATTTTTCTGCTGAAATTAATTGGTTTGGAGGGTCATGTGCCCCTGTAACCCACCCCCGTCCTAGTTACACCCCTGAAACTTTCTACGCCAAAAACCTTACCAGAAATGTAAGGTTTAGACGCGCGCGCGCGCTCGTGTGTGTGTGTGTGTATGCGCGCGCGCGCGCTCGTGTGTGTGTAATATAATTAATCTTATATGAGACCCGCAAGCAATCACGGAATAACTTGAAAACCATTAAACAATTAACTTCTCATAAAGATGTCATGGAATGAGGGCCAATGTCGTCTAATCGTTTATAAAGGTCATGGTTTTGCCATTTTATGAAGTTTATTAACACACTGCCACATTGTATTCCACAAGACCTTGTCATTGCAATAATTGCTCCCGACGCTGTCATAATGTCACCGTAAACCACGTCCATCATATTCTACGACAATGTCTTTGACAAAGCCTTGAATTCCATGAAATGTATGATTAACGTAAACTGTCAGTTTTCAAAATTAAGATAATTAGAATGATTCAATATAAATTTATAGCTGTCATTTATAGTAATTTATCTGACATTTGTAAGAAATATAGATATAGAACTATGTGACGTATGAATAACTTGAACACATTATCAACTCATTACTTTAGTGTATCGAAATTCCTGGGTCAAGTGGCATCGACATTTAAAACAGAATGGAAAAGGAAAAATCATACTACAAATACATCGGTAAATGTTTTCTAAATATTGTGAACGTTATCAAAACAAGAAAAAAATAACAAATGCTAAAAAAATGCAACTTTTCTCAGTTAAAAAGTAAATATATTTTAAATTTTTAATTCTAAATGTAGGAATTCAAAAATGTATTACGGAAATTTAAAACCTTAAAAGGAAAATCATATAATTGAATTTCTTCATGTTACTGTAATAGGGAATATAAATTCTTAAATTCTTATTCTTAAATTCTTTCTGAGGAGAGTATTTATTTAGAATAATGATCTCAAGTACGAAAATACCTATACATTTAATCTTGTATACATATTGTACTTTTTATGCAATTTTTAATATCAGAGATTCTGTTCTTAATTGATAGATTTGGGTTGCTGTAAAATTTAACAAATTCTTTTACACACATGATCAAAGAATAAACAAGTTTATATTTTATTCTTTTTAACGTTTTAAAAATGCAATACATTTACATATATAATTTTCGTCCATTAGCGTAAATATAAAAAATAATAAAATAAATATGTATAATATCAACTATATTTATATCTCCTCTCTCTCTCTCTCTGCCTCATATATATAGGCCTATATATATATTTATTTGATTGTAATTCCTGAAGATGCTGGTAATGTCAACCAACGAAAAGCTTTGAGTGTATTATTCAATAAATTATTCCTGTAATTACTGTATATTATTTAATCTTAAAAATAATTCTAACAGGAAAACATATTTGATATTCTACATATATATATATATATATATATATATATATATATATATATATTTATATATATATATATATATATATATATATATATATATATATATATGTTTGTTTGTATGTATGTATGTATGTATGCACCTTATGCAGTTCTAAATCACAGAATAGAACTTAGTGAAATTTGTAGGGATTGTTTATCAAATTCCCAGGATGGTAATGTAAAGTTTGGTGCAAATCTATCCACAGGGCTTCATCCCATAGGCTTAAGATGGTTCAAAAACCGAAGTATGTATGTGTGTATATATGTATCTTATGGACGCTTAAACCGCTGAAGAGATGTTAATATAATTTGGACGGATTATTTAACTTAATCCCAGAAAGGTTCTTTTGAAGTTCGGTGCAGATCCATCTACAGAGCTCCACCCCAGAGGCTTAAGATGGTTCAAAAACCGATGTATGTATGTATCTTATTGACACCTAAACAGCTGGACAGAAGTTAATGAAATTTACAAGGATTGTTTAACATATTCCAAGGATGATGCGCATTACTTTTGGTGTAAATCCATCAACAGGATTCGGCCCCAGATGCTTCCTGCAAAGGTTCCGCGACGTAGTAATGAAGTTTTCGTTATTGTATGAGCAATGCTCGTTAGAGCTTATTCGTGTTTTTCAATATTTTTTAATTTACTACGGTCCTAATTAACTTTGCTTAATAGAGCTATTTAAATAATTGAGGTATACACCATACAAATGATAAAAAAAATGTTGCTACTATTGCTGCATTCCGGTTACTTCTTCTAGCTGGTTTTAAATTATAGATTCCTTTCGGGTAACATTACTCTGGAATCGTTAATAGATCTCCAAATACCTTACCTAACTTTTTTATATTCTGTTATTATAAGGAATTTTTTCCAATAAGACAATATTTCTAAAAAGATCACTAACGCTATTATCTCTTCACTGCCTCTTTGATTTGTTTCGTTAAATTCTTGAAGTAATACTCATTTAATTCCCTTCAATCTAGTTTCAGCCTTCCTAAAACAACCTTAGCTCAGTCTGTCTATTGGCTACACAATATAAGACCTATTTCATCACCTCCTTATGGCTTACAGTTCGCGTTCATGTTCTACATAAGTGAATTTGAATCCTGTTTTTAATCAGAGCTTCAAAGTACATGCAGGTGTTTACTGTCAACAGTTTTCTTAAGGTATGCTTGCACATTTCAAGTCTTATGATTCCCGTAATGACTTACCATAGATTCCAGATTCATAAGCATTTTGATCCTTAATAATGACATAGTATTTGTCAAAGCTGATGGTGAAACAGTTGGCAAGTACCACTTTTACAGGATGTTTGGTTATTTTTGAGATGGGATTTGGTATCGTAGTTAAAATCCAGCAATTTTATTATTATTCTCAAGCAGTGTCGCGGAAGACAAACTCCGCATAACTTCGGGAGCCCCCAAACGCCTCCTTTTTTGACTGACTTTTAGCAACAGAAGTCGCAGTAAAGGTGAGCCGCAGAAACATGAATTTATCAACAGTATGAAATGAAAAGAGAAAAATTCGTAGAGGTTTAAAGCTGTGAACGATACTTATAAATGTAGTTTATTTGAACGCTGCGATGACTAAAGATTAAGGAGCTACTTAAGACAAATGATTCTTTTAACCGTGACTAAAAATCTCTTCAGGGAAATGAAAGGTTTTTTCATTACTTTTTACCAAGATAGTCTATAAAACGTTATTGTCAAATTAAAAGTATTGAAAATCATACATCAGAGAGCGTGCCTATTTTAATGGTATTAGGATCTATAAGCCTAAAAGTGAAAATCGAATCTTTAGTAAACACATTTTTAGCTTTAATTATATGCCCCAGAAAGCTGACTGAACCTACGGTAGTCAAGAAAATAGCATTTCTAAAAACATTTGCTATCCATTGTGAAATAAAAACCTATATCGAAGTAAGTATGACTCAACGAGACTTGACGAAGTTTCTCGAACTTTAATGTTAAAGTTTCTCTGATCGCTATGAAAAATAAAATCCGCGATGTCAAATATTTATTCTGTCAACGGACACGGAACTGGAAAATTACCCTTCAGATATAACAATCCGCACATGAAACCTATTTGAGACTCGTACACGAATTGCAACATGTAGATTTAACAAATAACACGGTGTGCAAACTAATAACACGTAATAACAAAATGGTTCAGTTAATCTGTGTGGAAATGTCTCATTGGAAACATAACGCTTCCCATTGAAGTTTAATGTTTGTGAAAGTACCAAACCCGAGGCAAAACTTCGTAAGTCGAATTGAATGGTTGGATGAAACGTCAGTTGAATTTCAACAGCAAAAAGCTCTACATCATATAAGACTTGTAGTTTGTGTAAGTGTTTGCCAGTTTCATGATTCAGAAATTTTAAAAAAGTCAAAATTGTTAACAACCCTACTAAAAAGGAAATGTTCATCAAATAGATGCTGAAGGATATACAGTCAAGGAATTAAAAAAAAATTAGTTACTAGCCTCCAAATTAAAATGGAAGGTATTTTATTTTGATAGATAGGACTTCATGTCCGGGGAAAAGTGTATATATTTTTTTTAAGAGACTAAACATAAGTATAAAAGAATGTAAACTTTTTAAGCAATGCTTAAAGGTTCTACAAAAGCAAGAAAAATTGTTTTCTCTATTGAGTTATATATATCTTATGCTCTAAATGTTATGGAAAAACGTACCTTGTGTTCAGTTAACAAAAGTGCTTCATTCCTGACTGTCTATTAATAACTTACTACAATATCTGTACAAACTAAAACGTATTTTCAAGAGAACAGAACATGTTTCCCATCTCACATTTCTAATATTCAAATGTTTTATTATACTTATAAATTTAAATTTAGAAATCTTGCTGTTCATGACGAGCTAGTTGTTAATCACCTATTACACTTCGATATTACTTGCTACCAGACTTTTTGTTAACTTAAGTTGTTAAATTATTAACTTACACTTGGAGGAAACGTAATTAACATTAACGATTTTAATGGACCAACTAGTTAGTTGCAATTGAAGAATTATATTATTATACTTGCAGACTTTAAACAGTGAATTAATTGCTTTAAAAAAAATCCACTTACGATTTAGCTATTTTAGTGTTAAACATTTGTATAAAATGCTTTACAAAATTTGTACAAATATTTATTAAAAACTTATAATACAAGTTTTTGTATTTTATAGGAATTATTTTTATAAAAATTAAACAATTATAATAAATTAATTCAAGTTTTAACATGAGAAATACTTAAAAATACGTGAGAAAAATCTTAGATGGAAATACAAGCAATTCAGAAATATTTTTGTATCTTACGAAATGTTCACATTTTTTCTGAGAAATTTAAGACAAAAATTAATTTTTCCCAAACTACAAAATATCTTGCTTCAATCTTTTTATTTAATAGCGTGAATCAGTGTTAATGTAGATAATGTTTGTTGTATTCTAATACACTTCAGATTAAAAAATGATAAATACTTTGAAAACTAACTTCAGCGATCTTTAAATCTAATATTGTTGTGAAAGCTTTTAAAATACAAAAGAGAACAACAATAAAAGTCAGAAGAGCTGGAAACTATAGTAAGAGAAGTTTCAGTTGTGTATAAAATCATTTCTCAAACTAAAAAAAGTTTTTTTTTCATTAATATTATTTTAGTCGGAACTTGGAAAGTAATTTGCAAATACGTCCGAGGTGGAAAATTTCTAGGAGTGTAACGCTCAATCATACTGCTCTGTTGCACGCAAAGGGTGGTGATCAGGTTGATCTGCTGCACAAATCCTCTCTATGGGCTCGGAGCTTGGGCAAAACCAGACTGTTGTGAAAGAACGTCTATTTATCACAGAACTAACAAAATATGATAACGTGTCAAACAAATCAGGCGTTTTAGAAGTTCCTGTCATATTTATTTCGCTCTAGAATAGGGACAAAACCGTAGACTCGTAGCAGATTACTAACCATGTCACTGTGGCAGTATTACCTTACAAGATCTTTAGACAACTGTGTAGTGGTACCACATGATCATGACACCAAGCAGTTTAGCATGACCTCGGTCACTCGACTGCAGAGTCACGATTTTGGTTCTGTGGGGTTAGCTATTTCGTTACACTAGAAAGTGGACTCTCGTATCTCCCAATCGGTTGAATGTCTTTCTGTTTTCTTCTGATGGGTGAGAGTTAGGCCAAAACGTAGGTATATAGGCCTACTTTGTCTGATTTATGAGGGAGGCTTTTCGACTTGCTCTCTTTTGTGCTCTGTTCAAATATTTATGGAAGCTAGAGAATTTACTTGAACTAACGACAGCCTATTTCTGTTCATCTTCCATAATAACAATTAATAACTTTTTATCTAAGACATATTAATGCTACTCTTTTTCTAATTTTTCACATGATTTTTTTCAATATATCAGTTATGTGAAACATCGCTTGTAATTTTCAGTAAAGGTTATTTTCAGTTCTATAGAATTTATTAATGAGTTGAATAAGAGTTAGTAATCGATACTTAGCATTTACCTATAACAATTTTCATAAACTCGATTTATAATGATGTATTTCTGAAACAAAGTGTTCAATTTTGCATGTAACTTCACAACGTTTTGTTGTCTAAACTACTTCGAGTGTTTCAACACAGTGTCGGGAACGTACGTATTTGTTAGACGATTATGCAAACCTTATCTATTGGTATTATGCAATGACGCGTAATTTCTTTTGCAAGTTGTAGCTTTCCTATCGAACCGGATTGGAATCATGTTTCATTTCTGAAAGCCTAACAGCACGCCATGAACCTTCCATCCATCTTGCTTCTATGATATTACAAAACTATTCAGATAAGTTGTCGCCAGTGGACTTCACTGTACGCAACACTCATGTGGTGCTTTGTACAAATTATAGCTGTGATCTAGAGGTTGTAATTGTTGCCGAGCTCCAGGCAAACGTTTTGAAATAATATCTAGAAAAGAAGTAGAAAATGGTAAATAAAACTTGTTTCAAACCAAAATTATTCTCTAGATTTGGCTAACAATGTTGCGCAATCAGTCACTCTAGGTATTCGACAATAATTGGGAAACATAATTATTAATTATAACGTAAAATACTGGAAATTTCTTTTTTTTTAGATCAACAAGTGAAACCCATTCAGAAATATTACAATCACTATATTTCAAAGAGTTATGAAATTCAATTCAAATTCATTTATGAGTTTATTAGGATTAATTGTTTCTCAAAATTTCTAAATAGTTTAAAACTTGTTAAAAAAGATTATTTTCTGATTTCGATAAACTTTAGTTAAAACTATTTGTGTTTAATCAAAATTAATATTTCAATATCGAATAAAAATGTATACTATTTCACACGAAATCCAGGTATTTTAAGCTATCTAAAAAGAATATATTCAATACTGCTTCCAAAAACATTTCTATGCCACCCTGATTTTATTCAATTATTGATGTATTTTTTTGATCTGTAAATAAAATTGTTTCGGAATTTAATAAAATGAAATTATTATTTATTATCAAAAAGTTACAAAAATGAGGATTTTTTTGTAGTATTAAGGCGTTTAGCCAGTAATTTCTTATCTTTTGAAATTACTTTTGAATTTATTTAGGTAAATTTTATTTGCAAATCAAGTCTGAAAAAGATAACTCTTCTGCTCTAGAGTAGTAATTTATTAGCCTTAATTGTTTCATAAAATTCCTAAATAGTTTAAAACTTGTTAAAAACGGTTATTTCCTGATAAACTTTACTTAAAACGATTTGTATTTAATCAAAACTAATATTTCAATATCGAATAAAAATTTTTACTATTTCACACGAAATCCTGGTATTGTAAGCTATCGAAAAAGAATATATTCAATACTGCTTCCAAAAACATTTCTATACCACCCTGATTTTGTTCAATTGTTGATGTATTTTATTGATCTGTAAATAAAATGGTTTCGGAATTTAAGAAAATGAAATCATTATTTATTATCAAAAAGTTACAAAAATGAGGATTTTGTTTTTGTAGTTTTAAAGCGTTTAGCCAGTAATTTCTTATCTTTTGAAATTACTTTTGAATTTATTTAGGTAAATTTTATTTGCATATCAAGTCTGAAAAAATAATTCTTTTCCTCTTAAGTAATAATAAATAAACCCCTTTTCAGTTTTTCCAATTGAATTTCGATTGTAAGTAGCATACAAATAAATATACCAAAATTTAAACTCCTGATGTTTCGTTGAACCATATTACCTTCCTAGAATACCGTCAGGCCCAAAGTAGCCATACCCTGTCCCACTTTAAGCCTTAATGATATAAAATAAGTAATTATTTTATAAAATTATATTTTTAAAGTTTTACAAATCTGAATAATAAATTGAATAATAAAACAAACAGAGTTTAAAACCTCGGAAGTATAGTACTTAGTCTATGTGAAAATTGTAAAGCTATAAATTCTGGACATGTTCCTCACTTTTCTCAAGTAGTAAGGAAAGAAGTATTTATACTCATGAAGTCTTTGTTTAGTAGTATTTTAAAATGTTAGCTAACTTTATTATTATTTTTAAGAATGTAAAATTACTAGATGAATGTCCTTGAACCAACAAAAGTTATAAATATAGTTGCTTTATAACCAATATTTAAAGTTTTAGGCCACCATCTACTATTTTTGTAATGTGAGTCTGTAATTAGCTCTTAATAGTATAATACTAATGGTGAAAGAAATTTACATCATATGAAACAGTACTGCGCGATGAATTACCAAACGTAACGGTCGTGACATAACTTCACGCTCGCACGCACGCTCTAAGCTAGATCCTTAATCCTTCTTTCTTCACATCTTGCGCAGGTATTCCTTTTGCCCAAACCTTACAACCAGACGTCATGCAGCGGCCAGAACTTTGTCCTTGCAAGAGGGCGATGCAGCTCTCGATGGGAATAAAAGTGAAGTTTCGTGAGAAAGGCAGGTGAAAGTTTGTCTAATCAAGGTGTAATTGATCATTATGGAGTGATAAATGTCGGCAGCTGATCGAATCGCACCGAAAACTTTCTTTCTTTTCATCTCTATTGTTTGGGAAAATATTAAGCCGCCTTTCCTGTTCGTTCTTTAAAGTTCAGCGTTTGGCAGTGACGTCTTTCTTATGTGTGGTTTCGTGGCTTTATTTCTCTTTATCTTAATGAAACGGCTTTTACTGTTCTTAACTAATATGCACTTTAAATAATGTTTTTCACTTTTTAATATTTTTTGTCTGTATTCATTCAGAACATTTTTGATTTAACAATTAAGATTCATTTTTTTAATGTAAACTACAAAACCATATTTCACATCCTCTTTGTCTTTTTAATATAATATTGAAATAAAACGTTTTTTCTTATAAAGCATGGCAGTCCACTGTCTTTCTTTTGATATATAGCTTTTTTTAAGATATCTATCTACTTTTGTTTTGTAAGTATTTTTCTGTGTTGACTAACTAATCATAAAATGCCATTGGTAGTGAAGAGGTTTTCCTATTTACTTCATGACTGGCGATTTTCGATTTACTGTAGCGTGTGTAAAGAATCGACTGAAGATCCTTGAAAAGTAAACAAGGAAATGAAGATAAAAGATAAACATTTTAAAATATATGTTTACAACTATATATCTGCTGTTGTATATATTGTGTGTGCGTGAGGGTGTGTGTGCGTGTATGCACATGTGTTCTTGCAAATTCACGCTAAAAAAAGGAACTCCTTTGTTTGCTAGCCAGCTAGTGTACTGACGGGCCATTCAAGGCAACCTAAACCCTGCCATTGTAGCGCTGAATACAGTCTCTCCAATAGTTTGTTCAACCGTGCACGAAGAAAGTTCACTGAGTTACGTAAACAAATGCTTGACTACTGGAATAAATAAATCATTTTATATTTATTTATTTCACCACTTTATTTTTATAACCTGTTTTTGTACCTATGTGTGTAGTATTTAATTTACCGCGATTGTTATGTATTGCGTCTTACCCAAGTACTGGATACACAATACTTTAAAAGTCCTTAGACAATTACATTTAAGATCTATATACCGGGTAAATGTTACACCAGCACGTTTACATTTCACATATTTTTAGAAGTACAAAATGCTAGCTCTCTAACATAATAGTTTCGGTGTGAAAATAAAACATTATTTCCTAATTGAAAATAGAGCAAAAAAGCAAGCAATGTTAATCAAATGATCTTAAAACACCGATATGGCCTTCTAATAAACGTAAGGGTATTTCTTTGGTACTTATTGCAAGAGGTTACCCTTATTAAAATTCTCTAAAGGGATGACTGTTAAATATGTTAATTTATATACGCATATCTGTACATAATTCGAAACATTATTGTAAATAGCTGTCAGGGAACAGATCCATCAATTGTTCAACGTTAGTTTTTGTATAAAACTATTCGATTTCATTTCCAGGGTTTTAAATTAAAGTTATACATTTAGTTTACCCCGACTTAAAATTAATACGTTTTGACCATCTTGACCAGAATAAAAATTACCAAGATGAAAGATTATTCGTTCCCAGAAACCAACACACAAAAATCGAGTTAAGGGAGAGGCATCCTGAAGGAAATGTCATGCGAGATAACTGTATAGTCATGTATGTCATGCTAGTTTGGTTGGGGAAGGTTTCGATAGCATGTGTTTGTGTAACGTAACCCTCACATTATTCTTGATATGAAACTTTAAAGTAGGCTATTCTTTATTTAATTCCTATTTTTATGAAATCAAGTCTTGCCCAATAATAAGGACGATTAGTATATGTATTACTCACTTTTGGACAGAAAAAAGATATTTTGTAATTATCACTTTGTATTCAAGTCTCAAAGATCCGTTTTTAGGCCTCTGTGAGGTACCTAGGGTTAAACTAAGCCACTCAGTAACCGCTGCCAAAAGTGGGATGGCCGCAAAACAATTACACAATAGTTTTCACAGGAAACTGATTTGTAATTAGTGCGAACTTGTGTTAGCAAGAATGTTAGGAATCAGGTTATTAAAAATAATTGTATTAAAGTGTATAATGGAAAATGAATTTGATTGGTTTATCAAATAAATGTAGTTACTGACAGATTTTGCCATTTCAAAGCTAGAATTACAAGATCTGTCAATGGTTATGAGAGATGTGTTTGTTTCAAAACCTTTGCTGTCTTCAGTTAGAAATGGTCAAGAATGATCATTTTCATAGTTTTATTTCGAACGTGACATTTGTAGAACGTACAGAACATAGTATTTTGTTTGAAAAAGAAGTCGCCTGATTCATTCCATTAAAATAACAGCATATCATACTGTAGATTAGGCCATACGTCGGCCTTCGGGCTATACATTGGGCATTAGGCTATAACTTAGGCATATATTAGGGTTACGTTAAGCTGTATTTTAGACCCTACGTTACGCTGTATTTTAGAAACTACGTAAGGCTGTACATTGGCCATAAACTTGACTTTAAGTTAGACGTACATTAGCAGTAAGTTACATTCTACATTAGGTGTTCGTTAAGCTATAAGTTAAATGTACACTAGGCAATAAATTATACAGTACGTTGACCTATACGTTAGGCTGCATATTGAGCACACATTTGGCACCACGTTAGGCCGTACATTGGGCGTAAGTTTGACTGAAAGTTAGATGTACAATAGGTAGTACGTTACGCTGTACATTACGGGGTACGTTAAGCTGTAAGTTAGTTGTACAGTAAGCCGTAGGTTACGATGAGCATTAGACTGTACGATGGCTGTACATTGACTGTAAGTTAAGATGCCTACGTAGTTACACAGAGGTAGTGTTAGGTTGTACGTTAAGCTGTCATTTGTACATTAATCAGAACGTTACGCCGTATATTAAGGTGTACGTACGGTTGTACATTGAGCCATCGTTTATCACTACGTTAGGCTGTACATTAGGAGAAGGTTTGAGAGTAAGTTAGGCGACAGTTTGACTGTACGTTAGGCGTACATTAAGCGGTTCTTTAGGGTCTATATTAGATTGTACGTTAAGCTGTTATTTGTACATTAGTCAGAACGTTACGCCGTATACTAAGATGTACGTACGGCTGTACATTGAGCCATCGTTTATCACTACGTTATAGGCTGTACATTAGGAGAAGGTTTGAGTGTAAGTTAGGCGACAGTTTGACTGTACGTTAGGCGTACATTAAGCGGTTCCTTAGGGTCTATATTAGGTTGTACGTTAAGCTGTTATTTGTACATTAGTCAGAACGCTACGCCGTATATTAAGGTGTACGTACGGCTGTACATTGAGCCATCGTTTATAACTACGTTAGGCTGTACATTAGGAGAAGGTTTGAATGTAAGTTAGGCGACAGTTTGATTGTACGTTAGGCGTACATTAAGCGGTTATTTATGGTCTATATTAGGTTGTACGTTAAGCTGTCATTTGTACATTAGTCAGAACGTTACGCCGTATATTAAGGTATATGTACGGCTGTACATTGAGCCATCGTTTATCACTACGTTAGGCTGTACATTAGGAGAAGGTTTGAGTGTAAGTTAGGCGACAGTTTGACTGTAAGTTAGGCGACAGTTTTGACTGTACGTTAGGCGTACATTAAGCGGTTCTTTAAGGTCTATATTCGATTGTACGTTAGGCTGCTATTTGTACATTAGTCAGAACGTTACGCCGTATACTAAGGTGTACGTACGGCTGTACATTGAGCCATCGTTTATCACTACGTTATAGGCTGTACATTAGGAGAAGGTTTGAGTGTAATTTAGGCGACAGTTAACCTGTACGTTAGGCGTACATTAAGCGGTTCTTTAGGGTCTATATAAGGTTTTACGTTAAGCTGCCATTTGTACATTAGTCAGAACGTTACGCCGTGTACTAAGGTGTACGTACGGCTGTACATTGAGCCATCGTTTATCACTACGTTATAGGGTGTACAATAGGAGAAGGTTTGAGTGTAAGTTAGGCGACAGTTTGACTGTACGTTAGGCGTACATTAGGCGGTTCTTTAGGGTCTATATTAGATTGTACATTAAGCTGTTATTTGTACATCAGTCAGAACGTTACGCCGTATACTAAGGTGTACGTACGGCTGTACATTGAGCCATCGTTTATCACTACGTTATACGCTGTACATTAGGAGAAGGTTTGAGTGTGAGTTAGGCGACAGTTTGACTGTAAGTTAGGCGACAGTTTTGACTGTACGTTAGGCGTACATTAAGCGGTTCTTTAGGGTGTATTTTAGATTGTACGTTAAGCTGTTATTTGTACATTAGTCAGAACGTTACGCCGTATATTAAGGTATACGTACGGCTGTACATTGAGTCATCGTTTATCACTACGTTAGGCTGTACATTAGGAGAAGGTTTAAGTGTAAGTTAGGCGAAAGTTTGACTGTACGTTAGGCGTACATTAAGCGGTTCTTTAGGGTCTATATTAGATTGTACGTTAAGCTGTTATTTGTACATTAGTCAGAACGTTACGCCGTATATTAAGGTATACGTACGGCTGTACATTGAGCCATCGTTTATCACTACGTTAGGCTGTACATTAGGAGAAGGTTTGAGTGTAAGTTAGGCGACAGTTTGACTGTAAGTTAGGCGACAGTTTTGACTGTACGTTAGGCGTACATTAAGCGGTCCTTTAGGGTCTATATTAGATCATACGTTAAGCTGTTATTTGTACATTAGTCAGAACGTTACGCCGTATATTAAGGTGTACGTACGGCTGTACATTGAGCCATCATTTATCACTACGTTATGCTGTAATTAGGAGAAGGTTTGAGTGTAAGTTAGGCGACAGTTTGACTGTACGTTAGGCGTACATTAAGCGGTTCTTTAGGGTCTATATTAGGTTGTACGTTAACCTGTTATTTGTACATTAGTCAGAACGTTACGCCGTATACTAAGGTGTACGTACGGCTGTACATTGAGCTATCGTTTATCACTACGTTATAAGTTGTACATTAGGAGCAGGTTTGAGTGTAAGTTAGGTGACAGTTTTGACTGTACGTTAGGCGTACATTAAGCGGTTCTTTAGGGTCTATATTAGGTTGTACGTTAAGCTATTATTTGTACATTAGTCAGAACGTTACGCCGTATACTAAGGTGTACGTACGGCTATACATTGAGCCATCGTTTATCACTACCTTATAGGCTGTACATTAGGAGAAGGTTTGAGTGTAAGTTAGGCGACAGTTTGACTGTAAGTTAGGCGACAGTTTTGACTGTACGTTAGGCGTACATTAAGCGGTTCTTTAGGGTCTATATTATATTGTACGTTAAGCTGTTATTTGTACATTAGTCAGAACGTTACACCGTATACTAAGGTGTACGTACGGCTGTACATTGAGCCATCGTTTATCACTACGTTATACGCTGTACATTAGGAGAAGGTTTGAGTGTAAGTTAGGCGACAGTTTGACTGTACGTTAGGCGTACATTAAGCGGTTCTGTAGGGTTTATATTAGGTTGTACGTTAACCTGTTATTTGTACATTAGTCAGAACGTTACGCCGTATACTAAGGTGTACGTACGGCTGTACATTGAGCCATCGTTTATCACTACGTTATACGCTGTACATTAGGAAAAGTTTTGAGTGTAAGTTAGGCGACAGTTTGACTGTAAGTTAGGCGACAGTTTAGACTGTACGTTAGGCGTACATTAAGCGGTTCTTTAGGGTCTATATAAGGTTTTACGTTAAGCTGCCATATGTACATTTGTCAGAACGTTACACCGTATACTAAGGTGTACATACGGCTGTACATTGAGCCATCGTTTATCACTACGTTATACGCTGTACATTAGGAGAAGGTTTGAGTGTAAGTTAGGCGACAGTTTGACTGTACGTTAGGCGTACATTAAGCGGTTCTGTAGGGTTTATATTAGGTTGTACGTTAACCTGTTATTTGTACATTAGTCAGAACGTTACGCCGTATACTAAGGTGTACGTACGGCTGTACATTGAGCCATCGTTTATCACTACGTTATAAGTTGTACATTAGGAGCAGGTTTGAGTGTAAGTTAGGCGACAGTTTTGACTGTACGTTAGGCGTACATTAAGCGGTTCTTTAGGGTCTATATTAGGTTGTACGTTAAGCTATTATTTGTACATTAGTCAGAACGTCACGCCGTATATTAGGGTATACGTACGGCTGTACATTGAGCCATCGTTTATCACTACGTTATGCTGTACATTAGGAGAAGGTTTGAGTGTAAGTTAGGCGACAGTTTGACTGTACGTCAGGCGTACATTAGGCGGTTCTTTAGGGTCTATATTAGATAATACGTTAAGCTGTTATTTGTACATTAGTCAGAACGTTACGCCGTATACTAAGGTGTACGTACAACTGTACATTGAGCCATCGTTTATCGCTACGTTATAGGCTGTACATTAGGAGAAGGTTTGAGTGTAAGTTAGGCGACAGTTTTGACTGCACGTTAGGCGTACATTAAGCGGTTCTTTAGGGTCTATATAAGGTTTTACGTTAAGCTGCCATATGTACATTTGTCAAAACGTTACACCGTATACTAAGGTGTACATACGGCTGTACATTGAGCCATCGTTTATCACTACGTTATACGCTGTACATTAGGAGAAGGTTTGAGTGTAAGTTAGGCGACAGTTTGACTGTACGTTAGGCGTACATTAAGCGGTTCTGTAGGGTTTATATTAGGTTGTACGTTAACCTGTTATTTGTACATTAGTCAGAACGTTACGCCGTATACTAAGGTGTACGTACGGCTGTACATTGAGCCATCGTTTATCACTACGTTATAAGTTGTACATTAGGAGCAGGTTTGAGTGTAAGTTAGGCGACAGTTTTGACTGTACGTTAGGCGTACATTAGGCGGTTCTTTAGGGTCTATATTAGGTTGTACGTTAAGCTATTATTTGTACATTAGTCAGAACGTTACGCCGTATATTAAGGTATACGTACGGCTGTACATTGAGCCATCGTTTATCACTACGTTAGGCTGTACATTAAGAGAATGTTTGAGTGTAAGCTAGGCGACAGTTTGACTGTACGTTAGGCGTACATTAAGCGGTTCTTTAGGGTCTATATTAGTTTGTACGTTAAGCTGTTTTTTGTACATTAGTCAGAACGTTACGCCGTATACTAAGGTGTACGTACGGCTGTACATTGAGCCATCGTTTGTCCACTACGTTATGCCGTACATTAGGAGAAGGTTTGAGTGTAAGTTAGGCGACAGTTTGACTGTACGTTAGGCGTACATTAAGCGGTTCTTTAGGGTCTATATTAGTTTGTACGTTAAGCTGTTTTTTGTACATTAGTCAGAACGTTACGCCGTATACTAAGGTGTACGTACGGCTGTACATTGAGCCATCGTTTGTCCACTACGTTATGCCGTAAATTAGGAGAAGGTTTGAGTGTAAGTTAGGCGACGGTTTGACTGTAAGTTAGGCGACAGTTTTGACTGGACGTTAGGCGTACATTAAGCGGTTCTTTAGGGTCTATATTAGATTGTACGTTAAGCTGTTATTTGTACATTAGTCAGAACGTTACGCCGTATACTAAGGTGTACGTACGGCTGTATATTGAGCCATCGTTTTTCACTACGGTATGCTGTACATTAGGAGAAGGTTTGAGTGTAAGTTAGGCGACAGTTTGACTGTATGTTAGGCGTACATTAAGTGGTTCTTTAGGGTCTATATTAGGTTGTACGTTAAGCTATTATTTGTACATTAGTCAGAACGTTACGCCGTATACTAAGGTGTACGTACGGCTGTACATTGAGCCATCGTTTATCACTACGTTATAGGTTGTACATTAGGAGAAGGTTTGAGTGTAAGTTAGGCGACAGTTTGACTGTAAGTTAGGCGACAGATTTGACTGCTCGATAGGCGTACATTAAGCGGTTCTTTAGGGTTTATATTAGGTTACGTTAAGCTGTAATTTGTACATTAGTCGGAACGTTACGCCATATATTAAGGTGTACGTACGGCTGTACATTGGGCCATCGTTTATCACTACGTTAGGCTGTACATTAGGAGAAGGTTTGAGTGTAAGTTAGGCGACAGTTACATTGTACGTTAAGCGTACATTAAGCGGTTATTTAGGGTCTATATTAGGTTGTACGTTAAGCTGTCATTTGTACATTAGTCAGAACGTTACGCCGTATATTAAGGTATACGTACGGCTGTACATTGAGCCATCGTTTATCACTACGTTACGCTGTACATTAGGAGAATGTTTGAGTGTAAGTTAGGCGACAGTTTGACTGTACGTTAGGCGTACATTAAGCGGTTCTTTAGGGTCTATATTAGTTTGTACGTTAAGCTGTTTTTTGTACATTAGTCAGAACGTTACGCCGTATACTAAGGTGTACGTACGGCTGTACATTGAGCCATCGTTTGTCCACTACGTTATGCCGTACATTAGGAGAATGTTTGAGTGTAAGTTAGGCGACGGTTTGACTGTAAGTTAGGCGACAGTTTTGACTGTACGTTAGGCGTACATTAAGCGGTTCTTTAGGGTCTATATTAGATTGTACGTTAAGCTGTTATTTGTACATTAGTCAGAACGTTACGCCGTATACTAAGGTGTACGTACGGCTGTACATTGAGCCATCGTTTTTCACTACGGTATGCTGTACATTAGGAGAAGGTTTGAGTGTAAGTTAGGCGGCAGTTGATTGTACGTTAGGCGTACATTAAGTGGTTTTTTAGGGTCTATATTAGGTTGTACGTTAAGCTGTTATTTGTACATTAGTCAGAACGTTACGCCGTATACTAAGGTGTACGTACGGCTGTACATTGAGCCATCGTTTATCACTACGTTATAGGTTGTACATTAGGAGAAGGTTTGAGTGTAAGTTAGGCGACTGTTTGACTGTAAGTTAGGCGACAGTTTTGACTGTACGTTAGGCGTACATTAAGCGGGTCTTTAGGGTGTATATTAGATTGTACGTTAAGCTGGTATTTGTACATTAGTCAGAACGTTACGCCGTATACTAAGGTGTACGTACGGTTGTAGATTGAGCCATCGTTTGTCACTACGTTAGGCTGTACATTAGGAGAAGGTTTGAGTGTCAGTTAGGCGACAGTTTGACTGTACGTTAGGCGTACATTAAGCGGTTCTTTAGGGCCTATATTAGGTTTTACGTTAATCTGCCATTTGTACATTAGTCAGAACATTACGCCGTATACTAAGGTCTAAATACGGCTGTACATTGAGCCATCGTTTATCACTACGTTATAGGCTGTACAATAGGAGAAGGTTTGAGTGTAAGTTAGGCGACAGTTTGACTGTACGTTAGGCGTACATTAAGCGGTTCTTTAGGGTCTATATTAGATTGTACGTTAAGCTGTTATTTGTACATCAGTCAGAACGTTACGCCGTATACTAAGGTGTACGTACGGCTGTACATTGAGCCATCGTTCAACACTACGTTATACGCTGTACATTAGGAGAAGGTTTGAGTGTAAGTTAGGCGACAGTTTGATTGTACGTTAGGCGTACATTAAGCGGTTATTTGGGGTCTATATTAGGTTGTACGTTAAGCCGTCATTTGTACATTAGTCAGAACGTTACGCCGTATATTAAGGTAGACGTACGGCTGTACATTGAGCCATCGTTTATCACTACGTTAGGCTGTACATTAGGAGAATGTTTGAGTGTAAGTTAGGCGACAGTTACATTGTACGTTAAGCGTACATTAAGCGGTACTTTAGGTTCTATATTAGGTTGTACGTTAAGCTGCCATTTGTACATTAGTCAGAACGTTACGCCGTATATTAAGGTATACGTACGGCTGTACATTGAGCCATCGTTTATCACTACGTTATGCTGTACTTTAGGAGAAGGTTTGAGTGTAAGTTAGGCGACAGTTTGACTGTACGTTAGGCGTACATTAGGCGGTTCTTTAGGGTCTATATTTGATTATACGTTAAGCTGTTATTTGTACATTAGTCAGAACGTTACGCCGTATACTAAGGTGTACGTACGGCTGTACATTGAGCCATCGTTTATCACTACGTTATAGGCTGTACATTATCAGGAGGTTTGAGTGTAAGTTAGGCGACAGTTTGACTGTAAGTTAGGCGACAGTTTTGACTGTACGTTAGGCGTACATTAAGCGGTTCTTTAGGGTTTATATTAGGTTGTACGTTAAGCTGTCATTTGTACATTAGTCAGAACGTTACGCCATCATATATTAAGGTGTACGTACGGCTGTAAATTGAGCCATCGTTTATCACTACGTTAGGCAGTACATTAGGAGAAGGTTTGAGTGTAAGTTAGGCGACAGTTTGACTGTACGTTAGGCGTACATTAAGCGGTACTTTTGGATCTATATTAGGTTGTACGTTAAGCTGCCATTTGTACATTAGTCAGAACGTTACGCCGTATATTAAGGTATACGTACGGCTGTACATTGAGCCATAGTTTATAACTACGTTATGCTGTACATTAGGAGAAGGTTTGAGTATAAGTTAGGCGACAGTTTGACTGTACGTTAGGCGTACATTGAGCGGTTCTTTAGCGTCTATATTAGGTTGTACGTTAAGCTGTTTTTTGTACATTAGTCAGAACGTTACGCCGTATACTAAGGTGTACGTACGGCTGTACATTGAGCCATCGTTCAACACTACGTTATACGCTGTACATTAGGAGAAGGTTTGAGTGTAAGTTAGGCGACAGTTTGACTGTAAGTTAGGCGACAGTTTTGACTGTACGTTAGGCGTACATTAAGCGGTTCTTTAGTGTGTATTTTAGATTGTACGTTAAGCTGTTATTTGTACATTAGTCAGAACGTTACGCCATATATTAAGGTGTACGTACGGCTGTACATTGAGCCATCGTTTATCACTACGTTAGGCTGTACATTAGGAGAAGGTTTGAGTGTAAGTTAGGCGACAGTTTGATTGTACGTTAGGCGTACATTAAGCGGTTATTTGGGGTCTATATTAGGTTGTACGTTAAGCCGTCATTTGTACATTAGTCAGAACGTTACGCCGTATATTGAGGTAGACGTACGGCTGTACATTGAGCCATCGTTTATCACTACGTTAGGCTGTACATTAGGAGAATGTTTGAGTGTAAGTTAGGCGACAGTTACATTGTACGTTAGGCGTACATTAAGCGGCACTTTAGGTTCTATATTAGGTTGTACGTTAAGCTGCCATTTCTACATTAGTCAGAACGTTACGCCGTATATTAAGGTATACGTACGGCTGTACATTGAGCCATCGTTTATCACTACGTTATGCTGTACTTTAGGAGAAGGTTTGAGTGTAAGTTAGGCGACAGTTTGACTGTACGTTAGGCGTACATTAGGCGGTTCTTTAGGGTCTATATTTGATTATACGTTAAGCTGTTATTTGTACATTAGTCAGAACGTTACGCCGTATACTAAGGTGTACGTACGGCTGTACATTGAGCCATCGTTTATCACTACGTTATAGGCTGTACATTATCAGGAGGTTTGAGTGTAAGTTAGGCGACAGTTTGACTGTAAGTTAGGCGACAGTTTTGACTGTACGTTAGGCGTACATTAAGCGGTTCTTTAGGGTTTATATTAGGTTGTACGTTAAGCTGTCATTTGTACATTAGTCAGAACGTTACGCCATCATATATTAAGGTGTACGTACGGCTGTAAATTGAGCCATCGTTTATCACTACGTTAGGCAGTACATTAGGAGAAGGTTTGAGTGTAAGTTAGGCGACAGTTTGACTGTACGTTAGGCGTACATTAAGCGGTACTTTTGGATCTATATTAGGTTGTACGTTGAGCTGGTATTTGTACATTAGTCAGAACGTTTCGCCGTATACTAAGGTGTACGTACGGTTGTAGATTGAGCCATCGTTTGTCACTACGTTAGGCTGTACATTAGGAGAAGGTTTGAGTGTCAGTTAGGCGACAGTTTGACTGTACGTTAGGCGTACATTAAGCGGTTCTTTAGGGCCTATATTAGGTTTTACGTTAATCTGCCATTTGTACATTAGTCAGAACATTACGCCGTATACTAAGGTGTAAATACGGCTGTACATTGAGCCATCGTTTATCCAATACGTTATGCTGTACATTAGGAGAAGGTTTGAGTGTAAGTTAGGCGACAGTTTGACTGTACATTAGGCGTACATTAATCGGTTCTTTAGGGTCTATATTGGATTATACGTTAAGCTGTTATTTGTACAGTAGTCAGAACGTTACGCCGTATACTAAGGTGTACGTACGGCTATACATTGAGCCATCGTTTATCACTACCTTATAGGCTGTACATTAGGAGAAGGTTTGAGTGTAAGTTAGGCGACAGTTTGACTGTAAGTTAGGCGACAGTTTTGACTGTACGTTAGGCGTACATTAAGCGGTTCTTTAGGGTCTATATTAGATTGTACGTTAAGCTGTTATTTGTACATTAGTCAGAACGTTACGCCGTATACTAAGGTGTACGTACGGCTGTACATTGAGCCATCGTTTTTCACTACGTTATGCTGTACATTAGGAGAAGGTTTGAGTGTAAGTTATTCGACAGGTTTTGACTGTACGTTAGGCGTACATAAGGTGGTTCTTTAGGGTCTATATTATGTTGTACGTTAAGCTGTTATTTGTACATTAGTCAGAACGTTACGCCGTATACTAAGGTGTACGTACGGCTGTACATTGAGCCATCGTTTATCACTACGTTATAGGTTGTACATTAGGAGAAGGTTTGAGTGTAAGTTAGGCGACAGTTTGACTGTAAGTTAGGCGACAGTTTTGACTGTACGTTAGGCGTACATTAAGCGGTTCTTTAGGGTGTATATTAGATTGTACGTTAAGCTGTTATTTGTACATTAGTCAGAACGTTACGCCGTATACTAAGGTGTACGTACGGTTGTAGATTGAGCCATCGTTTATCACTACGTTAGTCTGTACATTAGGAGAAGGTTTGAGTGTAAGTTAGGCGACAGTTCGACTGTACGTTAGGCGTACATTAAGCGGTTCTTTAGGGTCTATATTAGGTTTTACGTTAATCTGCCATTTGTACATTAGTCAGAACGTTACGCCGTATACTAAGGTGTACGTACGGCTGTACATTGAGCCATCGTTTATCACTACGTTATAGGCTGTACATTAGGAGAAGGTTTGAGTGTAAGTTAGGCGACAGTTTGACTGTAAGTTAGGCGTACAGTCAAACTTACAGCTCAAACGGCACTAAGTTAGATTGTACTTAGTGATTACACTTAGAGATATAGAATAACCTACTCTAGTTTTTACAATTTTTTTCAAGGCTCAAGTTACTGTAAGTGACAAATACCTCTACTAGCGGGACTAGTGAAACTTGAAAAGTTAGCACTGAGTACAGACATTTATTCTGAACGATATTTAAAATATCAAATGTTTAATTTTGAAATATTTACACGAGTCTTTGTTTAAATGATCTACGCACATTTGATTTAAAAAAATGTTGATTTTGGTTTCGGTTTAAAATTATTAATGTTCTTAGCAAAACCAAATAGTTTCAAAAAAAAAACAACTATTTTTTATTAAATTCCATTCTAATGAGATGTTTCTAAGGTCTTGTAATATTTTTAAAATCGTAAACTTTAAAATAAAATAGCTATACTATAATAATTATAGTACTAGCCACTAAGGTTTTCCACACTTTAATATTATAATATTCCAGTGAAATACGTTTTTAGGTTTCTTAAAAATAAAAAGCCAAAACAGCTTCTTAAAGTTTATTATATCGGCCTAATTAACTCGTCATGAGTTTATTATAGAAAGTAGGGAGGATGTAGTCCGATGATAGAATTACACATTTGTAAGCATTTTGTTGTTTTCAACACCTTTGTAAACTAGGATTTACATTTTGAGGAAACTTTCATATTAAACCTTGTGGAAGCTTCAGGTATTAAATGAAGATGGTTGGAAAGTATTTTATATTGTTAAACGGGCTGACTAGGGTCAGGTGCAGTTAGATCCGGCCTGCCTTAAAGGAAGTTTCCATTGTTAAAACTCGATGTAGAACATGACATGAAGCCTCAATGTATCAATAAATAACGTTAGGTAGTGTAGTCAAAGAGACAATTGCTTGCCGTAAATTTCCATAGGATTTAATTTCTATTATAAACTTGTTTTTTTAAATGTACCCTAGATTGATAAATAACTAAATTTAAATTTTATAAAAAATTATGAGTAGATAAGTCATTTAAAACATTTATATTTCTTTTTACCAGTTTATAGAATCAAATAGACGAGTTTGTAGCAAATGTTTTAAAGTTAGGTTTAAGGGCAATCCTCATTACGAAAATATATAAATAGATTATTACTCCTTTAAAACAACAATAACATTCTATTTGTTTATAATTACGTATTTCTTTAATTACTTGACTTTTAAATTTTCCGTTTTTATCAATGTATCATATTTTAATTTGATGGAAAAACAATTATAACTAATTAGGTGGTCTGCACATTCTTAGTAAAATGTTGTTGTTTGTAAATAATTTTTGCCTATATTAAAATAAAAATTATTTTCAACGAAACTTTATAGTAAATAATGAGGGGGTTAGTAAGGGGTTTGGTGCGGAGCGTATCATTGTGCAAATGTTTGCAATAGATGAAATGTTTTTGTAGATTGTATTTTAATGGTAGAAAAACAAACTTGAAAGTTTAGTATAATTTGAGTAACATGTTTAGTTTTGTATCAATATTTCATTTTATATATAGCTTGTTATATCCTTTGAAACATTAAAAAAAATATTTTTTTAAAAGGAATTGGGGTTTTAGTTCTATGTAGAATATAATACAAAATAAAACGGGCATAGTACTTAATATGTATATCTACCCTCTTTAATTAATTTAATGACATGGTTTCTTACAGTCAGAAGTTATTAAATAATTTTTAATGACTTTTTAAACCACATGATTCCATTGGTGCTATTTAACTACTTTCCCTATAATACCTTGTACTGACTTTCACTGATGCAGATTGTGCCCTGTTTAAAGCTAAGCGGAGAGGAGGAAGGTTGTAATAACATTATTCCATCTTGTAAACGTAGTGGAGTCGGCTTTACACAAGTTGCATTAGAAAGCTTGTCGAGCCTAGCTCAGGATCTAGCCTACATTGGACTATTTAAATATTACAACTAAATATAATATTAAACTCATTAGGCAGTCGCGAAGCTGACCGACAAAGATGTTTATTTCTAATGGCGTTTCTGTGTATAACAAACTAAACAAATTTAAGTTTACTGTCATATTTTTTTAATAAATAAATTTATTCCAAAGGAAGAGAGAAAATATTGTCAATTTTATAAATACAAATAATACTAGACATACAAACTCTATATACTAAATACGATTAATTTAATTTATCATTATTTCATAATAGAAAGATTTTTCTCCGCGATAGAAAATTATAGTCAAGTCTTATATAAAAATAAATTAGTGATACTGGCCTACAGAGGTGAAAACTTCTTTTAAAAAATATATTTAATAGAGGTTGTAATATAATATATTTAATATAGTTAATAATAAAAGAATGTAATTAACAGAAAACCTTTATTGGATGATGAAAAGTTAATTGAATTAACATTATATTTAGGGAAATTTATTGAAATTAGTTTTTAAACAAATGTAAAGGTGAACCTAAGACGTTTTCATTTAAAAAATAAAATATATAACTCATTATCAATGTATTTAACTATTTGTTGTAAAAGCTATCGAAATAAAAATAAATTAAATGTTTATTAATTAGTAACAAATATTTATTAATAACAATTTAACCTAATAACGAACAATAATTAAAGCAACGTAACCTACAAGTAGCTCTTCAACAACATAACTTACAAAATAAACTCGGCTTTTCTGTGAAATCTTTTTTTTCTCTAATATAAGCTAAAATATGAAGAGCTTTTATGTGACAGAAAGCCGGTGATTTTTCTCCGTGGAAAAGATACACAGGACTATCATAAGAATTATTAATTTCAATAAATTGCTTAGGGCTTTAGTCTTCTTTGAGTTTTTAGTCTATTAATTTGAATCAATTTTTCATGACAATACAGAAAATGTTTTCCTCGTTTACTTCAACGTGTACTTTGTTCTTGATATAAATACTAATACAACTTGAGGAATTTACAATCATTTTGCCAGAGTGCTTGGAAACAGTAGAATATGTTTCAAGTTGAAATATCCTGTTACTGCTGTGTCTAGATAATATCAGTGATGTGACTAACAGTGATTTCATACTAACAGATCAAATTGTGATTGCTAGTTTGAATTAACTGTGTTTTTAACCATGTTTGTGGTTTTTAACTGTGATCGCCAGGTGCTATTAGTTATTGAAGTTAGATAACGGTATGTGAGTTGACCGTGTTAACCTGATTTTTTTATATTAATTAATAGTTTTATGTGTGTATATGCAAAATGTCATTACAAAATGCCATTTGACTCTCGTCCTTAGTAAACAATGTCCAAATTATGTCCGATTTCGTCTCATGCTATTTCTTTTGTTCACTCTCGACATATCACTTTCAGACACGGTATATTAATACTATGTAATGTATACTAAAAATAATCGAATTGAATGAAAGAAATTATTTATAGATGAATAACGAACCTCTGCGAACAAAATTGTTTCAGAACTTTCTTTAGCGATCACGATCACAACCACAACACCAAGGGTCTCCGTGATCAGTCACAGTCACAGTGAGTGAGAAATAGAAACTGAAAACTACAATCACAGTCAAAAACGTAATTGACAGATATCCCGTCTCGACCCCATGCAATCCCTACCTACAGAAAGGGCAGTTTAAGACCAACGACCTTAGTTCGTCTAACTAGGTGTGACGATTGGGAATTTTTTAGGCTCCTGCGTCACGGGTAGGGGCATTTGCCGCTCCGTCACAGTTAAGGTAGATAAGAACCTGCTACTTCATTTCGCTACGTAACAGGTAGATTTGTGATTTTCGAATAACGGTAACTAAATCACAGATTTGCAAATCATTTCCCTTTACTGGTTAATATGAGTTGAGTATCACAAGCCTCGGGCACTCCCTTACCATTGCCATAAATCTTCTTGTCACGTTGCGGAGAATCTCAACAAACATGTATAGAAAGTTCGTACATTACATAGAAAGTTCAGATTGTTGAAAATTCATCAATTGTGTGAATATATATATAACTTTCAACAGCTAAAGTTTACATTGGGAAATGGGAGAAGGGGCGCAAAATCGTCTAAGTAAAATTCCCATTACAAGGAAAACAAAACGCCAGGGTCAGAAATATCGATTTTTATATTTTAGCTGATTATTGTTCTGTAATCCTTGTTTAACTTGATTTTAAGACATTTTCATTGTTTTTTTTCTCATATACATATAATAAAAACGTTAATGTACTACAAAATTTTACCTTTAAAAATCACATTTCATCATCTATTATCTTATGTGTCTATTTTCATACTTTATGATAAAACAAAGAAAAATAAGTATCTAATTGTTCAGAACTTTGAGATCTTTAAAAAAAATAACAATAACACTAATAGAAAATCTGAAACCGTGGATCCATCTTTGCTTTCCACATCCCTGTAAACGTTAGCTGTTGGAGATAATCACGGCGCTCTTGAGATATTTCTTGTAAGCTCTTTATATATTGTTTTATAAATTTCTTGTTAATAAAATGTACGTACATTAATATATACATTGTTGTATACATATATATAAATATCGCAATATGTATTCTTGTGTATTAATAAAGAACTAAGTCAAAATACAAATACAAGAATTATAATTGAATTTATAATTCAAAGCTTTTCGTTGGCTAACAGTGCCAACATCATCAGGAATATTAAGCAATCTATGATTGTATTCCTGATGATGGTGGTACTGTTAGCCAACGAAAAGCTTTGAATTGTAAATTCAATTATAATTCTTGTATTTGTATTTTGACTTAGTTCTTTATATATATATATATATATATATGTATGTATGGTGATGATGATGATGAATAGTTAATATCTGGAGTACCTCCGTTCCTTTAGCAGTGCATATAATCGCAGTTCCGACGTTTCGCTAAAATCTCATCCAGCATTGACGAGGTGAACCCAACAACAATTGAAGTTCGAATGAAATGATCAGATGTACTCCGGATATTAACTATCCATCATATTTTTCGATCCGTGAAGGAATATCTGCATATATATATAGTTGCTCATGAAATATATATATTTATTTTTCAGCCCACTTTTGTATCTACGTTATTTATCTGCGTCATTTAATTCAGCATAAACCGTGTTAATTTACGAAAGCTATTGTACGTATGTTATAAAACTGACGTGAAAATGTTTGAAATTTGTGTTTTGTTAAAATAATATAACTGCGTCTATCTTACTTAAAGAGAAACAATTCGTTAAACTATTTCTAGTACAGATATAATTTTAATATTAACTTAATTTACGTGTATTGAAATCATTATCAATTATTTTATTACTTTTTGAAACTGATTGTTTATTTATAATAACGTGATTATACATTAATATGATTTCTTTTAGCTGTAGTAACACAGTTTTCTTGTTACTAGTAAGGGTGTTTATTTGTATTTAAAATACAATACCTTTAGCAAGCCAAATGTCTAGTTTTTGCGAACCAGTCTTTGGAAGTATACGATAAAGCAGTCCCTTCAACTTCAAGGAAAGTAGGCTACTAAATATTTTCTTATGCTTGAAAATAGAAAATAAATTGACTTCTAATTCCTCCGAAAGGCGGCTCGTAAAAAAGTAAGATTGTTGTAAAATGTACTTTTTAATAGGTCTAGAATATACTTACTTATAAATATAAATGTCTTTTATGTACAGGAAATAATTTACTACTTAGTATAGCTTCAAGCTATTGCAAATGGTATTCAATATCCCAAATTAATGTTTTCAAGTCTATAATATATATATATATATATATATATCTTGAAGGCGAAAAATGTTATTTGTTGGAATTTGTAAGGAGAAATAAAAAGAAAAGGTATGCAAGAGACAAAGCAGGTGATTAATAGCAAAGAGCAATAAAAGATTGGCTTAGTCAATGGCTATGTTAATTTGAAAGCCAACGCCAGTCAATGGTGGCATCATCGCTAATAGCGACGTCCTAATCCGGATGCCAATGACAAAGGAAGGTAAAAAGACCTAACCTTGTCTCTAATGAAACAATAGCGCATAGATAGCTGCTAAATTGGAAAGCGCGAGTTGGTGTTTAGCGAAGTGAATTGAAATATCATGATTACCAGCTAAGTGGGATGGTGAAAGTTTGCTGTTTGACTACGGGAGAGTCACAGTTGGAGACATATGGTTGACCTTGAACCGACGACATAGGTCAAATTAAGAAAAGTGGCAAATCTTTGACTCTGAGAAACGAGCAAATTATTGTCGGCAATGTACTGACTTTAAAGAAACATAAACAATTTCCGATTAAATGTTTCAATGTGTTTCGTATTTCACAGCGCTATTATTGCGGCAACAAACTGGAAACAATTGGAAAACCTATGTACTACTAAACAAATTAAACGTATTCCTAAAGTTTTATGCCTTTTGGTTCGTCTTACTGTACAATGTGTCATAAATTTTCCCTTTTATAAATAAAAAAACTACTTACTTCAAGCCATAAAAATACTTTAGCTTGAAACATTAAAATATTGTTCCTAAACATATCTAGTAAAACTTTTAATTCATATATATTTGTCAGTAATAAACGAGTAATTTTCTATTTGGTCATCAAAGATTTCTTCACAGAATGTAGTTTTATTAGACGAAGGACATCTGACGTGGTTTAACCTCTTTATTAAGAGGATAGATATGAAGGATGCGTGATTTCGAAATTTTAGATTATATATTCTTATTTATAATAAGTAGTGATACGGAAAAAATACATAAATCTTTGAAACAATTAACAGCTTTTGTTATACTTGAGCTAGTAGAATATAAATAATGTTTACAATTTTCTAAAAATAATTTCAGTATCAGCTATATCACGATAATGAAACGTTTTAAAACATTACTCCCTTGAGGAGATTAATTACCACAAAACGAAGGATAAGTTGCGTATTTTTATGGCCAACTACATTTAAAGGTGTTAGAAGAATACTATTAATTATTTCTTTATTGAAAAACATTTCTCAAATTATTCACAAATTATGATCAATGAGTAAATGTATTGCCTATGATAGACGGCCACATCTTTCAGCTGCGACGCTTAACTACCAACTCAATCTCTGGTCTGTATGAAATTGAAGGTTTTGCTTCTCCTTAACTTTACTTGATTATCAAAATATTTTAGTATGTGTTCAAAGCTTTTTAATGTTTTTATATGTGAGTTTTGTAAATGTGAGTTCTGTAAATGTGTTATAAATTTCCATTGATTCGAATTTAATTAATTAAATTTCTTATGCGTATTGTTTCTCCCTCTCCCTCACACACACACGCGCGCTATCTCCCTCTCCCTCACACACACGCACACACACACACACACACACACACACACACACACACACACACACACAGATACACACACACACACACACACACACACACACACACACACACACACACACACACACACACACACACACACACACACACACATACACACAAACACACACACACACACACACACACACACACACACATACACACACACACACACACACACACACACACACACACACACACACACACATACACACACACACACACACACACACACACATACACAAACAACACACATACACACGCACACACACACACACACACACACACACACACACACACACACACACACACACACACACACACACATACAGAGCGTGTATACAGAGAGAGAGAAAGAGAGAGAGAGAGAGAGATCAATGGTTTAAAATGGAACATAAAGTTTATAAGAGTTGACATATTCAAGTACTTCGGAAGTGCAGCTATTAGTGGAATGACTACCAATAATATGGTAATAATAACGATATAGATCGAACTGTTTCTCTATATAAGTTTTCTCTACATAAGGTTTTTCTACATAAGGGCGATCGACCAGTACGAGTATTAACACCTACATCGTATAGTTCCAGTATCTCGTTCAATATAGGACGGATATTTTTCAGTTGAAAAAGAAGATTGCCGAAATACAGCAAACGAAGAAGGATAGAAAAAAGTAAAGGGAAAACTCGATATGGTTGTCTCCTTTATTTACATCTGTGACAAATGCACTGGGAAAAAATTATCTACAAATACAATACGAAATCCCGGTATGACGTATCCTATACATTGTTACATCTTGGGAAGCGGCGATCGTCTTCATCTGAGGTGGGAACTAAATTCCAGGAAATACAACCGTGAGAAATATTGTGGAGGAAGAAAGCTGGGAAATTAACCGGTAGACTTTTTAAAAAGCAGACTGATTTCCCTTTTTCATTTATCTTAAAATTGTTTTTAAATAGATACCTTATACACTTTCATGTTGGTTAAAGTGTATAATTAACTGTTCGTATAATAAATTATATAGAAATAATAAATGGTTTAATTTAGGTCTATTCAATTTATAGTTATATTGTTTCTGAAATCTAGTGATGTTTGACATATTGACTTTATGTTTTGAAGTTAGTCTAATTTTTGTATGTTGACACATCTATTTCTCCGGCTGAACTGGATGATTCATGAAGTAATAAAACTTATAACCCAAAAATAAATAGGCCTTAAGAACGGAAAATAAAGCTCAAATATATATAAATTTTATCAACATATTGATACAAATCCTCAAGTACTAAGGTTGCTTTTTAATCATAATTATGCATATTAAAAATATAGCAAAAATGTATGTAGCCTCTTGATATATGTTTAACAATAACAATAAAACTAAATAATTATAACAATAATTTTTTTAAAATTTTAAAAATATACAAGAAAATGATTTTGGTCAGTAATATTTCAAAGATTTAAAGCTTTAGGTTTAATTATGCCTCGTTATAAAAATAAAGATTTAAAATTTTATTTTCATATAAAAAATCATTAAATTATTTTATGAAAATTTATAACGGTGAATTAATTGTTTGTTAGTTTCCAATGACAGTTGTAAATTGTTCTCATCGCACAACTACTGGGGCATTACAGCACCACTACAGTCCTTACAAAATATATTTTGTAGAAGTCACAATTACATAAGTGTTTACAACAAAACTTTCACGACACGCAAAATATGTTTTAACGATAAAAGCTTAAAATGACCAAATTTTCAAAGACTGTGAGCAGGAAAAGAATCAAATACGAATCAGTTGAATAAGATAGCTGTTTTTAGTGTTGAAAATAATGTGATTGCGTTGAATAAAGTCAGGTGCAGTGGGGAAAAGGATGTTAGATTTTATTCACACTATTAAAATCTTTCATGGCGTTTTCTAAAATAAAACGTTGATATGTGTGTTTGTGTGTGTGTGTGTGTGTGTGTGTGTGTGTGTGTGTGTGTGTGTGTGTGTGTGTGTGTGTGTGTGTGTGTGTGTGTGTGTGTGTGTGTGTGTGTGTGTGTGTGTTTGTGTGTGTGTGTGTGTGTATTGTGTGTGTGTGTGTGTGTGTGTGTGTTAGTGTGTGTATGTTAATGAACGTCTGTAATACAAAATAACGTTATCAAAAGGGTTAAAATATAAATAGTATATATATATATATATATATAATAATAATAATAATAATAATAATAATAATAATAATAATGTGTGTTTATTTATTTATTTATTATATATATACGTTTTGTTAGAATCTCATCTATATAGATCATTGACGAGGTAAATCCAGAAACAGTTGAAGTGTGAAGTATTCGCTATTGTTGGTTTCAAACCGTCAATACTAAATAAGATTCTAGAGAAACGTCGAAACTGCTATTTTATGCACTGAAAAACTCCAGATGTACTCTGGATGGTAACTATTCATCATATTTTCCCATAAGTCAAGGAATACGTATAAATCATTTACAGTTTTATTTAGTTAAGAATTTTATTTGGCAAATTGCAACTTGACTTTCGAGAGCTTATTAATTACAGTGCTTTCATTTTCAAGCTTTTTAGAAGACTAAATATAGGGAATATAATTTTTAAAAAAAGTCAAGTAACAATAATAAATGAGTAACACTTGGGAAAGATTGTATTCTAGTTTGTCTGTAGAAGATAGCATTCAAAGGTTTTTCCGTAACTCTTTAACGTTTTCTATGAAAACCCATGACACTTTGTCAAAGTAAAACCCGCAAGGAAATATTCTTGTTAGTTTTCTTTACAGCTGCTTTCCATTTCTGAAAGGCAAAAATAAATCACAATGTCTATCGAACCTGACTAAGTTGGATAATTTTCACAAGTTAATAACCCAGTCTTTTTATGAACATATTAGATTTTATTGAATGAGTGAGGTTGGAGATGTAAATATTATCCTCATTCATAAACTTATGTTTAATAACAACTGAACCCTGTGGTCAAGGTGATGATGCACCTTGCATCTGTAACCCTCTTATGATGTTATACAGGTTTGGCCAGTTTGTGGCATTGGCCTGCAAGTTGGGACTCTATGTAGGTTACTTACACACATTTGGTATAGCAGTGCAAAAATGGTACAAAATTTCATACATAGTGTACATACTGTACAGATATTCAGTGATAAATGTTTGACTCTGTGAGTGATTTAAAACGGCTACTAGTTCACCTTAAGATTTAGCAGCTCCTGAAATTTAAACATAAGAAACGCATATGGAGATTAAATTCTTAATTTTACGTTTAGATTTCTGCAAGAATATTTACTGAAATATCCGAGACTGCGTAACAATACTATTTTATACGTCCCGGAAATGTACTGAAATATTACGTAAAAGTCACTGAATCACAACGCAAAGAGCATCGTGATCCGTTCATTTCATGCTCTCTCGCCATGACGGCCGGAGCAATGTGTAAATTAGTTGCAGAACAGATGACTTGTTCGCAGCTTGCAAAGCAATGCACAACTCGCATCATAACTAAATACATTCTGCAAACTGTTGCTAAACCCACTGCATTAACATGTGTTTGGAAACCACCGGTGGTTAGGCAATGCTCGAGATGACCAGCCTTAATCACGCTTGCGCAGAGGTGAAAGGGCATCACGGTCATCCTCTGGCACGTCCATTATTACCATAATTTCTGACTATGCTTAGAATTGCACAACTACAAATTATCCATTCTATTTTAGATGACCGATAACTTTAAGCATTGGTCTAGGGTGGAATCTATCAACGCTATTCCAAAAGGGTGAAGTATTGAAGCCATAACTTAAATTTAACTGCGATGTTGTCACACCTCTCAATTTATTTGCAAATGTTGATGAATAAACTGCAAGGCTTTAATAAATTCCTTAAAGGTTTTAGAGCCGAATCCAAGAAATATATTAGCAATTGGTTATCACGGATATTTCACATACAAGTTTTACTTGATGATGTAGAAAGTCCTCAGAAACTATAAAGTAAATTAATACAATTTAATACGGATGGCTGGAAAATATAAACAAAAGTATCAGCACAGTACAAAACTTTATAAAGTCAAAACTTCATTATAAAAAAGAGCAATAATATTCACTTTTTTAGAATATAGTTACAAAGTATCTGTCTAGGTTAAATTTTATTTTTTTTATTTAAGCTAAATGGTGATTTCCATCCTAGTACACAGTTTTCTAGCTGCTGTTAAGGGGCTGTATTATATTCATCTTATTACAAAACATATTATAATACAATAATTTTTATTATTATAAATTAAATTTCTACTTTACCAATTTGTGTGTGTATCTGTGTGTGAGTGTGTGTGTATGTGTGTGTGTTTGTGTGTGTGATTGTGTGTGTGTGTGTGTGTGTGTGTGTGTGTGTTTGTGTTGGTTGTGAGTGCACGCCCGTCTATGTGTAGTTAAGGTGAATATATAACTACTTCTTATAGTTTACAGCAGTTAAAATTGTATGTTATTTGAATAGTGTTTTGAAGTAACATATGTGAAAAAAATGTGAGGTTTATCTAGTAATTCTTCAGAATTTACTTTGAATTAAAACAATTTTTGTTTTCTTTCCTATTCGTTTACAATTTATTTAAAATTCACAAATTCATTTAATTTATCTATTTATCCATTTTTACACCTGTTTGAGCCCTATCCTGTTTCTACAATATAAACTGATTTTATCGTTATTATTAAACTCTACACAACTTAATAGGTTATTTAGGTAAATTGTTGAAAAAACAGTTTTAGATAAAGTTTTTGAATCCATCAAGCTATCTTCGTCAGATAATTTTGACCAGTCGTTAATTAGTTTACTAAGAATGTTAAAGTTTCACTGATCGTTATGCACAATTAAATCTATGACTGATTTTAACACTTTAAATTTATACATACACATGAAATTTAAACACATTCTTGTGATAAGAATATATGAAAAACAAGTCAATTTCTATTCAGGTCACAAAAGTTTTTTAATTTCAATTACTTTTATTAAATATAAAAACTTTACAATTAATATAGATAAAGTAACATAACCTATCCATTCAAACAGCTGTTCTAATTTATAACCTTTAACATAAAATCAGCTGTTTTATGAAATAATGTTATCACTTATTTTAAGCCAAATGATAATAATTAACTTTACTTCATCCTTTACCGCTTTTGCATATCTTTCAAAGTTTTCTCCCATATAAAACTAAAATTAATTCATTTTAAGTTCAGTTGATGATTTCATATTTTTTTAAAAACTGTATTAACATCAAGTGTCATTCACTACAAGTTTAAAAACATGTAGGTACTATTTGAACTTGAATGGATGAAATAAAAGTATTTTAATAAATATTGAAAATTTGAACATATATATAAGATTAAATAATATACACTAATACAGGAATATTTAATTTATTGAATAATATACTCAAAGCCTTTCGTTGGTTGATATTACCAACATCCTCAGGAATTACAATACTAAGAATGATATATATATATATATATATAAGGAGTGTGTGAATTAATAGAAGGATTCAAGCCTAATAATATTGTTTAAAAAGCCAAAGATAGTTGTAAAAATTGGCAGAATAAAAGAATTGTATACAAGATTGATTGCAAAGAGTGTGATATGTGTTATGTAGGGCAAACTGGTAGACCTTTGGAAACAGGAATGAATAACCATAAAAACAACATAAAATATAATGAAACATATTTTAATGTCATTTCTAAACATATTAAAAAGTTTAATAATAAAAATCAAATGCACTGGGATAGTATAGATGTTTTACATAAGGAAAGGGATTGGAAAAAGAGGAGCTTTACGGAAATGTAGTATATAAAAAAAACAAGGAAAAAATGCTTTCAATAAAATGACAGAAATAAATGATTTTCCATCTGCATATGAATCTTTAGTAATGAAATTAAAAGTCAAATTTAACATTTTGTAGGTTTTTTGGTCACTCGAGGTAATGTATATGTAATAGAATTATTGTGTTTCAAGAAATTTAAATTGACTCTATTATTAATAGTAGATGTGTTAGTGTACGTATCTGTGATTTGTCTGTTTTATTGTGATAGAAAAAACTTTGACTCGTAAATGGCTATTTTAAAAGAGTTTTATAATTTGTTGATTTTTATTATGTTTTATATAATATTATGTATTTTATAAATAGAAAGTTATGTTGTATAGTTGTTTAATTAAAATTGAGCTCTTGAAAAGGAATTTCGGAAAGAAAATAGAAACGTTGAGTGTTTTAAAAAAGCAAAATTGTCTGTGATATGTTATTAGACTATAGAAAAAACTAATAGAAGGAACTGGACAAACATTTATGAATGAAACATTCTAAATATGCCCTAAATAATCTTACTAGGTAGAAGATTTGCAGCCTCTAATGCGAATATATCATTTGCATTAATATTTTGGTAAAAACTCTTGACTGTTTCTATTTTTTTAAAACAATTTATCCTGTAATTTTATTTCTCAACAGTTTCATAATTTTAAAGTGAAATAATTCATTTATTATTTTTACTATGACAGATTAGTTTAATATAATACTTAAAATTATTAACAACAAAATTTATTTTTGTGCTTCTCATTCAGAAAAAAATTAAGTTATATGAAATATCCCCTAATATATTATCAAAACGTACTCAAAGTTTTATTTCGTAATAGATTACAATTCATTCTCAATTTATACAATTTTTTATAGAGGAAGCAATTGTAAATTTTAGTGTGTTTATAATATTCAATAATAATTTATTTAATAATTCTTTTGAAACATAAAATATAAAAATGCTACATAAATTCGAATATTTTATACGTTCAAAGAAAGTTTCTCGAACATAAAAATTTTGAAATAATATAAACATGACAGTACGATAGTTTCCGTCGAGTCCTCAGAAATTTGTAGGTCACTACCACAACTATTGCGAGCCCCGATGTTGTTGCAGTTGTTTTATGTTGTTTGCCTGATACTTTCTATTCGGTCACGTTCTTCAGGAATTTGTATGTTGCTGATTATCCAGATCTTGTTGAGACTGAATTAAAGCTGTTAATATGCTGCTCTCTCTTTCCCGTAATATCCTTCAAAGAACTTGAGTCGAAGATTACTGCTGGTGGTCGTGATGTTGCTAATGAATTAAATTAGTATATCTTTCCTGTGTAATCCCACAGGAATCTGAAGCAAAAACCTCTACTGATCCTGATATTGTTGTGACTGAATGACAGCTGTTGATCAGTTACTCTGACGTTCCGTCAAATCCTTCAGGGACTTGAAGGCCTCTATAGCTCCTGATTGTCCTAATGGGGCAGAATAAAAGCTGTTGATCTGTTACTCTGACATTCTGTCAAATCCTTCATAGTTAAAGGCCTCTATAGTTCCTGATGGTCCTAATGTGGCTGGATTAAGGCTATTTAACTGTTACTCTAACGTTCCGTCAAATCATTCAGAGACTTAAAGGCCTCTATAGCTCCTGATGGTCCTAATTTGGAGGGATTATAGCTGTTGGTCTGTTACTTTGACGTTCCGTCAAATACTTCAGAGACTTAAAGGCATCTATAGCTCCTGATGGTCATAATTTGCCTGAATTAAAGCTGTTGATTTGTTACTCTGACGTTTCGTCAAATCCTTGAGAGACTTACAGGCCTCTATAGCTCTTGATGGTTTTAATTTGACTGGATTAAAGCTGTTGATCTGTTACTCTGACGTTCCGTCAAATCTTGCAAAGACTTAAAGACCTCTATAGCTCCTGATGGTCCTAATGTGGATGGATTAAAGCTATTGATCTGTTACTCTGACATTCCGTCATATCCTTCAGACACTTAAAGGCCTCTATAGCTCCTGATAATCCTAATGGGGCAGAATGAAAACTGTTGTCTGTTACTCTGGCGTTTCGTCAAATCCTTCAGAGACGTAAAGGCCTCTATAGCTCCTGATTGTCCTAATGTGGCTAGATTGAAGCTGTTGTTTCGTTACTCTGACGTTCCATCAAACCTTCAGACACTTAAAGACCTCTATAGCTCCTGATAGTCCTAATGTGGCCAGATGAAACCTATATATATAAAGAAGACAAAACACAAATACAAGAATAAATTATTGAATGTACAATTCAAAGCTTTTCGTTGGCAAACAGTAAAAACATCATCAGGAATACTAAAGAATTCTTTAGTATTCCTGATGATGTTGGTCTGTTTGACGACGAAAAGCTTTGAATGAATTGTACATTCAATAAATTATTCTTGTATTTGTATTTTGTCTTATTTCTTTATTAATACACAAGAATACATATTGTGGTATATATATATATAACTAGTACATATTTTCAATCGTTACTAAATTCGTTTTTATTCATCAAGTCATGTTCAAATACATTTTTTTTAACCTGGAGGGGATTACAATTGATGTTAACAAAGTTTTTTCAATTATTTAATCAATAATGAAACTATAAAAATTTGGGTGTCTCGGATTCGAACTGAGTATTTTCATATTCAGAGTACAACGCTTTTGGCACTGAGCAAATTTTCCCTTTACTAGAATTGTATTTTCAAAAACGTATATGAATTTTTCTTTTGCTCCCATCGGGTTGTTGTTAAAACCCCAATTGTATATCCTTAGATTGTTCCCATGGTTACCATACAATATCATAAATAATGATCTAGAATTAAAAATGAACGAAATGAATAAAATAAAGAAACAATCGAAGTTAACGGTATTAAACCTTGATTCATAAATGGACAATACAGAAGAAAAGCGAAAAGAAACTACAATACAATGCAAGCAACCAAAAAAACAAAAATAAACCGTATAAATAGTAACAAACAAAAAAAATAGCCCAACACCATTCATAGAAAGGAAAATTGAATATTGTTATTCTGATATATGTATATACATAAAAGAAACCAAAATAAAATTTTTCTCTGTTGATTCAAGTAGGAATTAACATTAGAATTTTTGTCTTTTCATGTCATGGATTCCCCTCTTTCATGTAATTATATCCCAATTATTTTTCTTTAGAGTTTTAAACCCATTTTCGATACTTTAATTAAACCTTCATACTTAATTATTTCTAACATGTTTTCATATAGGCTACCATATTTATTTATAATATAGTATTTCACTTTTAATCGATCTAAAATATTATTATTATTAGGCGTATTATTAATTTACAAGTTTTGGTTACTTTCTTATGATTTATACTAGTTAATATAAATATTTTCTTTTGACGTTTTACTGGTACCTTTCTTATGTTTGTGTAACAAGAAAAGTATTAGCAGAATTCAACTCTCGAAATAAATTTTTTCCCCAAACTTTGACTCCGATTTACGACAAACCTATACATAATTCATAACTTAGGTTAAACAAATTTCTATAGACCATATGTTTTATATATTTATTTATATAAATTTATGTATAAATTACTTTCCTTTTTCTTCTTTTGAAATAATGTATTGTATTTTCTTATTTCTTGATCTCAGTACTATCATATACGTTTATTGCCAGGTGAACATGATCATAATTATCATTTTAAAACATGTACGTTCGCTAGTAATTTACAAACTTAAGACAACTTGTAGGCTACATTACTGGTTTCAAAACGTGAAAACGAAATGCTAATATTCCCTCAGATGGAACCGTGGATAGATACATTTTATTAAAATATACAACTATATTCAATTAAAGATGAGCATTGCCTGTTTAAAAAAACACATACAAATACATATTGAAATGTAATTGTTACTTGATTCCGGAAAATAATAAAAATATATTAGAAAAGAAATAAATAGTTACAAAAATAAATAAAAAGGTAAAGATGATTATAGATGACCTATTCTTTGTTCTTTTGAAACATCTTGTAAAGCCAATAATTAATTAAAAGAGTGCTCCATAACCTTTCTTCGAGTTGGGTAATTATTAGGTTCGGTCTCATGACATTCGTCGAACGTGATCAAGGAGCTCTCGTTTTTCAATTAAACCTCTCCTTTACTCTATCACGTACTTGTAATAGACTACACAATGTCTGTCACTACAATTTTAAAACGTTGTAAATGTTAGGCAAGCGGGCCTGAAAATGTTTGGATTCTTGGATTGACTCATCTAACTTACAAGTGTTCGTGAAATAAATACGAAGCATTCTTCTTAGTATGTAACTAATGAATTATGCTGTAATGTTTTTAGTTGAGAGGTTTTGTTTTCCCTCATTCTAAGGCTTAAGTCGTGTTGAACATCCAGCTACTGTTAGTGCAGGCCAGTATGTCACTAGACGACCTCAATCTGTGTCAGAAATAACTGCCAGACAGGTTTTAAACAACGTGAAACTATGTGACATATGTTTTGCGAGACGAGAATCCTCTATCGCTTATTAAGGCTACGTCTTCGCGTTGTGACAGTCATCCGAACTTGAATGTAAACTTTTAATATGAGAAACGTTTTAGTTCTTTTATTGGATGCTCTCATGACAAATATTATTATTATCAAATATCATACAAATACAAGTTTGTGCAATTCAGGTAGTTAGTCAACAGTAAAAAAAACATTATGAACAATCTGAATGGGTAACAGAATTTTTTAACATCAAAATTCCTGTTTCATGAATAATTCATCTTAATTAAAGAGATTCAAACGGTCATAATGAGTCAATTAACGGTAAAGGATTTAGGAAAAACGGAGGTCTTCGGAGGATCGGTAAAAAACGTCAAGACTGAGTGAATCTATCAACGGTGAAGGGGGTTTTTGACGTTATCTTTCATCTACTTCGAATGCCCGGTAGAAAGTCCCATGACAAAGCGTGGCGGTCAAAACGTGGTAGCAACAAAGTGTCATCTGATAGAAATCCCTGTGAATGGATTAATAATACGGACACATTTACTTAATTACGACGATACGTCATATATATTAAATGCGGTTGAGGCTCCCCGTAATACGTTTTAGATAACTCCTAACATACCTCTTTGTTTTGCAATATTTCAAAATTCCTACATCTGAATTTTACTTTGTATTCATCAACATTTTTTTCTTCAATTATCTTTCACAGCATTTTATGTGTGTGTGTGTATGTGTGTGTGTGTGTGTGTGTGTATGTATGTGTGTGTGTGTGTGTGTGTGTGTGTGTGTGTGTGTGTGTGTGTGTGTGTGTGTGTGTGATGTGTGTGTGTGTGTGTGTGTGTGTGTGTGTGTGTGTGTGTGTGTGTGTGTATGTGTATGCGTGTGCGTGTGCGTGTGTGTGTATGTGTGTGTGTGTGTCTGTATGTGTGTGTGTGTGCGCGCGCGCGAGTGCGTGTGTGTGTGTGAGTGCGTGCGTGCCCATAAGTAAGCGTATGTATATGTGCAAGTTTTGTATCACTAAAAGTGCTGTGTAGTGATGCAGTTAAGCTTGTGTAAAGAATTTTTTTTTTTTGAATTTTGTCTTGAAGGTTATACGAGTAATATAAAAAGTCACATTGACAATGACTCAATAAATGTTTCACTAATTACAAAAATAGTTTAAATTATTTTTATAGTGTACTGAAAGAATTAAGGCCGATATATATAACTAGATTTTGGTGTTAAAATGAATGCTAGAAGATAATTGTGTTGGCGATCCAACGGATATGGACATCGAATAGTAGAGTAGGTTGATGTTTATTACCACCGTTAACTGTCTTAGAATTAGAAAGAAAGAAAGCCACTAAATTTAGTGGGGGTCATTAAATATATTAGAAACTAAACTACTACTTCATATTTATTAACTCGAAAATACTGTGTCGAAAGTAGTAAAACAACATACTATAAAAGGTATTAATATCTATGAATAACTTTTAGGACGTGCTTTACCTAATCTATCCTAACGTGTCCGTGGGAGGAAAAAACAAAAAAGCAATGGCCTTATACTTTAAGGCTTGGTTATGATATTAAAGTAATCATTACTTAATATGGAGCCAATTTATAAAATTGAAAATAATATTTCTTACTTTTCATTCGTCTTAGTTTTTAAAAACAATAATTTTCAATTGTAAAAAAAACAATTACATTTTTCCTATTACGTGATCGATTTACTTTATGCAGAGACATGTCTTGACAAAAACATATGTTAGACTCAATAAGACTTTGTAGAACGTTAGTCAGTCAAAATGAAAGCTGTAATTTTTTTTAAGACCTTGATATATTCTACTAGCCTTTTACCTGATATACTGCCTAAATGCCATCGTGTAGATGTACTTAAATTTAATGTTTATAGAATTTGAGTACTGTTTAAATCTGAGATGTTTTTACATTAAAAGGAAATCTAATTCATTACTTTGTCAATGTGTGTCTTATTTCAAGAATTCGAATTCAATATAGTGATATTTAATTTTTAAAAGTGTTTTTTGGGTTATAAATTAGCTTTCAGTCAATTAAAATGTCAATATCACTAGAAGGGATTTTTGACTGCACCACTAATCGTATATGATTTCAATATCAAATAAAATAAGCAATGCGAATTTAAACTTAAATATACAATCATATGATTCTCTGTCTTTGCGTAAAAACAAAGGAAAATATCTAAAAAAAACTTGAAAAAGTCAAATGCCATTTAAAGATATCAGATATGTATGGATCTGTTTAATTATAATGAGCTAAACTGTGACTGGTTTATTGACCTTTGTGTATTCAGGTAAAAGCACACTTAAGTCGTTATCACCTTTCGGGAATGTAGGAGCAGTATGGTAAATATTCGTAGGTAGGGAACTCGAGAGAAAAGCAAGTAATTGATTGGTTTAATTAAAAACAAACCATAAATTTAGTTCAACCTAAACAGGACAAGATGCAGGTAAGGCATGTGTGTTGCATTGCAGTGGGAGTAGATTGTACGCCAGATTAGTGAAAGTCGCAGCTGAAATGCAGTAAGTGAAGTTAATTTACATAAATACACATAGTCTACATTCAGAGGTTAAAGTGTCAACTGGGAAGAAAGCTTGGCGAGTTACTTGTTTACAGTCGGCGAAGGCGTTCAACTACGTAACACATTTTTTGCCTTACTTTATGTAATAAGTGTAAAAAAACATTGCAATAAATTCCTCACAAGCTGATAAAAAGCAGATCAAGTATATAAACTCTGACGTACCTCTAGAAGTCATTAAATAAAATTTTGTTTTAAAAATTCTTCCACGTTTTAAAGATCGACACTAGTATTTTTTTTTAAAGATAGTTCACGTTTTAAAAGAACTTTTTACCTCTTAAAATAAAGAAAAAGATACTAGTTTTCTAGATTGAAAGATCACTTTCAAAGATTGAAGTTTTAAGTTTTACTTATTCACTTATTACAACTAAATTATATTTAAAAATAAAATAATTAATGATTTTAATTAAAAAGTATAATTAAATCTAGCAAATACCTTTTCGAACTTTAAAGCTGTTAAGAATTATTATTGCCTTATTCTGCTTATTATAAATTTCCTTTCTTCCAAAATATTTTAAACTAAAATAAGGACGATAGTACTGTGGCCTTCATACTGTAAAATTATTTAGACTGCGAACAAAGTGATTAAAGTTTTATTGACTGCGTCATAATAAACATCTATTTATTGAAAAATGTTAATTCAAAAGGTCTTTTGAATAGTTTTGAAAGTTTGTACATTCACAAATATGACGAAAATAATTTATTAAATTGTGATAAAGGGCCTATCCCTAAATCTCAGTTATATTCATTAATTAGGAAATAGTTATAACTTTGTTAATAAGGAATGTTATTGTTTTTTAGTAAAATTGAAATAGTTGTAACTGTAACTCTTCACCACGAGAGGGGGAAGACCGGACCAAGTTGTAGAGGGGGAATTTACTGCAACGTGATTGGTCTTACTAGTTTTTTAAATAAGGGGCGTGGCGAAGTAGTTGCCGGTTTAAGCCTATATATTTCTTGTATTATGTTGTTTAAAGTTAGTTGTATTTTTTAAATACCTCTGAAGATGATTGCTGGGCAATCGAAATGTACATAAGGTTTAAATAAAATGTTATTTGTGGTTTAGAGGTTTTATTTATTTTAAAAATAAACATTACGCCACAGTTGCTTCATAAAGTTATATCCTAGAATTGTCTGATTCCTTTTTGATACAATATATAGAAATGAATGAAGTCTTTATGAATGCGGTACTGTACGTTGAGGTTTAATAAAATGCTGTGTTTGCGAGGAAAATTTATAATATGCATAAAATATACATAGGCTTCTTCTATCTACATTTATTCTCTGTTTATCAGAGTTAAACCCTTAAGAAAAATGGAAACGAATTGAAAGAAATATTAATAATTTAGACATTAATCTATATTACTACATTACTATAAACATTTTTTGTAAAAAACAAGTTTTATTTATAAAACGAAGTTTACACTATAAAAAGAAGAATACTATATAAATTATAACGTAAAACATAAAATCATGGCAGTCGCTGGACTACGGGAAGAAGTGTAATTTATATATTTTATTTATAAAATAAATAATGAGTAACCATTAGCTCGATAAGAAAGAAACATAGCCTTATAAAAATTTTTAAATGTGTAATTAAATATTGTCCTTTCTAATGTCCTATAGAAAAAGCATATAACTCATATAATGCAAAATATAACGTAACCTTACTTATTATCATAACCTACAGTTTTTAAATTTCATTTTAAAATGTATCATATTTATACATTTTTAAATTTTTCGTTCGTTATTTTTTTTAATAAGCTTAAGTAAATGAACTTTATTGAAATAAATACATCTTAAGACATTCAAAAAATCAATATAGGCCTATTAAGTAACTATAGGGGATTTAACATTAAAGCAATAATATAACATTATTTATCTTAGACATGTATTTTAACTTACAGCTAATGCACAATACAAACATAATAAAAGTAAACAAAAAAACACAGCTGTTATATGCATACCTTATCAAACAATTTCATTAACGATGTTTAATATACGAAATATACGATATGAAATACTTCATAGCCATCGGGCTCCAGAACTGGAAGATCTGGTCATCAGGTCTTTTGGAGGCATCTGAACCTTTTGCACATAAATAAAGTCGGTTCAGAATGTGTTTGCGCCTGATGTAAACACAATCACGAGGCGAACACGTGCAAGGGACGGTAAGCTATGAGTCCGGTTCACAGTCATGCATCGGCAATTGGGCTACGTCTTACACTGGTACACTTAATCATTCGAAAAAGAGAATTATAGACTAATGAAAGTAATAAGACTATTCAATAATTTATGCTACAAGTTTTTAACTTACCATGTTATTATTTCATGTTTAAGGGGTCTGCAAAATCCGATTCCGATGACGACGATGACGACGAGGAACTGTCGTCAACAGCTATGACGAATGGCTCGATGTCTTCAATTATATTGTCTAATTTCCACATATTGGACTCTTCAACGTCCACCACATGTTTCACATATTTTTCCCACTTATCAGGTGTAACACGCGAGACACCTTCGGTTAACAGTCTGTGCACCTCTTTAATGTTAAAAGACACATTGTTAGACGCAACATAACCTTTAACCTCAGCCCATACCATTTCTATTGGGTTTAATTCGCAGTGATAAGGAGGGGTTCTCAAAACTATTCTATTTGTTTCTTTAGCAATTTCATCGATAACGTATTTTTTGTAATTTGGCCTATGATAGGAAACGAGTTTTAGTAATTCGACCTTCAACATGGATTCATCTGAAAAAATCCCTTTGTCAGTCAACCAATTTCGAATTTGTTGCTTATTCCAACGGGTCGTAGGTAAGCGTTCTACTTGTACAGAATGATACGGAGCGTTGTCCATTACGATAACGCAGTTGTTGTCCAATTTCTGTATTATCGCGGAAAACCATTCTTTAAAATTTTCACCATTCATTTCTGAATGGTAGTCAGTATCTGATTTTGATTCGAAAATCAACAGTCCATCTTCTACAAAACCTTTTTGTGACCCAATATGAGTCACAATAAGTCTCTTACCCTTTCCAGTTGGACATTTTAAACCCGCCGACAGACCCCTCAGAAAAGCATCTTTACTGGAACAGACTGACTTATCTGTTCAAACCTTTGATTTCGTATGGCCTGCATTGACCCACGTTTCGTCCAAATTATAAATCGTACGACCTTCCTCGCGATAGGCTTTTATTTTTCTTAAGTAATCTCTTCTCCATAGAATAATATCTTCTTTGTCCAACAGTATACTTTTACGGTTACGTTTCTCATACCTGAAATTTAGCTTTTTTAATATGTGAAACAAAGTGGTTCGTCTTAGGTTAGGTAAGCCTAACTGTTCGTCGGTATTAACTAAGTGTAGTACTTTATTTAAAGTCGGAAGTTCGTTTTTAAAAAATAACTCGTGTACTTTCTTTCTTATAGCAGTTTTTAAAAAGTCATCCATATTATTAAAAATAGTTTTGGTTTTTGGTTTCCTTTTGGCAGGAGACTTCAGCGTACCCGTTTCTTTTTTTTCTTTAACGATTGAAAAAACACTTCGAGCAGAAATTCCTGCAGATATCGCTACTTTCTGCAAGATGTCTTTGATACGGCATTCTGGATTTTCATCCTTTAAATTTTTATAAAGGCGTAAAATAACTTGTTTTTGCCCGGAGTGTATTACTTGTCCTCGTTTATTTTTTTTGACAGGGGATGACATTGCTTAAAAGTTAATCCTTAAAAACTTAACAACACCACAAACTTACAAACACAAATATAACAAACAACGATCTTAAATTATTCCACTGTCACTCACAACTAAAAAATGTTAGGCACAATAAACAGACGAACAAATGTAACCATGGACGTTTCCAGACTAACTGTTAATCGGGCGGCAGGATATTTCAGTTTTGTCACGAGGTCACTCAGCCAATAGGGTTGCCGAAATCGTTATGTTCACGTGAACAGTTCACCACTCCCTGGCGCAAACACATCCTGAACAGACAGTAGACACGACAACAACAACAACAACAATATACGATATTATTTCTGAATGTAAATAAAACATCATTAGGAAATGTTATAAACATAACCTCTAAGTGAAGACGAAATCAGCTGTTAGCATTAACCACCATGTTTTGCACTCGGAGATTTTCTTCAAAATTCGTTAAACGCTGGATTGTTACAGATTTTGTTTTGTGTTCTTACTGATAAAGTAACGTTCTACCGATTTCATTTTAATAATTTTTGTTCCCATATCGAGGGCTGTATTAGATTTCAAAACTAGTCGAGGCCTAATATGGCATACTCGTATGTTTACAAACATTGGAAACAACTTTTCCCTCTCAGAACGGGAGGTGCTTTAAGTTGCTTACCGAACCTTGCTTGACTACATTCTACGCTAGCACAGGTTAGACGGGTGGCTTTAAATTAAGTTTACATTTCTATGCATTCTTCATCTATAGGTCAATTCTAATAACACTACTAGAAATTATTCCTGACGTAGCTATATAGAAAGCAAATTCCCTTTCTAATCTTACTTTTTATAAAATAAAACCTTTCACAGAATGTTTATATACATTTATTTTTTACAGTTAAAAACAAACTTAAAATTCCAAAAATAAAAAATTGAGATATGTTTTATTATACCATGTTTTGAGGTTAATATAATGTTGAACAAATGAAATCTTTAAAATTGACTTAAATATTAACCATTGACAATCTAATTGTAACAAAGTTTCCCTAAAATTGTTTCTATTCTCTAATAAGTTATAATTGAATTCCACATGCAGTAGCTTACTATGGGAAGTAAACATAAACTATACTTCCTGAAATAATGAATATAGTGTTATAGTTTTATTATAAAAATTAATCGATACTTTTGCTTAGGCTATAAAGACTGATTACCACATTATTCATTAAGTCTTGCGTATAGAGATTACAAGGAATATGCCCTTTTAAAGCAACGTTTATATTACACAAACTTACAACTAAAATATTTTAAAAATTTATAAACAAATTTTGAAAAACAGAAAAGATTTAAAAAACAAGAACCCAAATAAAATTATTTACTAAAAAGTAAACAAATAATTTTCCAAACACGAAAACATAATTTATAATAAGCTAATTACCCACAAAATTTTGAAGTCGGTGCCGAATTTTGTACTTGGACTCAAATTTAACATACTCTTACTGAACGTAAACAATAAAGGGATTTCACACGATGTTGGAGCACCTTGGAATATAGATTAACAAATTATGATATAAACACTGGCTATTCAATCATTTCTTCCATACACTTATTTTATAGTATAAGAAATTTATTAAATTTTAAATTCAAAAGATTTAATGAGATATTATCCCTTATATTTATAAACATCTACCAAAATCACATTCCGTATAAGTCATTCAAAGAAGTTAGAATTGTAGGCAAACTGTATATCAGAACGAAAAATATGCAATCACATATTTTTATGGGACAAAGTTTGATATTTTAAGGTTTTTCCGAGAACAAAGATCAATTACAGTCCCGCATACTCTCATAATATCGAACACATTGAATTTTTGTTTTGTGAGAAGATTTCAATTACCTTTGATTGCTTGGAAACATCAAGCAATCAAAAAGTTGATTGTTTTGGAAATATCTGGGATATATTTGATGGATTAGCAAATATAAGGTATGATTGAGGCACCGACTTCAAAATTTTGTGAGTAATAGGCTTATAATAAATTATGTGTTCGTTATTGGGAAATTATTTTTTTCATTTTTTAGTAAGTAAAAGTTATCTATTCAGGTTCTTGTTTTTGAAGTCAGGTTCGTTTGATTTTTTTAAATATTGTTTTTCATTTTTAGAGGTATGGTTTCTAATTACTATTTACATTAAATCGTTTCATGCCGCTAACTATATTGGTCAAATTGCCCTATTTATCCATAGAAATTTATTTTTTCTATATCCCTCTAATCATATTGCTTGGTCACTGTTCAAATAATTGGCACGCCCTTGAACAATACGATTAACGTATCAGTTCGTCCGACGATTACATTGAGTAATTTATGTTAGAAATTCCCTTTACAAATATTTCTAGTCTTGCATATTATTTCTCATCTTGCAATTATTCTTTCTTATTTCTCTTTAAAAACGCGTGTAATAATCATGTAATGCAAAATCTCAGGTAAATAAACAATAATGCTATATTTAATAACTATAAGGAAAACATTTTCTTACATATAAAATATTAAATAAAAGAAAGTGAAAAGTGATAGTTAAGTTATGTTTAATGAATTTATCTCTTGATATTTAGTGAAGTTGTGAAGTTTTCACCTGAGGATTATTGTATATATCGTTAATGGTAAATTAACTAAATCGTATTTTCAGAGTATTTATTTTGGCTTATAACATTTGAGTTATGCCAAGTAATTTATCAATATAAGTAGACCTCCAAAAAAAGCTGCTTTCATGGGGAAAATTCTTCCATTAGAATCCGATGATGCTCTTTCTAAGCGGCTTTCTCAAGCAAGAAATAAAAAAAATATTCGTTTTATAATTATTTTTTTCTATATTATGTTTATATATGGTAGAATACTATATGAAATAAATGTGATTCTTTATTTTGCTTATTATTTTTTTAATAGTTCATAATCCTATTTTTAAAAAAAAATTCACTCAAGGTTAATATAGCGTATTATTATGTCCAAATTAGGTGGATTGGGATATAATACTAATAATTGGGTAGATCATAGACTAAATACTGTTTACGTTCGTTCATATAGTTTTACCTATAGATTAATACTAATTACGTTTGTTTATATAGTTTTACTCTTAGACCAATACTGTTTACGTTCGTTCATATAGTTTTACCTATAGATTAATACTAATTAGGTTTGTTTATATAATTTTACTCATAGACTAATACTGTTTACGTTCGTTCATATAGTTTTACCTATAGAATAATACTAATTATGTTTGTTTATATAATTTTACTCATAGACCAATACTGTTTACGTTCGTTCATATAGTTTTACCTATAGATTAATACTAATTAGGTTTGTTTATATAATTTTACTCTTAGACCAATACTGTTTACGTTCGTTCATATAGTTTTTCCTATAGATTAATAGTAATTACGTTTGTTTATATAATTTTACTCTTAGACCAATACTGTTTACGTTCGTTCATATAGTTTTACCTATAGATTAATACTAATTAGGTTTGTTTATATAATTTTACTCATAGACTAATACTGTTTACGTTCGTTCATATAGTTTTACCTATAGAATAATACTAATTATGTTTGTTTATATAATTTTACTCATAGACTAACAGTTTACGTTCGTTCATATAGTTTTACCTATAGAATAATACTAATTACGTTTGTTTATATAATTTTACTCATAGACTAATACTGTTTACGTTCGTTCATATAGTTTTACCTATAGAATAATACTAATTAGGTTTGTTTATATAATTTTACTCATAGACTAATACTGTTTACGTTCGTTCATATAGTTTTACCTATAGAATAATACTAATTATGTTTGTTTATATAATTTTACTCATAGACCAATACTGTTTACGTTCGTTCATATAGTTTTACTTATAGAATAATACTAATTAGGTTTGTTTATATAATTTTACTCTTAGACCAATACTGTTTACGTTCATTCATATAGTTTTACCTATAGATTAATACTAATTAGGTTTGTTTATATAATTTTACTCTTAGACCAATACTGTTTACGTTCGTTCATATAGTTTTTCCTATAGATTAATAGTAATTACGTTTGTTTATATAATTTTACTCTTAGACCAATACTGTTTACGTTCGTTCATATAGTTTTACCTATAGATTAATACTAATTAGGTTTGTTTATATAATTTTTCTCATAGACTAATACTGTTTACGTTCGTTCATATAGTTTTACCTATAGAATAATACTAATTATGTTTTTTTATATAATTTTACTCATAGACTAACAGTTTACGTTCGTTCATATAGTTTTACCTATAGAATAATACTAATTACGTTTGTTTATATAATTTTACTCATAGACTAATACTGTTTACGTTCGTTCATATAGTTTTACCTATAGAATAATACTAATTAGGTTTGTTTATATAATTTTACTCATAGACTAATACTGTTTACGTTCGTTCATATAGTTTTACCTATAGAATAATACTAATTACGTTTGTTTATATAATTTTACTCATAGACTAATACTGTTTACGTTCGTTCATATAGTTTTACCTACAGAATAATACTAATTAGGTTTGTTTATATAATTTTACTCATAGACTAATACTGTTTACGTTCGTTCATATAGTTTTACCTATAGAATAATACTAATTACGTTTGTTTATATATTTTTACTCATAGACTAATACTGTTTAGGTTCGTTCATATAGTTTTACCTATAGAATAATACTAATTACGTTTGTTTATATAATTTTACTCATAGACTAATACTGTTTACGTTCGTTCATATAGTTTTACCTATAGATTAATACTAATTACGTTTGTTTATATAATTTTACTCATAGACTAAGACTGTTTATCTTCGTTCATATAGTTTTACCTATAGAATAATACTAATTACGTTTGTTTATATAATTTTACTCATAGACTAATACTGTTTACGTTCGTTCATATAGTTTTACCTGACGATAGTAGTAGTTCATATAGTAGTAAATTCCTGACGATGAGTTTATATCCTTCCAGATGATTGATAATATCCTTCGGGATCACCTCTTACTATTATAGCAATGCAGTTTCTAATAATAAAATTCTATAAGTTTTTAATTGCGTTTAAGAAAAAAGAATTTTTTGTGTTTTTTTCAAAATAACACTATTATTATTAATAGCCTATATACAACATAATATCGGTAATCAGTTTTAAAAATTAGTAAAAGCTATTTAACGGCTCTTGTTGAAGAAGTAGATATAGTTAAGAGTGCACAAACGAGATTTCATGAGGAGAGTGAAACTGGAGTGAGTCACAGCACGAACTGTATCAGATGTGATTTCATTGCAAATACAAAGTGGTAGTGCATTGTTCACACTGAAAGCCATACTTACTGAATTAAACTCATTTCTCTTTTTCATTTTCTTCTATTAGCTCACACTCTCCTTATATATATCTTGTACAAATTTTCAACCGTTTATAAAATATGTTTTGATTTATGCAATCAATTTCAAATACATCTTTCTTGACCTATAGTGGGTAAAAATTGTTGTTTATACAATTTTTCAAATATTTCATAAAATTTGGGAATTATAGCGGAATTTGAACTGAGTATCTTCATGAGCCAGTTTTCCTATTACTAAAATTGTATTTTTTTAAAATTGTATTTCCTTATATATATCTTGTAAAAGTTTTCAACCTTTAATAAAATAAAAATGTTTTAATCATCTAATCGAGTTCACATTTTTTTTAAGTGGATGATAATTGATGTTGATACAGTTTTTCAAATATTTATTCAATATTTAAAATTTAAAAAGCTTTACGACTCGGCCGGATTCGAATCGAATGACTCAATATTTGAAATCCAATACTTTGGCACCGAGCAACTTTGATATAGCTAGAAATCAGTTACTTAAATGAGTATATAAAATTATAAGAAATATTTCGTGTAACAATGACGCATTACAAGAGGTAGATAGATTGAGAAATTGTAGACCACCATTAGCTTCAGAAATTAGAAACTAAATAAAAAGAAAGGAAATAAAAAGCAACGTACACAAAATAACAGTCCAACACCATATACTGTGCAGAGAGGAAAGTAGAAAATTCCATAGAAATTAGCTTTCTATTTTGCCAATTAATATTGTGGTTCTACCACATGTATATATATATTTATAATAATTATAATTATAAAATAAAAAGTGATTGAAATAAAATCTCTCTTTTTTGACTTCAGTAGGAACTGACTTTAAACAAATGTTTTTTTTTTTTTATTAGTTGTTTAAAAACTGATTAGATATTTTATACTAATTCAGAGAAAAACGTTGGAAGTATTTTTGTCTAACAAGACCTTCTCTACTAAACATGAACAATTTAGCTATTAAACATGAAGTTTCTAATGACAGGAGAATGTGTAGTATTTTCCCACGTGAAATTATGATATATATATATTTACAATGGCAGTCTTGGGATTGTGAAAGAAGACTAACTTCAAATATTTTTACTTATAAATAAAATCGTGAAGTAATGAATTAACCGATTTGGGAGAAACATAACCTTAAAAAGTTCTTAATTGTCTTAAATAGCTCAGTTTTCCTTAAACATTTATATTACGATAAAATTCATGCAAAACAAATCTACATCATCTTCCATTTTAATGACGACAGGACAGTTCATATACTAAAAATTATAATTAGTAGTTTGTGATTATTTATATTTTGTCATGTAAAATAAAACACTTCTTTTGAATGTTATATGCTAATGATAATATTTCTTCTTTATACAGAAACAAGTAATTTTAAAATAAAAATCAAATCAATTCCTACTTAAATCTCAAAAAAAATTGTTATTTTAGTTTCTTTTTATTATATGATTACAATTGATTTAAATATGTATATACATATGTCAGAATAATAATATTAAGTGGCAAAATAGAAAGCGAATTTCCTTGTTTGCAATTTTCAATTTTATTTTCCATGTATGATGTTGGACTATTATTTTTGTTTGTTACTATTTATACGCTTTCTTTTTTTCATCGCCTACATTGTGTTGTACAGTAGTTTATTTCACTTTCCTTCCGCATTGTCCGTTTGTGAAGCAAGGTTATATACCGATAATTAAGTTTATATGTTTATTTTATTCTTTTCATTCATTTAGAATTATTCCTCCTAGAGTATTATTTATGATATTGTGTGGTAGCCATGGAAACCATTTAAGGTTGTACAATGGAGGCTTCAACAACAGAGCAAAAGAAAAATTCAATGCTTTTATGAAAATACAATTTTAGTAATAGGAAAACTGTCTCATGAAGATACTCAGTTCAAATCCCGCTATAATCCCCAAATTTTATAATTTAATTAATAAATATTTGAAAAAAACTGTATTAACAACAATTTTCACCCACTATAGGTCAAGAAAGATGTATTTGAAATTGATTACATAAATCAAAACATATTTTATTAATGATCGAAAATATGTACAAGATATAAAGGTGTATCTGGAGAGTGTTGGCTAATAAAAGGAATTATTAATAAACGTGAATCTTATTTATAAGTAAAATTATTAAAAACTTTATTTTTAATACAAAAAAAATATTAATAGCCCAATATTATGCCATTACAGAAACCCATATATACATATATATATATATATCGCAATATGTATTCTTGTGTATTAACCCTTTCAGACCTGGTGTACTCAAATATGTACATTAAATTTCAAACCCCATTTTATGTAACAGAAGGGATTTTTTTTAGTTTTAGAAATTTCCTCATCTTCACATAACTGTTATATATCTGTTATGCACACTAACGCTATCTTAGAGTGAAATGGGAACTATCTGAAGTGAGTTTAGTTTCTGTTGACACTGTTAGTAAGGTTATGTTTTGTTGTGCTAGTTTCTGAAAATAATAATTACAATTTGTGTTGGTTTATACTGTTCTGTTATTTTTTTTCTGATAAAGAATACTCTTTGTGTTATAATTATATGTACAAAACATTTAAGGGACTAAAATATAACTTGTCAGACGCACATTTGTTAATGTACTCATTTGAGTACAACAGGTCTTAGTGAAGTAAACTACTATATCCTAACTTTAGTGTAAAATCTTGTGCAGCTATGTCTTGCAACAATTCTGGTAAAAATCTTTTGAACTCTAATCTAAATTTTAAAGGTATCGATGAAAATGAATTAATAGACCTATTATTTAACGAAAACCTTTCTGAGTGTGACATGCTAGATGATGAAATTGATGAAGAAAATAATGATAGCCCAGGTGTACAAATATTTACATGTAGTACAAGAGCAGGAGCTGAGATAGAAGCTCCTAACTATGAAGTAGAATGTGATTCAGATGTTATTGAAGAAGATGTCAGCAATGAAAATGCAGATGTCAATTTAAATTTATCGTTAGCTTTGCCTGAGTTCAGATGTTTTTCTAACACCTAAGAGTGACATAAAGTGGCGACATAGAACAATGCCTAAACTAAACAATGACTTTATCATGTCTCATAATGAAACTGACACTTTCTTATCACCAGTAGATTATTTTAAAAGGTATATTCCAGAAACTTTCTTTGAATTAATGTCAGAGATGACAAATATCTATGCTTTGCAGAATAATCATACCAATTTTAAGCCAACAACGTCCGATGAACTCAAAACATTATTTGCTCTTCATATATTAGTGGGCACGTTGAAGTTTCCTAGAGTGAAGCTATACTGGGATACAACTTTAAAAATGAATGTATTTTTAGAAAGTATGTCACGTGATAGATTTTTTCAACTAAGGTCTAATTTACACGTCAATAATTTAGAAATGCCTAGCCCGTGCTCAGATAAATTCTTTAAAGTACGCCCCATCTATAATATTATAAGAAAAAGGTGTCTAGAATTAAAAACAGTAGAAAATATTTGTGTAGACGAGTCAATGGTGCCATTTACTGGGAAATTCAGTGTAAAGCAGTACATCAAAGGGAAGCCAACTCCTTGGGGAATAAAAATATTTATGTTGTGTGCTCAGAATGGTCAAGTGTTTGACTTTATGCTTTATCAAGGCATAAAGTACAAGGCAGTAGTACAACTGAGTTTAATCCTAATGTAATTAAAATCTATGGGCTAGGCGCAAGTGTAGTGCTTGTAAAGAACTAAGTCAAAATACAAATACAAGAATTGTAAATTCAATTATAATTCTTGTATTTGTATTTTGAGCTAGTTATATATATATATATATATATATATATATATATATATATATATATATATATATATATATTAAATATGGTGATATGTTTTCTTGTATATATAGTTAATAAATTAAAAATATTTCATAAACAAGAATACTTTTAATGAATATATTTATATTTATGTAATGAATAAATATATTCATTAAAAGTATTCTTGTTTTTGAAATATTTTTAATTTATTAAATATATATATATATATATATATATATATATATATATATACTCAGGGCGGCGTATACAAAAGTAACAACGTAACTTAACCGAGATTGTATAATGTTTATGCCGAATCAATGGAAATTCTCCCTATCTTTCCCTTACCGTGTACAACCTGCAAATGTGAAGGCCATAATAGCGTAGCAATTACCCCGAATTTTTATTGTACAGTGCTAAGTCCGAAGCTGTTGTATTAATGAAACGGGTTAAAAGTTTCTTGAGGAATACCCAGGGAGTACTATTCCTGGCAAGAGGATGGTTCAACTGTTGTTACATAAATGGCGTAGTACGAGCACAATTGTAAATAAATCGAAAAATAAGGCTAACTTATTCCAAACGTCTGTAGCTGTTGCTAACATCGCAGCTCGTATAGAACAAAGTCCGTAAGTCGGCTCGGCATTTATCTCAGTAAGTTGGTTTGTGACGCAGATCTTGCCAAAGTTCTGCACGTTCTTTATTGTATTTGTAAATTGTTACAATAATCCAAGATATGTCGTAAATAAACTGTTTTCATTTCAACTGCGTTGCATTTTTTACGGGGCTACTTTCATGTGCGCCACCCTATATATATATATTTTAAAACCACATAGGTCTTTCAAATACAAGAATATTTATTAATTTATATTCAAAGCTTTTCGTTGGTAAACAGTACCATATATATATATATATATATATATATATATATATATATATATATATATATATATATATATATATATATATAATCTTTTTTAGACCAACAATATGGCGAGATAGAGGAAATATACTTGTTTCATCAATGGTCTATGAAAGAATCTATATGAAAATAGCTTTGCTCCATTACTGGGCCAATTTTAATTTATATTATAGTTTTCCCCCAATTATCGTTTAAAGCAAACTATTTTTGTTCATCCCATTTACAGTATGATCTTGTTTACCCACGCTCTATATATAACCTACCTACATAGAATTACTCAACTGTAATAGGTCTTCTAAACCTGTAGATATTGTATTACATAAGTCTAATAATAGAAGAAAAGTTCAATGGTATTATAGTTATTAAGTTGTAAACAAACCCAGAATAATGAAACAACCCATTTTACAAAGTGATCTTAGATTAAACCCTTGAGTACAATTCATTGAGCAAGTGGTCATCATCATTAGCAATTATAACTACAACGAAATCTCAAAAAAAATGAACGCAACCATGCCCTGGGGTTATATAGAAAGGACCGCACGAAAATGCGCCTGTCTTAAATTGCTTTAGTTGGTTTTGTGATTTCACTGTAGTTGTATTCTCTAATTTTACTTTGTCGTAGAAGTGTACACAGTACAACTTAATCGTGTACGACTTTTTAATATTAGTTATTATTGGTGTATTGTTCTTGTACTGTGGTATTGTTGTTTGTCTGATAATGCTTGTTTCAGACCAGGTGCAAATTTATATTTGTAAGTTATTTAGTTGAAATAATCCTGAAAAACTATTTTTTTAAATAATTTTCAGGATTGAATTGTTTAAAATTTAAAGCGACAAATAATGGGAATGCGCATAAATCGTTATTAATGTTACTTCCAGCATCAGAGATTTATAAATCTTTACAACACTTCTACACTACTTAACCTTCCTTACGTCTTGAAAACATAAACTATTGAAACCTTTATTGTAATCATCAATACTTATTAACCTGTCCCTGGTTTCCAATAAAACGAAAACAAAAGTACAATCTTCACTTTGGCACCTTCATGTTCACAAAAACATCCCCCCTTCCTTTTAAAGAATTAATATGAACAAATAATTGTCATCTATCAATATCCTAGATTTCTGACGGAAAATTATTCCCAACTTTTCCTTTTCGGATACGCCCAAACAACCTTTCATTTCAGCCGGAGAAAATTATTTGCGGATGTGCTAAATTAAAAGTCGAAAGCTGTTCTCCGAGCGGAGTTCCCGCAAATGTTAATATCGATTTTCAATACTTAATTATTTTTAATCTTTCTGTTGTTGAAATCAAATTTGTACCGGTCGTGAAACTAAATATAAAACTTTATCATTAAAAATCAATTGGAAGGACATTCATAAGTCATTATAGGCTCATATGAATCGTTTTTTATAATGTCAATTTTATCCTAAATATTTTAAAACGATATAAAAACTAAGAAATAACAGAACAGATTTATATCAAATGGAGAGTATTTATTTGAGTCTGTGTCAAAAAATAAAATAAAAATATAATACAATTCCTTCTACTTTTATTTCTTCTTCTTATTAATATTATTACCAAGCAGTCTCCTAAAATGTCAATCCGAATTTCCATTGTTGTCTTGAAAACTGCTAAAATGAAAGCGACAGTAGATTTAACCTCATTATTAGGGGATTCAGCCATGAGTTTTAGAGAATTCCAACAGATATTAACTCTCCCCATCATTTACCTCATATTTCGCCGCTCTCTTTGTGTAGCCCAAGTAAAGCGTTTACTCTATATGACATCCCGTGTTATTTTTCATCATTCTCGCAATTAGAACTGGTTATTCTTTGAGCACATTACGTCAGTATCTCGCTGGTATTATTAAGTTTCAAATGGATCTATTTTTGTTTAGGTGTTTGGACCTGTAATACATCATTGGAAATATTTAATATCTTGTCATGTTTAATTTGACTAAATTCGGTCTAATAAAGAATTTTGTCATATTTAATATTCTATAAGGTTGCTTTCCTTATCCAACTTTTCATTTATTTTGCTACCAAGACAGATAAGCAGAAACACTAGTTTAATTAAGTCTCTATATACAGTTACTACTAGATCTATAGTTACTAGAATTGTATAGAATAAACATTTGAACTTGGAGACGTTCATTTATACAGACTATACCTTCCGCCGTCGTACAATATTCTAAGATAGTTATGATTGTCTGCTACCAAAACAGGATTGCTATAATAGCAGTAGAAGTGACCACACTTGGGGACAACTACCCCTAACTGACCCTGTACGTCACCTAGGACTATAGTGGTGGTTTTGGATGATGGAGGCGGTCGATGCGGCCTTGACCGTAGCCTTGGGGGGTGGGTTCGACCACGTTTAGAGGGGTAGGGGGTAGTTTTTCGAAAAAAATAAATTCTAACCCACTAACCTAAGGCAGGTAAATTTCATCTAACCTAACCTACCCCTAGGTGATGGGGTGTCATCAGCTACGTTCTGGACCTTCCCCGGGGGTAGCTCCGGGGGTAGATTCGGGGGGGGGGGTAGTTTATGAAAAATTTTTGGAAAGACGTGTCTTGACAGATAGGGTATGTCTAGAGTGTATTATCGCTACGGTTGGGGGTAGTTTCACCTAGGGGTAGTTTTTAAATAAAATATGAAAATGCCAAAAATCGATGGGTTGGATCAAATGACAGTACGGGATATGTCTAGAATCCATTACGGACTGCTATGGGGTGGTTTCACCAAGGGGTAATTTTTAAATAATATATGAAATTGCCAAAAATCGATCGGTTGGATCAAATGACTGTATGTGGTATGTATAAAGTCCATTATGGACCGTTGTGGGGGCGGGTTCACCTGAGGGGCGATTTCAGATTGTCAAAAATAATCGGGGTCCTAGATAAAATCCACCCGGGAACCAGGCATTAGTTAAAGCCGCCAAGGAGCAGGTAGAGCCAATATGGAGCACGGTCTCGGTTAAAGCCAATCCGAAGCCATGCCTTAGGTAAAGTAACCCTGGAACCAGGCCTTAGGTAAAGCTACCACGGAGTCGGGCCTAGGTAAAGCTACCATGGAGTTAGACCTTAGGTAAAGCTAACACGGAGCAAGGCCTCAGGTAAAAGGGATCCCGAAGCCTGCCCATAGGTAAAGTAACCCTGGATTCAGGCATTAAGTGGGGGGTGGTTATCAAATAATATATGAAATTACCAAAAAATGATCGGTTAGATCAAACGACCAACGGTCCAACTAAACGCTAATTTTAACCGACCAACAATTATACATAGAGTTCAAATACTCAACAAGCTGAATCGACCAATCACAACGCAGGGGCCCGGTAGGTCAACGCAATACAACGCAAATGGTCGCTGTAAGAGTAGATTGTACCCCCCTTGAGCACAACTACCCCTAACTAGGCCTGTACGTAACCTAGGACTATAGGGGTAGTTTTGGATGACGCAGGAGGTCGTCACGGCCTTGATCCTAGCCTTGGGGGTGGTTTCGACCACGTTTAGAGGGGTGGGGGGGTAGTTTTCCGAAAAAAATTAATTCTAACCCACTGACCTAAGCTAGCCAAAATGGATCCAACCTAACCTAACCTACGTATGGGGGGTGACCTCAGCTACGTTCAGGATCATCTCCGGGGGTAGCTCCAGGGGTGGATTAGGGGTGGGGGGTAGTTTTCGAAAAAACTTTGGAAAAATGTGTCTCGACTGATAGGGTGAGTTCAGAGTGCATTATCGCTACGGTAGGGGGTGGTTTCACCTAGGGGTAGTTTTTAAATGAAATATGAAATTGCCAAAAATCGATCGGTTGGATCAACAGACAGTACAGGATATGTCTAGAGTCCAGTACGTACTGCCGCGGGGGTGGTTTCACCTAGGGGTAGTTTTTAAATAAAATATGAAATTGCCAAAAATTGATCGTTTGGATCAAATGACCGTACGGGATATGTCTAGAGTCCATTATGGATTCAGCTGAGGGTTGTATTCAGATTGCCAAAAATGATCGGTGACCTAGGTAAAAGTCACTCCCGAAACCGCGCTTGAGGTAACACCGCCTAGGAGCGGGTAAAGCTAACACGGAGCATGGTCTCGGGTAAAAGCCAACCTAGGTAACCCTGGAATCTGGCATCATGTGGGGTTGTTATCAAATGAAATTGTCAAACAATTATCGGTTAGATCAAACGACCAACGCTCCAACTAAACGCTAATTTTAACCGACCAACAATTATACACCGAGTTCAAATAGTCAACAAGTTGAATCGACCAATCACAACGCAAGGGCCCGGTAGGCTTACGCAATACAACGCAAACGGTCGCTGTAAGACGTGAAGGCTTATACACCATGTTAAGCCAATATATGATAGCCCACATAATGTGTTAAACAAATACGCATGCAAGCCTACATACATACTATGCTAGGCCAACATACATGGGCCTACTATGTCTGTAAACACAGGCCAATGCCCTTATGACCTGAGCTATTTTCACCTCTTCTATCAGGTTGATCCTGGATACCGTATAATATGGGAGGTACTATAGGGTACATCTACCAATGCATAACCTATCAAGCCCACGTAAAGATTTAATATATTTGATGACGTATCCGCGTTCGAGCGACTCTATGCAGGTATTAGGCCCACCCTAACTAGGGGGGCAGGGGGTTATGATTGCCAAACTCAAAATTTGTCTATGCTACTAAATTAATAAACAATGCAACAAAGCCTTATCGTGTGAGGGAATACGTTTAGCCTACATAGCCGGTTACCGTGTAAAGCTAGACATGTACAGACTTGCAGCGATAACGCATTATCTAAAAACCGCAACGGCAGCCGGCGACCGCTATAGCAGGCATAAAAACCCGCACGGCTGTGTCGATGTGAATCTAGGCGCGTGTTTATGTTTTGATTACTGTATCAACTTACTGTGTACTGTCGGCATACCAAGGCCTACATATATAATCAGAAATCAGTGTAAATAATCAAATAGCCTCAATGGATATATCGTATAGCTGTAAATGTATCTAGATATAAAGGTATATATGGAGAAACACTAATAACAAGGCCTATCACAAAACGTGAATAAATATATGTTATAAAACGATCCTAAAACGATGCTAAGCCAACATGCATGCTATCATACATAGGCGTATATACCACGTTAAGCCAACATACGTGATAGCACACATAATGTGTTAAACAAATATGCGTGTAAACCTGCACACATACTATGCTAAGCCGACTTACATGAATCCCTAAATGTGCCTACTATGTCGGTAAACCACTGGCCAAAGCCTATATGATCTGAGCCTGACACACATTTACACCTCGTCTATCAGGTAGAACCTGGCAACCGTATAATACGGGAAGTACTATATGGTATAGCTAACAATGCATAACCTATCACGCCCATGACGGTCAACAAATATTACAATATAATTAAAAAGTTACGCAACCTATATACATACAATGCTAAGCCAACATTCAGGCATATATACTATGTTAAACCAGCATGCAATATACTCTAAATAGCCATATATACGCTGTTAAACCAATATGCAGGTTAACCTATATACATCCTGTATCAGGCAAATATCCCCGTTACCCACATAGGCCTATATAATATGTTAAGCCAGGATGAGTGATAGCTTATATAGTGTGTTAAACAAATATGCTTGTAAACCTACATAAATAATATGCTAAGCCTACATACTGTGCTAAACAGATATGCGTGTAAACCCACATAAATACTATGCTAACCAACATGGATGCTATCTTACATAGGCTTATATACTATGTTAGGCCTGCATACGTAATTACCCTATATAGTGTGTTAAATAAATATGCGTGTAAACCAAATAAATACTATGCTAAGCCGACATGCATGCTATCATACTATGTTAAACCTAAATACATAATAGAATACATAATGTGTTAAACATATATGTGTGTAAGCCTGCATAGATATTATGCTAAGAAGACATGGGCCTACAAAGTATAACACATTATATCAAGTGCATAGTTTAGCTAATGGTTATCACACACACTATCCTACAAGCTGCCCACAAATTGCCACATAATACCTGATGCATAGTCTGGCTAATCATTAACACACAGTATGCCCCAACACATAATATCCGGTGCATAGCCTCGCTAAATAAGCAGAAACTCCCCAAAATTGGCTTATCAATTATGTATGGTCTAGATATAGTCACACATGTCATTTCAAAAGTCAGCTGGAAAGAAACACTAGCCAGGTATATACTATGTTAAACCAGCATGCAATATACTCTAAATATATACGCTGTTAAGCAAATATGCGTGAAAACCTACATAAATACTACGCTAAGCCAATATCCATGCTATCATAGATAGGCGTATATACTATGTTAGGCCTACATACTGCGTTAAACAAACATGTGTGTAAGCCTGCACACATATTATGCTAAGAAGACAAGGGCCTACAAATTATAACACATTATATCCAATGCATAGTTTAGCTAATGGTTATCACACAGTAGCCTGACTACAACTTGCCCACATAATACCTGATACATAGCTAGACTAATCATTAACACATAGTATCCGATGCATAGCCTGATGATGGGTTAACATATAGTATCCGATAAGTAGCTTGAGTATGCCCCAACACATAATATCCGGTGCATAGCCTCGCTAATGGTTAGCACATAGTAGCCGATGCTGAGCCTGGCTATGGAATATCACATATTATCTGATGTGTAGCCTGACTAATGGTTAACACATCCAATGCATGGCTTGGCTAATGACCAACATATAGCTGGGCTAATGGTTAACTAATAGTTATTTTTAACTATGGGTTAACATATAGTATCCGATAAGTAGCTTGACTATAGCCCAACACATAATCTCCAGTGCATAGCTAGGCTAATGTTCATCATGTAGTACCCAATGCATAGCTTGAGTATGGTTTAACAAACAGTATCCAAAGCATAGCTTGACTATGATTATCACATGAGTAGGTTGATTACAAACTAACACATAATATCCGATGCATAGATTGACTACAAGTTAACACAAAATATCCGATGCCCGGGCTGACTAGGGTTTAACAAACAGTATCCGATGAGTAGATTGACTAAGGTTTATCTCATAGTATCCGTAGAGTAGGTTGATTACAAACTATCACATAGTATCCATTGCATAGTCTGGCTAATGGTTATTAAATAGTACCTGTTGCATAGCTAGGCTAATGATTAACACATAGTAGCCGATGCAAAGCCTGACTAGGGCAAACACATAGTATCCGAGGCATAGATTGAGTAATGGCTAACACAGGGTATCCAAAGCATAGCTAGGCTAGTGAACAACTAATGGTTAGTTTGACTATGGTTAACACACAGTATCCGATGCGTAGCTTAGCTAATGGATAACACACAGTACCTGTTGCATAGCTAGGCTAATTCGTATCACATAGTATCCGATGAATGGCTTGACTAGGGGTAACACACAGTATCCGATGCATAGCTTGACTACAAGTTAACATATAGTATCCAATGAGAAGCTTGAATACAAAGTAACACATAATATCCATTGCATAGCTTGGCTAATGTTCATCATATAGCACCCGATGTATAGCTTGACTATGGGCTAACACATAGCATCTGATGAGTGGCGTGATATAAGCTAACACATAGTATCCGATGCACAACTTAGGACCGAATATGACGTCATCCAGGGCGGAGAACAAGATGGCGGCTATGTTGATACCGTGTTCAAACAGGCTATGGCCAGTGCAGGCTAGATCAAATAACCAACGTTTCAACTAAACTACTGTCTTACGCTAAGTTTAACCGACCAACATACGCGAAGTTCAAACGAACAACATTTACACCAAGTTCAAATAGGCTATGGCTGGTGAAGGAAGGATCAACGTTTCAGCTAATCAACGTTGAAAAACTTACGCCTGGCCTGGCTCCTGGGTGTCTCTAGGTAAGGCCTGGCTTCGGGATGGTTTTACCTGAGGCCATTCTCCGTATAGACTATACCTAAGTCCTGGGTGGCTTTACCTCAGGCTCGACTCCAGTATGACGTTACCTAAGACCCGACTACAAGGTAGCTTTACCTGAGGCTATGCTCCATAGGTAGCTTTACCTAAGGCCTGGCTGCTGGGTGGTCTTACCTCAAGCACGACTCCGGGGTGACTTTACCTAAGGCCAGGTTCCGGGGGTTACCTATGGGCAGGCCTCGGGATGGTTTTTACCCGAGACCATGCTCCCTGTTAGCTTTACCCGCTCCTAGGCGGTGTTACCTCAAGCGCGGTTTCGGGAGTGACTTTTACCTAGGACACCGATCATTTTTGGCAATCTGAAAACAGGTGATCCCACCCACACAGCCTACCATAACGGACTCCACACATATCCCGTACGGTCATTTGATCCAAACGATCAATTTTCGGCAATTTCATATTTTATTTAAAAACTACCCCTAGGTGAAACCACCCCGCAGCAGTACGTACTGGACTCTAGACATATCCCGTACTGTCTGTTGATCCAACCGATCGATTTTTGGCTATTTCATATTTTATTTAAAAACTACCCCTAGGTGAAACTACCCCCAACCGTAGCGATAATGCACTCTGAATTCCCCCTATCAGTCAAGACACATTTTTCCAAACTTTTTTCGAAAACTACCCCCCACCTCCAATCCACCCCTGAAGCTACCCCCGGAGATGGTCCTGAACGTAGCTGAGGTCACCCCCCATACGTAGGTTAGGTTAGGTTGGATCCATTTTGGCTAGCTTAGGTCAGTGGGTTAGAAATAATTTTTTTCGAAAAACTACCCCCTACCCCTCTAAACGTGGTCGAATCCACCCCAAGGCTAGGATCAAGGTCGCGACGACCTCCTGCGTCATCCAAAACTACCCCTATAGTCCTAGGTTACGTACAGGCCTAGTTAGGGGTAGTTGTGCTCAAGGGGGTACAATCTACTGACGTGAAGGCTTATATACCATGTTAAACCAATATATATATATATGATAGCCCACATAATGTGTTAAACAAATACGCATGCAAGCCTACATACATACTATGCTAGGCCAACATACACGGTTCTACTATGTCTTTAAACCACAGGCCAAACCCCTTATGATCTGAGCTATTTTCACCTCCTCTATCAGGTAGAGCCTCAGGCAGGCAACCGTATATTATGGAAGGTACTATAGGGTACATCTACCAATGCATAACCTATCAAGCCCACGTAAAGATTTAATATATTTGATGACGTATCCGCGTTCGAGCGACTCTATGCAGGTATTAGGCCCACCCTAACTAGAGTGTTCTACCCTTAAATGATATTGCTGATGCGAGGCAAGGGGCTATGATTGCCAAACTCAAAATTTGTCTATGCTACTAAATTAATAAACAATGCAATAAAGCCCTATCTATTGAGGGAATACGTTTGGCCTAAATAGCCGGTGACCGTGTGCTAGACATGTGCAAACCTGCAGATATAACACATTATCTTAAAACCGCAACGGCAGCCGGTGACCGCTATAGCAAGCTTAAAACCCGCACGGCTGTGTCGTTGTGAATCTAGGCGCGTGTTTATGTTTTGATTACTGTATCAACTTACTATGTACTATCGGCATACCAAGGCCTACATATATAATCAGAAATCTGTGTAAATAATCAAATAGCCTCAATGGATATATCCTATAGCTGTAAATGTATCTAGATATAAAGGTATATATGGAGAAACACTAATAACGAGGCCTATCACAAAACGTGAATAAATATATGATATAAAACGATCCTAAAACGATGCTAAGCCAACATGCATGCTATCATACATAGGCGTATATACCACGTTAAGCCAACATACGTGATAGCACACATAATGTGTTAAACAAATATGCATGTAAACCTGCATACATGCTATGCTAAGCCGACTTACATGAATCCCTAAATGTGCCTACTATGTCGGTAAACCACAGGCCAAAGCCTATATGATCAGAGCCTGACACACATTTACACCTCGTCTATCAGGTAGAACCTCAGGCAGGCAACCGTATAATACGGGAAGTACTATATGGTATAGCTACCAAAGCATAACCTATCACACCCACGTAGATGACGGTCAACAACAATTACAATATAATTAAAAAAAGTCACGCAACCTATATACATACAGTGCTAACCAATATAGGCATATATACTATGTTAAACCAGCATGCAATATACTCTAAATAGCCATATATACGCTGTTAAACAAATATGCGTGTAAACCTACATAAATACTATGGTAAGCCAACATGCATGCTATCATACTATGTTAAGCCTAAATACATAATAGAATAAATAATGTGTTAAACATATATGTGTGTAAGCCTGCATAGATATTATGCTAAGAAGACATGGGCCTACAAATTATAACACATTATTTCCAGTGCATAGTTTAGCTAATGGTTATCACACACTATCCTACGAGTAGCCCTCAAATTACCACATAATCCCTGATACATAGCCTGGCTAATCATTAACATATAATATCCGATGCATAGCCTGACTATGGGTTAACATATAGTATCCGATAAGTAGCTTGAGTATGCCCCAACACATAATATCCAGTGCATAGCCTCGCTAATGGTTAACACATCCGATGAGAAGTTAACACATAATATCCAGTGCATAGCCTGGCTAATGACCAACATATAGTATCCGATGCATAGCTGGGCTAATGGTTAACTAATAGTTAGCTTGACTAAGGGTTAACACATAATATCCGATGTGTAACCTGACTACAATTTAACACAAATTTCCAATGCATAGCTTGACTATGGGTTATCACATAGTATCTGATGAGAAGGTGAATACATAGTAACCATTGCATAGCTAGGCTAATGGTTAACACATAGTAGCCGTTGTGTAGCTTTACTACAAGTTAACAGAAAATATCCAATACATAGCTTAAGTATGGTTTAACAAACAGTATCCAAAGCATAGCTTGACTATGGGTTATCACATATTATCCGATGTGTAGCTTGACTAGTGGTTAACACATCCATTGCATAGGTCGGATAATGACCAACATATATTATCCGATTCATAGCTATGCTAGTGGTTAACTAATAGTTAGCTTGACTAGGGCTAACACATAATATCCGATGTATAGTTTGACTAGTGGTTAACACAAAATATCCGATGCATAGCTTGAGTATGTTTTAACAAATAGCATCCAATGCATAGCTTGACTAGGGTTTAACACAAAGTATCCGTTGAGTAGGTTGAATACAAACTAACACATAGTATCCATTGCAGAGTTTGGCTAATGGTTATCACATAGTATCTAATACATAGCTAGGCTAATGTTTAACATATAGTAGCCGATGCAAATCATGACTAGGGCTAACACATATTGTCCGATGCATAGATAGACTAGGGGTCATCATACAGTATCCGATGAGTAGGTTGATTACAAACTAACACATAATATTCATTGCATAGTTTTTCTAATGGTTATCACATAGTATCTCATAAATAGCTAGGCTAATGGTTAACACATAGTAGCCGATGCATAGCCTGACTAGGGCTAGCACATAGTATCCGAGGTATAGATTGACTAAGGGTAACACACAGTATCCGATGCATAGCTAGGCTAGCGGATAACTAATGGTTAGCTTGACTATGGTTAACACACAGTATCCGATGCGTAGCTTAGCTAATGGTTAACACATAGTAACCGATGCATAGCCCGACTAGGGCTAACACATAGTATCCGATGAATGGCGTGATATAAGGTAACACATAGTATCCGATGCACAACTTAGGACCGAATATGACGTCATCCAGGGCGGAGAACAAGATGGCGGCAATGTTGATACCGAGTTCAAATGGGCTATGGCGGCTATGGCCAGTGAAGGCTAGATCAAATAACCAACGTTTCAACTAAACTACTGTCTTACGCTAAGTTTAACCGACCAACATAAGCGAAGTTCAAACGAACAACATTTACACCAAGTTCAAATAGGCTACGGCTGGTGAAGGCTAGCTCAACGTTTCAGCTAATCAACGTTGAAAAACTTACGCTAATCAACCAACATCTACACCGAGGTCAAATGGGTTATGGTTAGTGAAGGCACTGGCAAAAGCCATAGGCCTTAGACATAACTATAGCTACCAACGCAATCCAAAATAGCTATGCAGAAACCGTCAAGGCCTTTATGATCTGGGCTCTACATATATTGTTTAGGTATGTGTTATCAGTTACAACATACTGACTAAGACGAGTACCTCCATCAAATCTTAGGTAAAGCTAGCTTGGAGTCAGGTCTTAGGTAAAGACACCGTAGAGTCAGGTCGTAGGTAAAGGTACCTTGGACTGGTAAAACAGCTATCAATGCTTGCCCAATCTCAATAGTACACAACCCGTACTAATGTTGTTGTGTTACCCCAACATACTGTGTTAAACCAATTAGCGTGTAAACCTACATTCCTCCTGAAATAAGACAAAATGCATGTTACCCTACATACTGTGTTAAGCCATATGCACTTTACCCTACATAGGCCTACATACCGAGTTAAGCCAATATGCATGTACACCTAAACAGGCCTACATCCTCCTATATTAAGCCAATATGTATCTTACCCTACATCGTGTATTAAGCCAATAAGCGTGTAAACCTACATTCCTCCTGTATTAAGCCACGTTACCCTACATAGGCCTACACCCTGTTTTAGGTCAATATGCACGGTACCCTACATTAGCCTACAGATTGTGTTAGGCCAATATGCACGTAAACCTGTATTAAGTATATATGGGTGTTAACCTCCATAGGCCTACATATTGTGTTAGGTCGATATACCTGTAAATCTACACACATCCTGTATTAACCCAATATGCACGTTACCTTACATTATCCTACAGATTGTGCTAAGTCAATAAACAGTGTTATTACGTTTAATTGCGGGTGTAGATAAGTTCACACACAGAGCTCGACAAATAAAATGAATTTTTAAGAAAACCTTTACCGTAATATTGTTAATCGCCAGCACCCGACCGCGATAGCACACTCTGAATTTATCAGCATAATCGCAGCCAATGACGTCAAACACAATGTCGGTCAAGATATCGTCCGGACCATTGGTAAGTCATCTGTATAGGATTAACTGTTGCTTGCCACCTATACTTGCTATAACATTAGTCCATCTGCAGGGCAGTGCAGTTACATACTTGTGCCTATGACCTAGCCTATGACTAGTGTGATGGTTCATTATTTAGTAGCAGTCATTACTGAGTTAGGTTATGCATCTTTAGCTGTCTTTACATAGCTATTATGATAGGGTATGTATTGGTTGTTATCTTTTCGTAGCTATTTTAATGGGGTAGGCATTGTTAGCTGCCTTTACGCAGTTATTGTGAAAAGTTATGCATAGCTGTTTTTACATAAGTCTTGTGATAGGTTATACAATATTAGCCGTCTGTACGTAGCTATTATGGTAGGGTGAGCATCGGTAGCTCTTTTAACGTAACTATTGTGATATGGTATGTATTGGTAGCTGTCTTTACGAAGATATCGCTTAAGGTCTTAAATTGATACAGGGCTTTACGTAACCAATGTCTTAGATTATGAGTCGGTAACAGTTTTGACATAGCTATTGTGGTAGAGTATAAATTGGTGGCTGTTTTACAAAGATAGTGTCTAAATTCACGGTTTGATGGAGGTGTTTACGTAACTATTGCGATAGAGTTTGTATTGGTAGCTGTCTTTACACATTTATAGTGATAGGTTATGCATTGGTAGCTATCTTTATGGAGATATTGTGTAAGGTTATGGATTGGTAGCTGTCCTTACGAGGCTAGTGTGATTGTGTATGCAATAGTAGCTGCCTTTACGTAGCTGTAGCTATTGTTAAGGGCTGACTCCGAGATAGCTTTACCTAAGGTCTGATTCCAGAGAGGATTTACCTGAGACCCGGCCTCAAGCATACCTTTACCTGAGGCCCGACTCCAAGCTGGCTTTACCTATGGCTTGACACAGGGGTTGCTTTACCTAGGGTAACTCCAAGGTAGCTTTACCTACGACCTGACTCTACGGTGTCTTTACCTAAGACCTGACTCCAAGGTAGCTTTACCTAAGATTTGATGGAGGTACTCGTCTTAGTCAGTATGTTGTAACTGATACAACATACCTAAACAATATATGTAGAGCCCAGATCATAAAGGCCTTGACGGTTTCTGCATAGCTATTTTGGATTGCGTTGGTAGCTATAGTTATGTCTAAGGCCTAAGGTTTTTGCCAGTGCCTTCACTAACCATAACCCATTTGACCTCGGTGTAGATGTTGGTTGATTAGCGTAAGTTTTTCAACGTTGATTAGCTGAAACGTTGAGCTAGCCTTCACCAGCCGTAGCCTATTTGAACTTGGTGTAAATGTTGTTCGTTTGAACTTCGCTTATGTTGGTCGGTTAAACTTAGCGTAAGACAGTAGTTTAGTTGAAACGTTGGTTATTTGATCTAGCCTACACTGGCCATAGCCGCCGTAGCCCATTTGAACTCGGTATCAACATTGCCGCCATCTTGTTCTCCGCCCTGGATGACGTCATATTCGGTCCTAAGTTGTGCATCGGATACTATGTGTTACCTTATATCACGCCATTCATCGGATACTATGTGTTAGCCCAAGTCGGGCTATGCATCGGTTACTATGTGTTAACCATTAGCTAAGCTACGCATCAGATACTGTGTGTTAACCATAGTCAAGCTAACCATTAGTTATCCGCTAGCCTAGCTATGCATCGGATACTGTGTGTTACCCTTAGTCAATCTATACCTCGGATACTATGTGCTAGCCCTAGTCAGGCATCGGCTATGCATCGGCTACTATGTGTTAACCATCAGCCTAGCTATTTATGAGATACTATGTGATAACCATTAGCCAAACTATGCAATGAATATTATGTGTTAGTTTGTAATCAACCTACTCATCGGATACTGTATGATGACCCCTAGTCTTTCTATGCATCGGACAATATGTGTTAGCCCTAGTCATGATTTGCATCGGCTACTATATGTTAAGCATTAGCCTAGCTATGTATTAGATACTATGTGATAACCATTAGCCAAACTCTGCAATGGATACTATGTGTTAGTTTGTATTCAACCTACTCAACGGATACTTTGTGTTAAACCCTAGTCAAGCTATGCATTGGATGCTATTTGTTAAAACATACTCAAGCTATGCGTCGGATATTTTGTGTTAACCACTAGTCAAACTATACATCGGATATTATGTGTTAGCCCTAGTCAAGCTAACTATTAGTTAACCACTAGCCTAGCTATGAATCGGATAATATATGTTGGTCATTATCCGACCAATGCAATGGATGTGTTAACCACTAGTCAAGCTACACATCGGATAATATGTGATAACCCATAGTCAAGCTATGCTTTGGATACTGTTTGTTAAACCATACTCAAGCTATGTATTGGATATTTTCTGTTAACTTGTAGTAAAGCTACACAACGGCTACTATGTGTTAACCATTAGCTTAGCTATGCAATGGTTACTATGTATTAGTTTGTATTCACCTTCTCATCGGATACTATGTGATAACCCATAGTCAAGCTATGCATTGGAAATTTGTGTTAAATTGTAGTCAGGTTACACATCGGATATTATGTGTTAACCCTTAGTCAAGCTAACTATTAGTTAACCATTAGCCTAGCTATGCTTCGGATACTATATGTTAACCACTAGCCTAGCTATGCATCAGATACTATGTATTGAACATTATTAACCAAGCTTCGCATTGGATACGATGTGTTAACCACTAGTCAGGCTATGCAATGGATATTTTGGGTTAAATTGTATCAGAAATTCTCATTGGCTAGGATGTGTTAATCCATAGTCGGGCCATACATTGGATATTATGTGTTAATCACTAGTCAAGCTACACATCGGTTAATATGTGATAATCCATAGTCAGGCTCTGCATCGGATACTGTGTGTTAACCATAGTCAAACTAACCATTAGTTAACCATTAGCCTAGCTATGCATTGGGTACTACATGATGAACATTAGCCCGGCTATGCGCTGGAGATTATGTGTTGGGCCATAGTCAGGCTACTTATCGGCTACTATATGTTAACCCATAGTCAAGCTAACTATTAGTTAGCCGTTAGCCCAGCTATACATCGGATACTATATGTTGGTTATTAGCCAGGATATGCACTGGATATTATGTGTTAACTTCTCATCGGATGTGTTAACCATTAGCGAGGCTATGCACTGGATATTATGTGTTGGGGCATACTCAAGCTACTTATCGGATACTATATGTTAACCCATCGTCAGGCTATGCATCGGATATTATATGTTAATGATTAGCCAGGCTATGTATCAGGTATTATGTGGTAATTTGAGGGCTACTCGTAGGATAGTGTGTGATAACCATTAACTAAACTATGCACTGGAAATAATGTGTTATAATTTGTAGGCCCATGTCTTCTTAGCATAATATCTATGCAGGCTTACACACATATATGTTTAACACATTATTTATTCTATTATGTATTTAGGCTTAACATAGTATGATAGCATGCATGTTGGCTTACCATAGTATTTATGTAGGTTTACACGCATATTTGTTTAACAGCGTATATATGGCTATTTAGAGTATATTGCATGCTGGTTTAACATAGTATATATGCCTATATTGGTTAGCACTGTATGTATATAGGTTGCGTGACTTTTTTTAATTATATTGTAATTGTTGTTGACCGTCATCTACGTGGGTGTGATAGGTTATGCTTTCCCGTATTATAGGTATTGATAGGTAGTACTTCCCGTATTATACGGTTGCCTGCCTGAGGTTCTACCTGATAGACGAGGTGTAAATATGTGTCAGGCTCTGATCATATAGGCTTTGGCCTGTGGTTTACCGACATAGTAGGCACATTTAGGGATTCATGTAAGTCGGCTTAGCGTAGTATGTATGCAGGTTTACATGCATATTTGTTTAACACATTATGTGTGCTATCACGTATGTTGGCTTAACGTGGTATATACGCCTATGTATGATAGCATGCATGTTGGCTTAGCATCGTTTTAGGATCGTTTTATATCATATATTTATTCACGTTTTGTGATAGGCCTCGTTATTAGTGTTTCTCCATATATACCTTTATATCTAGATACATTTACAGCTATAGGATATATCCATTGAGGCTATTTGATTATTTACACAGATTTCTGATTATATATGTAGGCCTTGGTATGCCGATAGTACATAGTAAGTTGATACAGTAATCAAAACATAAACACGCGCCTAGATTCACAACGACACAGCCGTGCGGGTTTTAAGCTTGCTATAGCGGTCACCGGCTGCTGTTGCGGTTTTAAGATAATGTGTTATCTCTGCAGGTTTGCACATGTCTAGCACACGGTCACCGGCTATGTAGGTCAAACGTATTCCCTCAATCGATAGGGCTTTATTGCATTGTTTATTAATTTAGTAGCACAGACAAATTTTGAGTTTGGCAATCATAGCCCCTTGCCTCGCATCAGCCATATAATTTAGGGGTAGAACACTCTAGTTAGGGTGGGCCTAATACCTGCATAGAGTCGCTCGAACGCGGATACGTCATCAAATATATTAAATCTTTACGTGGGCTTGATAGGTTATGCATTGGTAGATGTACCCTATAGTACCTCCCATATTATACGGTTGCCTGCCTGAGGCTCTACCTGATAGAGGAGGTGAAAATAGCTCAGATCATAAAGGGTTTGGCCTGTGGTTTACAGACATAGTAGGCCCGTGTATGTTGGCCTAGCATAGTATGTATGTAGGCTTACATGCGTATTTGTTTAACACATTATGTGGGCTATCATATATATATTGGTTTAACATGGTATATAAGCCTTCACGTCTTACAGCGACCGTTTGCGTTGTATTGCGTAGACCTACCGGGCCCCTGCGTTGTGATTGGTCGATTCAGCTTGTTGACTATTTGAACTCTATGTATAATTGTTGGTCGGTTAAAATTAGCGTTTAGTTGGACCGTTGGTCGTTTGATCTAACCGATCATTTTTTGGTAATTTCATATATTATTTGATAACCACCCCCACTTAATGCCTGAATCCAGGGTTACTTTACCTATGGGCAGGCTTCGGGATGGCTTTTACCTGAGGCCTTGCTCCGTGTTAGCTTTACCTAAAGTCTAACTCCATGGTAGCTTTACCTAGGCCCGACTCCGTGGTAGCTTTACCTAAGGCCTGGTTCCAGGGTTACTTTACCTAAGGCATGGCTTCGGATTGGCTTTAACCGAGACCGTGCTCCATATTGGCTCTACCTGCTCCTTGGCGGCTTTAACTAATGCCTGGTTCCCGGGTGGATTTTACCTAGGACCCCGATTATTTTTGACAATCTGAAATCGCCCCTCAGGTGAACCCGCCCCCACAACGGTCCATAATGGACTTTATACATACCACATACAGTCATTTGATCCAACCGATCGATTTTTGGCAATTTCATATATTATTTAAAAACTACCCCTTGGTGAAACCACCCCATAGCAGTCCGTAATGGACTCTAGACATATCCCGTACGGTCATTTGATCCAAATGATCAATTTTTGGCAATTTCATATTTTATTTAAAAACTACCCCTAGGTGAAACCACCCCCGCGGCAGTACGTACTGGACTCTAGACATATCCCGTACTGTCATTTGATCCAACCGATCGATTTTTGGC